>BPTQ01000007.1:30775157-31272924 GCA_019973895.1 Chrysanthemum seticuspe | reverse complement strand
ATAATGGAACTGAGTTTAAGAATAATGTGATGAATCAGTTCTGTGTAGCTAAAGGTATTGAAAGACAGTTTAGTGTTGCTAGAACACCACAACAGAATGGTGTAGCTGAGAGGAAAAATAGAACACTAATTGAGGCTGCTAGGACTATGTTGTCAGAGTCTAAATTACCAACTACCTTTTGGGCTGAAGCTGTAGGAATTGCATGTTATGTGCAAAACAGAAGTAAGGTAGTGAAGCCTCATAACAAGACCCCCTATGAGCTGTTACATGATAGGAAGCCAATGATTGCATTCCTAAAACCTTTTGGGTGTCCTGTTACCATTTTGAATACCATAGACTACCTAGGCAAGTTTCAAGAGAAAGCAGATGATGGATACTTTTTAGGCTATTCCACTAATAGCAAAGCCTTTAGAGTATACAATAGGAGGACTAGAATTGTTGAAGAGAATCTACATGTTCAATTCAGTGAAAAGACTCCTAGTGTTGAGACCAAAGGACCAGACTGGCTGTTTAACATTGATATGCTAACCAAATCTATGAATTATGAGCCTATCATTGCAGGAACTTTCACTAATGCTGATGCAGGTATACAAAAGGATTCTGAAGTAGATAAATCTTCAAAGGAAGCTGTTTCTCCAACAGAGTTCTATTTGGTTGAAAAGTGGAAAACTGGTACTGTTCCTTCCATCATTCACAAGCAAGGTCCCTCTGATGATGATATACATAATACTGGAGGCAAAGTTGATCATCATCAAGATAAAGATGAGTTGGTGCAAGATAACTCAGTGTCGGTAGAAGAAATTGAAAAGAAGAAAAAGCAGTCTGCAAGCACTGCTAAGCCTACTGTAAGTGCTGATAGGCCATCTGTAAATGCTGACAAGCCATCTTCTACCACTGATAGTTCAAGTGCAATTCCGGCTTCAAGCACTGATGATAGTACTTTCTTTGGACCTTATCCAAAGCCACTATTTGGCAATGAGGAGTATCCACATGATCCTGATATGCCTGAATTAATAGAGATGGATACTCCTACTGATGATGAAGACATGGATGACTTCTTCAATGCTAATTTGACTAATTTGGACACTGTTATTAATGAAAGTCCAATTACCTCTACCAGAATTCACAAAATTCATCCCAAGGAACAGATTCTTGGAAATTTGAATACTCCAATTCAACCAAGAAGCAGGGTAAAGAATTCAGAACCCTTTCCTGAACATGGGTTCTTTGCAAGATCTCTTCACAAAAGAAACAGTCATAAAGATCTGCAAAATTGCTTGTTTGCTTGTTTTCTGTCTCAAAAGGAGCCCAAGAGAATAGAAGAAGCTTTAACAGAAGAAGGATGGGTAGAATCAATGCAAGAGGAGCTTCTTCAGTTCAAACTTCAAGATGTTTGGACATTGGTTGATCTTCCAAATGGGAAGAGGGCTATTGGAACTAAATGGGTATTCAGAAACAAAAGGGATGAAAGAGGAATTGTAGTGAGGAACAAGTCAAGATTGGTTGCTCAAGGATACACACAAACTGAAGGTTTGGACTATGATGAAGTATTTGCACCAGTTGCAAGGATAGAGGCTATAAGATTGTTTTTGGCTTATGCTTCATTCAAGAATTTTGTTGTGTATCAAATGGATGTTAAAAGTGCATTTTTATATGGCACTATTGATGAGGAGGTTTATGTTTGTCAACCTCCTGGTTTTGAGGATCCTGATCATCCTGACAAGGTTTACAGGGTGAGGAAGGCTATGTATCGACTGCATCAGGCTCCTAGGGCATGGTACGAATGCCTATCTACTTATTTGATGGACAATGGGTTTAAAAGAGGACTGATTGATAAAACTTTGTTCATTAGAAAGCACAAAGATGATATTTTACTGGTTCAGGTTTATGTAGATGACATCATCTTTGGGTCTACTAACAAGGAGCTATGCAGAGATTTTGAGAAACTTATGCATGATAAGTTTCAGATGAGTTCTATGGGAGAACTCACTTTCTTTTTGGGGCTACAGGTTCAACAAAGGACTGATGGTATATTCATTAGTCAAGACAAGTATGTAGCAGATGTGTTGAAGAAATTTGGGTTTCAAGATGTGAAAAGTGCAAGTACACCTATGGAGACTCAGAAACCTATGCTACCAGATGATGGGAGTCCCAAAGTTGATCTGAAGTTGTACAGATCCATGATTGGATCTTTGATGTATCTGACTGCATCTAGGCCAGACATTATGTTCTCAGTATGTGTGTGTGCAAGATTTCAAGTAACACCCAATACCTCACACATGAATGATGTTAAGAGGATCTTTAGGTATTTGAAAGGTCATCCTAAATTGGGCCTTTGGTACTCTAAGGATTCTCCTTTTGATTTGGTGGCCTACACTGACAGTGATTATGCTGGAGCTAGTCTGGATAGGAAGTCTACCACTGGAGGATGTCAGTTCTTGGGAAGCAGATTAATTTCTTGGCAGTGTAAAAAGCAAACTATTGTGGCAAATTCTACAACTGAGGCTGAATATGTGGCTGCTGCTAGTTGCTGTGGTCAAGTTCTATGGATTCAGAATCAATTGCTGGATTTTGGGTACAATTTTATGCATACTAAGATTTACATTGATAATAACAGTACAATTTGCATTATCAAAAATCCTGTTTTACATTCTAGAACTAAACATATTGAGATAAGACATCATTTTATTAGAGATTGTAATGAGAAAAGGTTGATTCAAATGGTAAAAATCCATACTGATTTCAATGTTGCTGATCTTCTCACAAAAGCTTTTGATGTGGGGAGGTTTCAGTATCTTGTTGTTAGTATTGGAATGCTTATTCTCTAAATTTCTCAAATTGTTTTGTACAAGCTTGTAAAAGTATTGGACTGTTATTATGTAATCTTAAGTATTGCTATCTCTTTTATATCCACTGATAGTGTTGCTTCTAACCACTGACAGTGTTGCTTCTAACTACTGATAGAGTTGGTCTATCCACTGCTAGTTGTTCTGTATTTCCTCTAACCATTGTGCAGGAAAATGCTAAATCATTATAGAGATGCAAGAAGTCCTGAAATTTCATTGTTCATTCAACAAAACAGTTTACAGTTTACAGCTTACAATGAAACTTCAAGTGCTAATTAAAGACTACATCTGTACATGGTTTCTACTACTACTATCCTTGCTGATATCGTTTGAATGTTGGATATGCATTTATCATGTGCAAACAAAGCAGCTAAGGATCAAAATGGAAAGGATGGTGATGCAAACGAAGAAGCTGAAGCTGATTATGGAAGATAGATGGCTAATATGATAATCTTCTTGTGCTCCATCTTCTCTTACTATCATTCAGCAACTTACTCCATCTTCCCTTTTCCCTTCCTGGTTACGATATGTGTTGAAGCACCATGACTTGGTGCCCTAAGACCAAGAACCACCTCTCTGTCACTAGGGAGTGGTGGGTTTCTTGCTCGAGGTCTTGGTTGGGGGTTAGAAGATGACGGTTTGGAGTTTGAAGTTCTCTTCTTAGAAGAGTCATCAGAGTCTTCAGAAGCATCACTTGGATTCACCACACTATCATCCTCAGATGATGGAAGAAATGGAGATTTTCTTGGTCTTGGTGCTAGTGGAGGCAAATAGGTTAGCCATGGGTTTCCATCTTCACTTGATGATGAAGATGATGAAGAGGATGAGGAGGTGGTTAAATCAACCACTTCTGGTTTGTTCCAACTAGGGTTCCACATTTTGATTGATTGGGGATTTTGGAGCAATTAGGGTTTTTATCTCTTGATTGGTTTGGGCGTTACTGAAGTAACTAAGGGGCAGGTTAGATGTGGTTGGACAGTTAATGAGGTTCTTGGGGATTGGACTGAGATATATTCTAGAAGTTGACTATGTTGACTTTACTGTTTTAACCTCGGATAGTTCATTTGTAACCACTTCTGGCTATTTCTAACCACTGACAACCATAATCTTTGTCTCTGTGTTTGTTTTGTGTTGTCTTGCAGGAAAGAAGGATGTGTGTGCATAAGGAGCTAGTGTGTTTGCTGCTTATGTTTGTGTAAAAAAAAAAAAAAAAAAAAAAAAAGAGGAGAGATAATTTGTGTGTTAACCTTCATATCTTGTGAGATAGCATTTCAATTGGCATGGATTTGCTTGCTATAATGTTGTTCAGTTGGGAGGAGTGATTATCTGTATCCACTGATGGTGTGTTACAACTGCGGACAGATGTTGTGGAAGCACGGATAGTATGATTCTCTGTTTTTCATGTTACAGGGGTTGTTTTGACACTTTGGCAAAAGTATATTTTACTTATCAAAATCACGGATGGATCACTTTCTTTAATCTAATAACCACTTCTACTTCTCCACATCCTTAAACCCTAATCACTTTTATTGATTTCTTCACAAACCCACTTCGTTTACATCAATGGAACCAAGGTCAATGCCTGAGGAGTACTCCACTTCACATAATCTTGTTGCTATTCTCTCCAAAGATGCTCGCTCTGAAGGGTTTCATCAAATGATTGATTTCCTTGTTCATAGTCCCATTCACTTTGCTTTAACGGTTGAACCTACCATTTTAAAGCCTATATACGACAGTTTTGGAAGAATGCTAAAATTGAAAATGTTAATGGGTTGGAGGTTTTTAGTACTCGGGTGGATGATAATGCTATTTCGGTTTCTGAGGAGCTTATTAGAGAAGTTTTGAGGCTTGATGATGCTGATGGTGTCGATAATCTTCCTGATGTTGCGATTGTGGCTGGTTTAGAGAGATTAGGCTACACATACAGAGGTGAAAAGGTACAATTTTTTAAGAATCTGTTTTCTCAACAATGGAAGTTTTTGATTCACACTTTGTTGATGTGTATGAGCAATAAGACCACAGGCTTTAATGATTTTCCTTCCAAAATTGCTACTGCTATTATTTGTTTGTCAGATGGAAGGAAATTTAACTGGTCTAGGATGATTTATGAGGGGTTAGTGCAGAATATTAGGAAGAAGGGAAAATATTATTTGTATCCTCGATTTGTTCAATTGCTTGTGGAACATCAAATCCAGGATCCTATTGAACATGTTAGAGAGTATGAGGTACATCGTATGATTCCTCGAGTGTTTGCATATATGAGGAATCAGCCACAGAATGTTGTTATTAGAGATGTTCCTTTGTTTCCTCACATGCTAAATTTTCCTACTGATTCTGATTTGCATAGGAGAATACAGGGCACTCAGCTTCCTCAGGCTAGTGCTAGTGGTGTGGTTAATGAGGCTGTCACACGGTGTGGAGGTGACATGATTGGAAGGGCTTCCACCACTGATCCATGCTTAGATGCTGGTCAGGATAGTGGAAACATCATTAAGACCCAACCTTTGGCAACTCCTAATGTGGAAAGTTCTTTGGAGCTTAACACAGGTGGAGGTATCCCTAGCCAACTGGCTGCTACAGGGTACATAGATGATCAGGCTCGGTCTGGTGCTATGTCTTTTATATCCAAGGATTCACCGCTCGGAGCAGTTAACACAACTCGAAGTGATGAGGATAGATTGGAACCTGATAATGAATTGACGGTTGATGACTATGTACATGATGACTTTTTCGATGAACCACCTCTCGGACCAGATAACACAGGTCGAAGTGGGGAGGATATTCTTGAACGTGTAAATGAATTGACGGTTCAGTGTGCTAAAATGGAGGATAAGATTTCTAGTCTACAGGAGGTCACTGTGCTTCAGGGTAAAACTATTCGGAGATTAAAGCATAGGGTCTTGGTTTTGGAGAGAGTGAAAAGACCTGGACTTGCTGTTTTGAAAGCTTTGAGGCGTATGAAAAAGAAGGTGAACTCTTCTTCTACTCTGAATGTGGATGATGTATCCAAACAGGGGAGGAGTGATGGCATGACTTCAGGGGAGGCTGGGAATGTATCTGTTGGTGTTACTATGGAAGAAGATGTTGACAGTGGAGATCAAGAATTTGTAGTTTCTGATAAAGCTGGGAATGCTGTTGTTCTTGAAGAATTGAAGAATGTTGACATAATGCAGAACACAACCACTGATAGTATATCTGAAACCCTGGTTAGTAATTTTGTAACCACTGATGTTTCAGATTTGGCTATTGTTTCTGATACTGTCATACCCACTGCTATCACAACTACTTCTACTGTTGTTACAACTCTTTCTGAATTACCATCTAAGCCTAAAGAAGTAGAGAAAGAGGCTGCAAGCACATTGATTAATCTGAGCAAAACATCATCTATACCTACATCAATAATTGCACCTGCTTTATCTATTCAGTCTACTGCTACTAAATCAAAAGGTAAACCAAAAGGTAAAAGTTTGGTTATTGGTGAACCTTTGAAGAAGAATATGGTCAAATCTAATGTTGGAAAAGGCAAAGAAGTAGTACTGAAGTTCAAAAATAAAACAGAACAAGAGGCTTATGATAAAGAGTTTGCTAGAAGTTTAGAAGAGGAGGACAGAGCAGCTTTGGAAAAGAGAAAGAATGATGAAGAAGAAGCTAGTCAGAAGATATTAGCTATATGGTATGAATCTCAAGAATATCTTAAAGCTTCAGAATTGATCAATGATGAATATACAGTACAAGAATGGGCTTTGTTCGATGATGAAGAAAAGGCTAGACTTCTGGGAATGTTGGCAAAGAAGGTTAGTAGAGGAAAGAAGAAAATTGTAAGAAAGAAACCTCCTTCTATTGCTCAGTTGAGGAATGTTTTGATGAGGATTATCAAAAATTCTGGTATATATGTTTCTGAAAATCTTACTACCTGTTCATTTAAAAGAATTTTGGAAATCTATGAGAGATGTATGAGACTTAATAATGATGATTTCTGTCCGATGGATTCTCAAAAGGAGAAAGAGTGGATTAAAGAGCAAGATGCATGGATGCAAAGTAAACGAAAAAGAAAATCTGAGGTTCAGGAGACATCTGATTCTAAGAAGTTGAAAGTTGTTGCAGAAGTGAATCAAATCATTTCTTATGAGTTTAATCTTTTAGATGGAAGTGAAGGAGTGTGGAAAATTCAAAGATTAAATAATGACATTTCTGAGTATAACAAATTTTCACAAATGCTTCAATACTTTGATAGAGATGATTTGATGAATCTTTGGGTACTTTACAAGAATAATTTTGGTGAAGTACATCCAGATGATTATCATGAGAGGCTGATGTATCATAATTTGAAGATTCTATTTGAGCCTACTCATGATGAACCTGAATGGCAAGGACTCTACAATGGTCAAGTTACTCGTTGGTTTCTATATCAAACCTGTGGAGTTCATGTCTTAACTGTTTCTGGACAGATTATTCATATGCTTGTAGAAGGTGATTATCCTAAATTGAATAATCATCCAGGAATCATTGCTCAGATGTTGAAGCCGGGTTGTTTCAAGATGTTATTGTCCTATGTAGTCAAGCTTATGACTTGTTGAAGAAGTATGAGAAGATACTTAAAAGTAAGTGTTTGGTTACATCCTCCACATCAGATGCTTTGGTTTTAAAAGAAACTTGAGAATTCTATTAGAATTTATCAAGTTTAGGGGAGGATTGTTGGGTTTTAGGTTCCTTGGATGATGAATTACTCTAAGTAATGGAACCACGGACAAGCTTGAAGATAACCACGGACTGAAGAAGTGTAACCACTGATGAAGATAACCGCGGCTAGTAGTATTGAGTAACTGCTGATAGTACATTGTAAACACTGCTAGTTATCTATAGTCGGTTAGTTTATTGTATCAGATAAATATGGAAAAGATATTTATCTTGTAGGTTACGTATTGTATATTGTATAGGACTCCTTAGCCTATAAAAGGAGGTCCTAGGCTAGGTTAGATATACGTATGTTTTATATCTAAGGTCGATACACTTCAAGGTTGCAAAACCCTAATACTGTAAGAGTATTCGTATTAATAAATAATATTGAGGTGTTGAATGTTAATTGTTCTTCTTCTTAAGATCAAGTGTTAAATTCCGCGTAATACTTGATAAGCTTTTGTTATAAGTCAGTTTCTATATTAGATCGTTTGCTCAACTGGGATCAACGACCAACTTTACTTTATGTACGGTGATATAAGGATGTTAAGGTTAGGTATGTGTTCCCATGATCCGCCAGAACCGGAGGGATCTACCCAGGGACAATCCACTAGTTAGTGTAGAAGTCCTTAGGTATGATGATAAAAGGAGAAATGTGAGATATGGGAAGAGTGCGGACTGAGATAGAGCAAGTACTGGAACAAACCCAACAAGGTTCTTGCAATGAAGTCTCGGTAAGCACTGAAGGGGTTGAAGAATTAAAAAGAATTGAATGAAAGAAAGGGTGAAAACAAATAGCCCTCCATTTATTCAACCTTAGGGCAGATATCGGGTTCAATTCATATGCTACTGATGGTAACATCGGTATTGAAGACAAGACGTCATGGACCCAGTGACGCACTGCACTTCAACTTTCCAAACCACTCAAGTTCCTCTTAAAAGGTCTTGTTTCATTCTCACGGGAAACCGACATATCTATCGACTTTCTCTTAGAGATTGTTGATATTGAAGAAGGAGACCCTCTCCCTAGTCTCCTGCACAGGATCCAAATATGCACAAATTTAGTCTAGAGCCACGAGATCATCAATAAATCTCATTAGGACACTTTCAATGAAGACTCTCTGTTTCACACAATGTGGAAAGAGAGATTATATCTTGAGTCCTACGCATTATCCTTGTGGTATTGCCAGAACATCTGAGTGATGTGTATTCATATTCACAATGAAGATGGAAAGCCTTCTGGAGCCAACATCAAACAAGCTCCTGGTAGGTGGCATGTGAGATCTATTACATGGATCAACCATGTGACAACTGAACAGAAACAATGGGGCGATTCAATCTCTTGAATCAATCCTGGTTCAGGTTATAGATTGACGGATACCTTTGAAAAACCGGTCGTTGTGCTTAAAAACTCTTTTCTTTAGCACATCGACCGTGTACTCATTTTTCAAACCAAAAGGTGTTTTTATGATTGATAATTGATTTTCAATAAAACCTTCGTTGTATTACAAAAACAATTTCTATTGAGCAATACACTATTGTTTTTCAAATCTCTTTTCATCAATCAGTGGACTTAAAATTCGCTGGTTCACTCACTCCGTGTTGTCTTCTTTGAGATGTTCCGGTTTGAGAACAGCTAGAGCAGCTGCGAAACCCTGTCAAGGAAATTCTTCGGAATTATACCTGATCACAGGCAGTACTTGTACTGATCAACGGGGAACCGTGGGCCGTGTACCTCAATTCAACAAAAGTGATCAAAGACACCTTCGTGCGATTTATTGCTAACTGTTGTATGCAGGTACGCCCGACGTTTGCAGCTGATCAGAATGAAGCGGTCAATCCATAGCCGCATGCTCACTTAACACCTTCATCTAAAAAGAAATCATGATTAGTGCATCAATGACTCTGATATTTTCACTCCATGCTTCTGCTACGCTGCTGCCAATATCATGATTCAACAAATGCTTCCGCTACTCTGATGAGAAGATATCATGATCCAGAATGTGAGCATGTCGGTCCAAAAGTCACAACATCACATAATACCAACACCACAAAGGATGTCTCAGAGATTTTTGATAGCTGATGATCTCAAAAGATGGCTCAAATTTATTATCACGTGGATCAGTAAAAGACCTCCACTTGGAGTAACCAAATATGCAATGTGAAGAATCAATGACTACGAGCTTAGGAGCAAAGGACTACATCAAGAATGCAAGATCAATTGTTAATGTATTATCTAGTTGTATTCAATGTAATTTTGGTACATGATTGAGGTGACCTCCCTTAGGGGGAGATTGTTAGGAATTAGAAATTTCAGGTATTAAAGAGTCGGTCACCTCAAGTATATGTAATCGTTAGAAAGCTCGTAGTCGTAGTTCTTTTAAGTTAAGTAGTATTTAGTTAAGTAACACCGTGGAGGACGGACGGGTCTTTACCCACTGTATGCCTGATCCACAGCCCGATGTGTGGCGATTTATGTAAGACTATAAATACTCTCTACCTTCCAAGGTAGAGAGTTGGAGCTCATAATAAGAATTTTCTTTCTCTCACTAAAGTTCCCTAAACCTCTAACTTTCTCTCTCTAGAATTCTACTTATACGCCACCTTGTTGTTATGGTTTGATGTGTATGTGAAAACTAATATCCTACAGAAAGTGTGGGTAAAAAGCAAGAATTTTCTTCGAAAGGCGGTAAAAAGGAAGAATTTTAATACTCTTCTAATAATTCAGTTTCTGTAAACTTGATAAGTAAACACTTCTACGTATCTCATTAAAGGCCTGTTCGCAAAAGACATAAGCCATAATCCTTGTAGTTTCGTATCATTGTTGAATTGACGAAACTAACCAAACTTTTGTTTTGGGGATGTATTTTTTTTTTCTTACGTATCTTTTATTTTATTTTCTTATTTTTCCTTGTATATATATGATTTCTAAAACAATACGTATACATGTTCTTATTTTTAATAAAACCGCGGTACTCCCTCCATTTCTAGCAGAGAAAGATTTTATTTTTTCAGGTTAACATGATTAATTAGTTTCTAGAGTAAATTACATAAATGGTCCCTGTGGTTGGCAAAAATTTCACCTACCGTCCCTCAAACTTAAAAGTTGCATAAATAGTCCCTATCACTTTCACCTGAATCCTTTCTACTATAAAACTTAAAAAGAATGTTAAAGCATTGAAGTTGGTTTAATTTATCAGTTAATGCACACAGTAATTCCTATAGTTAGGTTTCACATCAGTACAGTATTGGCTATATTTATTTTTGAATGAAGATAGTGCAACTTACTAGTTTGTAGATGGATTAAGTTATGTCGTGATCAACTTATCACAGGTTAACTTCATGATGTATGCGTAAAAAACAATAACATTTTAAGATAGTCATCATCTCATGTTATAATTAAAGAACTCGGGTACAAATGAAGAATCAAACTCTAGAAATACAAGTTTGCAACATCAAATTTATAAAGAGAACATAAGATGTAATAAGAAATTAGATGCTTGAAAAGTGATAAATCTAGATTTAGAAGAGGTAAGCCACCAAAGACAAAACAACCGCAAGTAACGCAGGGACTTGCAATGCCATTCCTGCACTCTCCATTGATGGGGAAGGTGCAGGTGCTGCCCCAAACTCTTGAGCCATGGTTCCGGAATTGGTGAAGGCCATTAGGACTATCATTGCAATGGTGAAAGCAGTGGCTAGCTTGACGCTTTCCATTTCAATGATTGTTTTTTGTGTGTTTGTTTACTTGTAGAGAAAGATTGGTTTTTGTGGTTTGTATGAGTGGGAAATAGGTTGTGAGATTAATGGCTTTTATAGCAGCTGTTTAGTGAATTAGTGGGATTATTGGAGGAATTTAACAGCTAATCACATAATAAATATAATGTTCTAAGCAAAGGCATAATCATTTGACAGAAAGTGGGCATCAACAAACTCTACAGGCTGTTGGTTTTATGGATATAAATTAGTAGACGTGAGTTAGGATCGAACTCGAGACTATGAGATTGCACACTTTACGTATGAGAATTTAAAGTTAATAATTAAATATAAACGTTATATTTATTTATTTATTAAACGAAATAACTAACGGACGTTAAGTAATTAATGTAATGGACTAACGATCGTTAAAGGTATTTGGAAAATGACTTAATTGCAAAGTTTGGAAGATTCCGGAACCCCTTGTGGAGGCTTAGAACCGATCGGCTAGGGGTAAAAGGAAACAAGCCAAAACTTGTTCACCAAGTTTGCTTGAGTATATAAACAAGGCTAGGGGTCTTGTTTTTGCACCTCTTGTATTCACAAGCTAAACCCTAAATTGTTTGTATGTGTTTTTGCTCTCCAAAACCGGTCGACACCCTATAGGGTCGATCCAAAGCTTTTCCACAAAACCAAGTTATTCGTTTACTAAAAACTAGCATTACTTTAATTCGGTTTAGTACGTGTGTACAAGAACATAGTAATAACACACTATTGTTATTATCTTGGATTGAATTACAAAACGGTAAGGGGTAATTCATATAATCCTAACTAAATCAAATTAGGGTTCATCCGTTGCTAGTTTGTGGATTTGATTCTTGTTCGGCTAGAATCAACAAAGGTACGCATACTCTTTATGTTAATTAATTATTCGTTAATACATCCTATACGCTTCCGCAATATTACTTTGATGTTTTTGGTGATTATTTATTTGAATGTCTTGATATCTAATTCCAACAGTGGCATCACGAGTCATTGGTTTTTAATGAGTAATTAATTACATAAACGCGTAATAAAACAAATACTTGTATGTTGTTTGCTATGTTAATCAAGGGTTTATGTTTAATTTATGTTTTGGTCGAATTTTTTTTTTATATAAATTGGGGCGTACCATTTTTTTAAAATCGACATATACATAAATTTTTTTTAGGGTTTTGAAAATTGTTTGCTAACCTTATTAAAACCTAGAATTAATATTGATTACGTGATTAATTCATGAATAATTTGTTATGTGTCATGGAATTTTTTATATGCGATCTTGTGACTTACTTGTATAAATTGTTATGATATCCATGATTATACATGCATATTAGTCATGGATAAGTTACTTTGATATATTGTTTAATTGTTGAGACATATTTATTTATGATAAATCTTGAATTGGGGAAGACTCCAATTAATATATTAATGAATCAATTATGTGCAATTTGGTATAAATTAATTAAGGGTTTACGCAATCGATTCATCGATGTATGTGGCTCACTTTCTATTGCTGGAGTGAAAACCCTAAATTAATATATACATTAATTTAACCTAGATATTGATTATTAATAGGATTTTATCGAATAAGTTGCATGTGGCTACTTGTTTACACGTATAAATTGTTTATTATGTGCGCATTGATTTTTAGTAGTTTATTTTTTATTTGTTACTTGTTTGTTTATTATGTTAGACAGTTTTAAGCAAAGGGTAATTTTGAATAGAAAAATAATACGGACTAAACAATGGCGAAATTTAATTGTTTTGGAAGAGTTAAGTTGTCAAAATAGTTTAATTGATTGGTGACTTTGGTACAATGACTGAACGGCTCACCCATTCGAATGAACTATTAAAAGGGGTTTAAAGAAGTGCGCATAGTCACACTGAATGGATGTCTTAGGTTGTGCTTTAGCGCGTACCTGGTCCTCTGCCCTCTGTAAGTTCGAATGGAGCTACTTAGTAAGCTATATAATGTACAAGCTCATCTTAAGGGCGAATTAGTTTTAATTCCATGCGCCACTTTGGTGGTAATTATCCGAAACACTAAGTGTTTACACTTATGCAAAAGTACGGTATAATGGACGATAATTGACACTAAATTCCTTGATTGGTGAACCCAATACCTCAATCAAAACTTTGATAATTTGATCTTTATGAATTGGTAATAAAAAGTTTTTTATTAAATTTATGTTACAAGATGAATGCATGACATCTTTGTACATATTTGATTTGACCACATAAAATCAAAACTAGTACCCTTTTAAATTAAGAATATGCCATCTAATTAAAAGGAACACTTAAAGTTGCAATTTAGTCATGAGAGTACTTGGCTAGATTGTGATGGAGAGGTAAATCTCTATGTAAAGTGAGATCTTGCATGGACATATTTGCAGTTCTTTAAGTTAGACACTTAAGTTGAGTAGGAAGTGAGATCTTGGACTCAATGGCATAAGATGGGATAAAACATGTTTATATTTGCAATAGCGTTGGAAAATATAAATCCCATAATGATCTAGGAGTTGGAAATTGTTTGCCAATTAATGTTCGACAGATTATCTTATTATATGCGTTTGTTGCTAGCAGATCAACTGATGTGATGAACCTATGATAATTTGGATCCTAGTTTTCGAGAAAATTATATGGTTATATGTTTATATTACCGTTGGGTATATTTATTTTCTTGAAAAGTGTATTATCGAAAATACTAATACTTGAACTTTTTTCTGTAGAAATGGCTCAAAACACCGATAACACTAACACTGCTCTAAATTCTGCGTTCAAAAGCTTTTTTGATCGAGAAAAGTTGACTGGCTCTAAGAATTTCAATGATTGGCACCGCTCTTTGAGAATTGTCTGTAGAGTTGCTGACCGTATGAAATGTCTTTATGAACCTTGCCCTGCTGAACCAACTGGTCCTGAAGCTACTCA
The DNA here is from genome assembly GCA_019973895.1 of Chrysanthemum seticuspe. Taxonomy (NCBI): domain Eukaryota; kingdom Viridiplantae; phylum Streptophyta; class Magnoliopsida; order Asterales; family Asteraceae; genus Chrysanthemum; species Chrysanthemum seticuspe. The sequence goes on along the minus strand of BPTQ01000007.1, from coordinate 31,258,738 downwards.
AGCTCAAAAGGACGAGTGGAAACTGGAGTATAAGCGTCATAATGATGTGGCTTGTCTTATGTTGGGAACAATGGAATCTGCTCTTCAAAAGCAGTTCGAACATTATTTCCCATATAATATGCTCAATGAACTTCGAACTATGTTTGAGAAACCAGCTGCCGTCGAGATTTATGACTTGACCGACGCGTTACACAGCTGTAGGCAGGGAGAGGGTAAACCCGTAAGTGCTCATGTGCTGGAAATGAAAGGTTACATGGACCAGCTAAAAGCACTTGGCAAAACTTATGAAGATGACATGGCTGTGAATCTGATTAATCGATCCCTTAACAAGGATTTTAATGGTTTTGTCAGAAATTTCAATATGCACTGCGTGGGGAAGACAATTACTGACCTACACGCATTGCTTATTGATTATGAGAAAGGGTTGCCTCAAAAGGTTCCTACCGCCCAGGTACTTGCTATTCAGGGTGGAAGAATTAATAAGCCAAAACCGCAGCGTGCGAACAACAAGAAGGGGAAGGGTAAGGGAAAGGTTGACAAAGGCAAACAGGTGATGGCCTATCAACCTCAACCCAAGAAGAACCCTACTCCTAGGAAGGATAATCCTAAAAGGGATCAAGCATGCCACCATTGCAAGACAGTTGGGCATTGGAAGAGAAACTGTGCTCTCTATCTTGATGAATTGCGGACAAATAAGATGAACGCTGGGTCCTCGGGCGCCGGTTCTTCAGGTAATTTATTTGTCATTAAATTATTTACTCTAAATCATAATAATTCCTGGGTATATGATACGGGCTGTGGTATTCACATTTGTAATACACTGCAGGGGTTTAGAGTGGAAAGGAAGCTTGCCTATGGGGAGCAATATCTGCACGTGGGAAATGGCGCACATGCAGCTGTTGAAGCCATAGGAACGTTTAGTTTAGTATTGCCTTCGGGTTTAGTACTGTTATTAAACAATTGTCATTATGCACCTTCTATAATTAGAGGTGTTGTTTCCTTTTCAGTTTTGTTGGATGATGGTTTTACTCATACTATTTCACATAATGGAATTGATGTTTCTTTAAATGGTGTATTTTATTTTAAAGCAATTACTGTGAATGGTGTGTTTGAAATTGATATGATTGGAAATGAATCTAACAATAATAATAATTCGATGTTTAGCATTAACAAGAAGATAAAGTCAGACGTGAATTCTTCTTATCTTTGGCATTGTAGACTTGCTCATATAGGCAAGGCTCGCATGCATAAGCTGCAACAAGAAGGGCTTTTGCAAAATATCAATGATGAATCATTTGATAAATGTGAGTCATGCATATCTGGGAAGATGACTAAGAAACCTTTTCATAGCAATATGGAGAGGGCTTCTGATCTACTTGGTCTTATTCATACTGATGTGTGTGGACCACTTAGACATGTGTCAAAGAGAGGTGCTAGCTACTTCTTAACCTTTACTGATGATTTCAGCCGTTATGGTTATGTTTATTTACTTAAGCATAAACATGAGGTGTTTGAAACATTTAAGGTTTTCAAAGCTGAAGTAGAACTGCAATTGGGAAAGAAGATTAAAGCTCTTCGATCTGATAGAGGAGGCGAGTATCTAAGCCAAGAGTTTAAAGATTACTTAGCTGAGAATGGAATTGTCCAGAATCTCACTTCTCCATATACTCCACAACAAAATGGTGTATCTGAGAGAAGAAATCGTACATTGTTGGACATGATACGATCTATGTTTAATCTTACCACTCTACCTTTATCCTTTTGGGATTATGCTTTAGAATCTGCTGTTCGTATTCTAAATATGGTTCCCACAAAGAAGGTTGATAAGACACCATATGAAATATGGCATGGTAAAGCTCCTAACCTGTCTTATTTAAAGGTCTGGGGTTGCGAGGCGTATGTTAAACGTGACTCAGCAGATAAACTCCAACAAAGATCTGTAAAGTGTATCTTCGTAGGATACCCTAAGGAAACTATGGGTTACTACTTTTACTATCCAACTGAAAATAAAGTAATTGTTGCTAGGTATGGAGATTTTCTTGAAAGAGATCTCGTATCTCAAGAATTCAGTGGGAGAGTTTATGATCTGGAAGATGATCAAGAAGATGCATTACCTTCTGAAAACACTAACGTACTTCCGGTAGAACCTGATAGTCTAGGTCCTCCACCAGAAGTTGAAGTGATTCCCGTTCGTAGATCCGTAAGGAATATACGTGCACCTGAACGTCTATGTCTTAACGTAGAGGTTGAGGAAACTATGTTAGGAGATCTTGGAGAGCCTACTAGTTATAAAGCTGCCATGGCAAGTCCTGACAAGGCGAAATGGCAGATTGCAATGAATGGGGAAATGCAATCCATGAGAGAAAATGAAGTCTGGGTAGAGGTTGACTTACCTCCAAACGCCTCAGTGGTTGGAAGTAAGTGGCTCTATAAGATTAAGACTGACATGGATGGCAATGTACACGTCTATAAAGCTCGTCTAGTTGCGCAAGGTTTTACTCAAACTTATGGCATTGATTACGAGGAGACCTTTTCTCCTGTAGCGGACATTAGAGCTATTAGAATTCTCATAGCTATAGCAGCATACTATGACTATGAGATATGGCAAATGGATGTCAAAACCGCCTTCTTAAATGGTCGCTTAGATGAAGACATCTATATGAAGCAACCTGAGGGGTTTGTGAATCCACAATTTCCAAACCGTGTATGCAAACTTCAAAGGTCCATTTATGGATTGAAGCAAGCATCAAGGCAATGGAATAAAAGATTTGATGAAGAAATCAAAAGGTATGGATTTGTTCAAAATCTTGATGAGCCATGTGTATATCACAAAGTTAGTGGGAGTGATGTAATTTTCCTAATTCTTTATGTCGATGACATATTAATTATGGGAAAAGACATTCCAAGTATGCAAAATGTTAAGGCATATCTTGGGAAGTGTTTTTCCATGAAGGATTTAGGAGAAGCTGCATACATTCTGGGAATCAAGATCTACCGAGATAGGTCAAAGCGGTTAATTGGTTTAAGTCAAAGCGCTTACATTGATAAAATATTGAAGAGATTCAATATGCAAAATTCCAAGAAAGGATATTTGCCGATGGAAGTAAAGCATGGCTTATGTAGCGATATGTGTGCTTCAACACCTGCTGAGGTGGCACGCATGCAGAAAGTTCCTTATGCTTCGGCTGTAGGATCTATTATGTATGCTGTGAGATGCACAAGGCCAGATGTGGCGTTCGCTCAAAACATGACCAGTCGATATCAACAGAATCCGGGTGATCTTCACTGGATTGCTGTTAAGCATATTCTGAAGTATCTCAGAAATACTAAAGATATGTTTTTAGTGTATGGTGGAAATCCAGACACAGAGCTTGGTGTTACAGGTTACTGTGATGCGTCCTGGCAATGTGATAAAGATGATACGAAGTCTCAGACGGGTTATGTCTTTGTCATCAATGGAGGAGCAGTTGACTGGAAGAGCAAGAAGCAGAGTACGATTGCGATGTCTGCGACAGAAGCCGAATACATAGCTGCTTCGGAAGCTGCAATGGAGGCTGTTTGGATTAGGAAATTCATTTCAGGGCTTGGTGTTATGCCTTCAATTGAATCGCCTATTGATATGTATTGTGACAATTCTGCTGCAATCATATTTGCCAATGAACCTGGAGTCATGAAGGGCACCAGACATTTTCTACGGAAGTATCACTATGTTCGGGAACAAGTCCAGGAAGGTGAAATAAATCTACTGAAAGTTCACACAGATGATAACTTAGCTGACCCGTTCACTAAGGCTTTAGCTAAAGACAAGCTTGTAGGACTTGCCAATGGAATTGGACTTCGTTTAGCTAATAGTTTCATGCATAACTGTGATTAGTATTTGGATAAAGGATATTGTAAAACATTTATTATTTTCAATGAAATAAAGTTTGGATTATGTTTATTTTCATTTATAATATTGTTGTCCTATATTTGCATGTTTAATCCGTAAATAACTAAGTTATTTTAAATGTCCGTTGTCGATTAATGATATGGGAGTATCATTAAACTAAGACAAATCTGAGAGATGTGGTAGAATATACTTGAAAGTGTATTGATGAGAATGCATACCAATTTCAGATGATATTCAATGAATTGAATATAGGACTTATCCCAACTACATAATTTACTTTGTGGATATTGTTATAAGTAAATTATGAATAGTTATCCTCAGACTTGAGATACCAGATAAGTGTCATGAATGTAGTGCATTTCTGTAAAGCAACTTAACGCTATACGTAACTGGTAGTTATAAGGGTTGTTTTCTGAAATGTTACAAAGTTTGTGGGTTATTCTTGTAGTCAAGATAGAATTTGTTCCTTCAAATTTATTTGGAGTTTAATACTGCTGGGCCCCTCGTAGGGTTGACAAGATGTTTGTGCGGCCGCACCCAAATCTCCCCTAAATATGTTTAGATGATTCGGTAATCTTGGTCAATCACTTAAAAACGAGAAACAGAATAGTTATATAAAGAATGACTTAATTCCATATCTTTATTTAACGTGGTATTAGAAACAAAAGGATAATAATAATGAGAAATCATTAAAAGGTTTTCCAGGAGCCTTGCTCGAGTTGTACTAGAGGCATCGAAGTGTTGCTAGACGCTAACCGAATGTGATCACTCTATTAAGATATATCCAAGTGGGAGCTGTTGGTTTTATGGATATAAATTAGTAGACGTGAGTTAGGATCGAACTCGAGACTATGGGATTGCACACTTTACGTATGAGAATTTAAAGTTAATAATTAAATATATACGTTATATTTATTTATTTATTAAACGAAATAACTAACGGACGTTAAGTAATTAATGTAATGGACTAACGATCGTTAAAGGTATTTGGAAAAGGACTTAATTGCAAAGTTTGGAAGATTCCGGAACCCCTTGTGGAGGCTTAGAACCGATCAGCTAGGGGTAAAAGGAAACAAGCCAAAACTTGTTCACCAAGTTTGCTTGAGTATATAAACAAGGCTAGGGGTCTTGTTTTTGCACCTCTTGTATTCACAAGCTAAACCCTAAATTGTTTGTGTGTGTTTTTGCTCTCCAAAACCGGTCGACACCCTATAGGGTCGATCCAAAGCTTTTCCACAAAACCAAGTTATTCGTTTACTAAAACCTAGCATTACTTTAATTCGGTTTAGTACGTGTGTACAAGAACATAGTAATAACACACTATTGTTATTATCTTGGATTGAATTACAAAACGGTAAGGGGTAATTCATATAATCCTAACTAAATCAAATTAGGGTTCATCCGTTGCTAGTTTGTGGATTTGATTCTTGTTCGGCTAGAATCAACAAAGGTACGCATACTCTTTATGTTAATTAATTATTCGTTAATACATCCTATACGCTTCCGCAATATTACTTTGATGTTTTTGGTGATTATTTATTTGAATGTCTTGTTATCTAATTCCAACACAGGCCACTGTCTGTAAGGCTGGACAGATTCATACACCTTGATGCTTTACTCTTTGTATATAATTTTAATTTATTTTTTGTGATAAATAATGATACAATCCGTACTCGAGTCAAGTGAAGTGGATTCTATGACGTGAACTTTTCTGCTAATATAGATTTTCCTCTAAGAGAATCAATACTTAGGAATTTAAAATGACTAACTGTAACATTGATTCAAGCTTCGAATTTCTAAAGCTTGGATATTAATAGGATTATAGGAGTGTAGGATTAGTTCTCTGTGCATTGGTTTATTACTCTCCCTTTATGGCTCTACGAGCATGTTATCATAATCTCAGGTGTAGTGAATCAAGGTTCTAATGTACTATAGCACCCATTTCTTCGTTTTTGCTTTAAGTGATGATCATATCCAACAATCTGTGCTCTATTTTTTGTAAGTAAACTTCAGTTGTAATCATACATAAATCTGTGGTTTCGTCACTAACGACGACCAAATGGTTTGCTACACATAAAAGAGTTAACACCGTTTATCTACAGATTTCAGATAGTGTGGGTGAAAAGCAAGATTTTTTTTTTAAATGCGGTAGAAAGCAAGAATTTACTACTCTTATAATAATTAAGTTTCGGTAAACACTTCTCTGTTTCTCATTAAAGGCCTGTCTGCAAAAGACATTTTCCTTGTAGATTTTTGGATCATTGTTGGTTTCATGAAACCAACTTAGCTTTTGTTTTGGTGATGCATTGTCTTTTGTTTCTTTAGCTTTGTTGAATCCTTGAACATAGTTATTTTCGAATTTTTACTTGGAGACATATGATTTCTATCACACAATGTATACATGTCCTAGTTTTAATAAAAACCACAATACTCCCTACATTTCTGGAAGAGACAGATTTTATTTTTTTTCAAGTTAGCATGATTAGTTTCTACTATATATTCACTGTATTAAAATATTCTTTCGAATTTTCACCTGAAACTTGCCTATTATAAATTTAAAAAGTATTAAAGCACTGAAGTTGGTTTATCAGTTTATGCACACGGGCATAATCCTATAGCTAGGTAATTAACACCTGACATTTGCTATATTAAATTCTTGAATGAAGATAGTTTAGCTTACTAGTTTGTGAATGGCTAAGTTATGGATTTATTTAATTATCGCAGGTTAAGTTCATGATGTATAAGTAAAAACCACAAAAAATGTAAAATATAATCTTCATCATTTCATGTTAAAAAGAACTCGGATACAAATGAAGACTTATACTCTAGAAATACAAGCTTGAAACGTCAAATTCATAAAGAGAGCAAAAGTTGTAATTAATAAGATATTAGATGCTTAAAAAGACAATCAATCGAGCTTAGAAGAGGTAAGCTACGAAAGACACAATGGCTGCAAGTAGCGCCGGGACTTGCAATGCCACTCCAGCACTCTCCATTGACGGAGAAGGTGCAGGTGCTGCCGCAAAATCCTGAGCCATGGTTCCAGAACTGGTGAATGCCATGAAGACTATCATTGTTATGGCGAGGGCAGTGACTAGCTTGACACTTTCCATTTCAGCGAGTGTTATTATGTGTGTGTTTACTTGATAGGTTTATATAGTTCTTATGAGTGGAAGTAAGGGATGTGGGATTATTTGCTTTTATAGGGGTTGTTTAGTGGGGATTAAGGTAGCTAGGAATCTAACAGCTAATCACATATATGGTATAAATTATTGTTTAAGTAAAGGCATAATCATTTGACAGAAAGTGGGCATCAAACTGAACTCTTAAAATATATAAACTTTAATGGAGTGATTTCTCTAAAGATAAATATATACTTATCGACCGCACTACAGACGTCAACTTCTTTTTGGACGAATAAATGACTGCCTTGATACAGGCCTTAAGAAGATCCAAACGGATATTACCATACTTCTGACTTTGCGAGGAGAGCAAGTTACTGACCACTCAATTAACATCAATAAACTACTTGAAACAAGCATGCCACTCCAGCACTCTCCATTAGTCATTGCTGGCATTCAGTTTTAAAATACAAAGTTAACTAATGATCATAGTTTTTGTTTTGATATGCAATTGCAATGTTAGTGTTTTGGCGATTGCAACTTTGATGCTTTGTGGATATCCTATTTTGTGTGGTTTTTCTGGGTAAAGAAAAGTATATTGAATGCATCATTCTTTAACTTGGTTAAGAAATGATTATTCTACAATACTGTACATGATAACCAAAGGGCTTGTGTCCCAATGGTATCTCTTGTTGTGTGAGAAGCTTCCCGACCAAATGGTTGTGGGTTCAAGTCCTGCTTAGAACATGCGAGATTTGTGGTGTAAATGTTGTGAGATAGTTAAAATTTCCGTTCTAAAAAGAAAAAAAATAAAAATAAAATAATAGTGTACATGATAATTCCTTAATATAACACCTCAAACCCATTGAAGGAAACTGAACAACTATAACCTTTACAGTTTTCTTTTGTTTTTCTTTTTGCAAATAAACATTAGCTGTGTTGTATTCGCGTGCGCCCAAATCTTGTCTTTTTTATACTATCTGTCACTCCTATTATTGTAGATCACTGGCCTATTATGAACCAACATATTAGAGTATAGTTAGTGACAGTGTCATCATAGCACACAAGCTTAATTTATATCATAAAGGTTTATAATTTTCTCTTTTGATTCTTTTCAAATCATATGAAAGGCACTTTCAAATTTCAATAATGTGTGCCATGTTAGTTTTATTATTAATGTTTCTGAGCACATGTATTTTTAAGAATGAGCTGGGGTGTGTAATTTTTTTTTTTGGAAAAGCGGAATTTCAATAAAATGACTAGCAAGAAGCTAGAAAGAGATTACAAAGTTGAACGAGAGTTACAAGGTTGGCTAAACCGGCCAATTAATCCAATTAAAATAGATTTTCTTATTCCTACCAACACACCAATTGAACGATGAGAGCTTAATTTCGTTGAGGATGAGATATTTTTGGGGCTGTTTGATGTTGAATAAGACTTTGTTTCTATGGTTCCAAAGAGACAATAATGTGGTGTTGACTGCCGCATCGAAGAAATCCTTAAGCTTTGTCGGTAAAAATGTGCATGATCAGCCATGGTGACAATGGTTTGAGATGGGGGGTATTCGGTATATTTACTGTATTAGAAGTCGATGATACCTCCGTTAGAATGTTTAGACCTTAATAATGAGATGCTATAATCGAGATAAATTAAAACCGAGAAAATAACTGAGTACAAGACAATGATGTGCTAAATAAACACCAATTCCATTCTAAAGAAATCAAAAGACCAGTTGTATATGATCCAAATATTCAGAAAGTTAATACACGTATATTTTGTACAAACACAATGCATGTATATATCTTCTTGTATTTTCAGCCATTAACTTCATGAAAAAGGCTAATGTTTATATTAACTTCAACAAGGACAATGGTTGTTCCAAAAGAATAGAAATAATTACATTCTAATTAATTGTTTTCTAATCCCTAAATTAAATCCAGAGATATGATTACATGTGCTTCATAAACGTTAATAATAACAACCACATGGCTCACATTATTGAAATTCTAAGTGTCCATCAAGTTTGAAGAACATAGTGAATAGAAAAATAACCAAATACAACTATACATGTTAAACTAAACTAAATTAACTAATATATGAACAATGATGACACTCATCACACACATAACACTCTAATATGTTGATTCATATTTGAAATCTGTATTAGAAATAAAAAGATATATTAGAGGAGTTTCAGCCTGTCTTAATGAGCAACAGTCAAACACCAGACTTCACAACTATAATTTATTTTGAGCAAGTTTCATAAAAATAACACTGTACGTATTTCATTTTGGCCATTGCACTTAATTTGTATCGATTTAGTCATTAAAAGTATTTTAGGAGTTATTTTTCTTCCATTTTTGGTTGGTGCCATTAGGTGAGCAAAAAGAGATACATTTTAGCGAAACCAGATAACCCCAGAAAGTACTTTAATCGATCAAATAATACATATATTTAGTGATCATATGGGAACAAAAGCGAGTACAATAACCAGAATATAATATAAATGTAAGTATGATGAAAATTTATACCATTTGCCTGCTAGTTTTAAACTTTTAGGTATAAAAGAACAGAAAACAAAAGTAGTGAATGGATCCGGTGAGAAGAATTATTGAGATGAGAAGAATGAGAAAAAATACTAGCTACATATTTTAATTAAAGAAGGAGAAATAATAGAGAGATGCATCTATTTTTGTAGATGCATCTCAAATTTATGGTTGTAATTTCGTCTTATCTTTCTCATCTTAATTATATTTCTCATTTGATCCTCACTCATACTTTTGTTGAGTGAGGATCAACAAAAGTAAGCGTAAGTACGATGAATAAATCCTTTATTCCGATTTTCATACTTAACATTAGAAACTGTCAACATGCATCCAAACAAGAGTTCTCCATCTCCAAGAGTTGGTTGCTGTAATACAGTACTTACGTATAATGTATAGTATCCACTATAAACATAACTCTTTAACCAGACTGATTGTTATCAAAGCTGAAGCAAAAATCTAATTGAATCGAGTGACACAACTTAGAATTGAAGTATTAACAAGTAATTACATATATACAAGTTATCATTTTGTACACATTTGTCCAGACTGGAAAACAATGGCCAAAATGTTTTTGAATTCTTTGTAAGAGATTGCCTGATACCCACTTTCTGTCATATGATTATGCCTTTACTTTTAAAAACAATATTTACCATGTCATTAGCTGTTAGATTCCTTCATTAGTCCCCACTAAACATCACCTATAAAAGTCATTAATCTCACCACACTTGCTTCACACTCATACAAACTATAAACCAACCATCTATTTATAAGTTAAATCACACAAAAAACACTCACCAAAATGGAAAGTATCAAGCTAGCCACTGCTCTCACCATCACCATGATGGTCTTCATGGCTTTCACTAGTTCTGGAACCATGGCTCAGGAGTTTGGGGCCGCACCTGCACCTGCCCCGTCTATGGAGAGCGCTGGAATGGAGTTGCAAGTCCCTGCTTTACTTGCAGCCGTTGTGTCTTTGGTGGCTTACTTCTTCTAAAGCAAATGCTCAGATTTTTCTAGCACTTTTTATTTTATCAACCTATGCTCTCTTTAGTCTTTGTGACTTAATTTGATGTTCTAAACTTGTAAGCTTCCAGAGTTTAACTCTTCATTTGTAACCAAAGTTCTTTTTCAACTTATATATTAAGATGATAAAGATTTAATAATTTCGATGTTGATACGTGTGGAGTACCTATTTTGCTTTTTTTTTAAGGACATTAGAAGTCAACCGGAAATCACTTAATTTTTCTTGTCACAAATTGGTCAATAGTTTAATTACTTTTAGTGACAAGTTTCATGCATTACTAGCAACATTTTAACCAATACAGGCACCACCCCGGTTTGATTATCTAACAGTTAGTAATGACTTTTTTTGCATTCAGTAGCTACTTAATTTGCATTCCATCTATCCGAGCACCACTTAGTGCTGACTGGTTGCATTTAGCATTTAGTCACTTAGTGACGGTCTTTTCAAAAGATGTTACCGGTAATTTTTTTTTAGCTGAAATGATTAGACAATCTGATGTAACTATAAAATTATAGTTGAGCATTAAAAACTCATTCCGTTTACAATTATCACCTATAACCTCTTTCGAGAAGTAAAAAGTTGAAGACACTATTAGGACTTGATTATGATTGGATAATTTATTTTCTGACAAACAATTGTGGTAAAATAACTCTAACCATACCGTTAGACCACATCTCGAAGAGTACTGTCCTTAGAAAACATGTGATTTGATGCAAAATGCAGGCTTAACAACTACCAAGTATCTATTTTCTTAAACTATCGACGAGTTTTTGCCTTTATTGACTTGATGGCTTTTATCATGACGCCGAAGCTCCCCCAAAAGAGATTGGTGCCTTTGCTAGTCACTGTTTATAGATTACGGCATTACGCCTAATAAAACATCACTTGATACATAGTCTCTTTGACGCCTTGACTCTTTATTTGTCTCAACATGAATATACTAACTCTTGAGGTCACCTAAAATGCTATAAATAGGCATGTAAACAAAAGTCAATACCAAATACACTCCTTTTTCTTCCATATTGAATTCACAACCTCTTAGTTGGTAGGTTACTTGGCGGAGATCAAAGCCCTGTTACTATATATATACACCTTCACTTATCTCCTTAAGAATATCAAAAGCAACACCATGAATCCTTTAGAGCCAAAAGAAATCAGGAGACTGGGTCATATGGTCGTAGATTTCCTTGCTGATTATTACCAAAATATCGAAAACTACCCTGTTCAAAGCCAAGTAAATCCAGGTTATCTGCTAGAAAGGTTGCTCGACTGTGCCCCAATGCAACTCGAGTCCATTGAGACTATACTCAAAGATGTCGACACGGACATTATTCTTGGCATAACACATTGGCAAAGTCCAAACTTTTTTGCACACTTTGCATCATGCGGTAGCACAACTAGCTTTATTGGTGAAATGCTTATGAATGGATTTAATGTTATAGGATTCAACTGGGAATCTTCTCCAGCTGCGACCGAGCTAGATATTGTTGTCATGGAATGGCTGTTGAAACTACTCCAGCTTCCCAAGTCTTTTTCATTCTCAAGCGACAGTGGTGGTGGTGTTTTGCATGGCACGACATGTGAGGCCTTTGTTTGTATGCTTCTTGCTGTGAAAGAGAAGATACTTGATCAGATTGGAAGAGATTGTTGGAAACTGTTAAGATAAATCCATCTTTAATCATGTTAGAACCTTAGCCACATTAGTATATACATTATTTAGTAGTTGTAAATGATTGCAGCCATGTAAACATAGGCCAATAAAGGCTGCATAACATTCGTCTGGTCTGGGCCAAAGGCCAACAGACCCTAAGACAGTTAGTTAAATCAGTTATAGTTAGTTATTGTCAGTTATAATGAAAGGGTATGACTTTTGGTTTGAGTGAACCATCACATCCTTTCAATGACACCTCTTAGATTACTATATATAGGAACTATGTATGACAGTTATTAATCATCAAATTACAGTTTATATTGTTAGTTATTTTCCCTCCATATTCTGTCTTTTGCCTACTTTGCATACTACTTCTGCATACTCACAAACTCTCAAACAAACACACAATTGTCTATCAATAATGGTGAACACAAATACCTTCTTAGAGGACATATGGTCAAGTCTGTACTCAAGAGGAATTGGCCATTCTAATATTTGGCATCAGAGCAAACTTGGGAGACCTTTAAGAAAGAGACTTCAACATGATTTTATTCAAAGACAATTGAAAAGAGAAAGAGAGTCAAGACTTGGAAACTGTATCAGACAAATCTCCAATGACTGCAAAAAGATGCTCAGAAAAAAGATGGAAGAAATTGAAGTGTACAATTCTGCAATTCCTAAAACACAGTCACATAATGTCTTAAACAAACACAAGAGACAAAAGTGTTATAGATGCAGACTAAGAGGACACATTATCAGTAATTGTCCAAAAAATAGAAGGAATTCTGAGACTGCAAACACAAAACTCAAAGAAGAAACGATAGTTCGAAAGGTGTATACTCAGTCTTTACGTCCTGAAAGTATACATATGCAGACTGACTTCATGATTGAAGGGACTGATGAAGGAAACTAGGACAGAATCTAGTATATCAACAAGAATATTGGAAAGCATGTATGTTCAAACAAGAATCTGTTTAGAAAATTGAAACAAAGATTCATTGTGAAGAAACTACAAGGAAAGGGAAAATTCTTGTTCATACATGGAATTGGAGAAATCACAACATAAGAATTGGCAAAGAAATTTTTTGCATACCTGGTGTGCAATATACACCAGATGTGACTCTAAACATACTATCTGCAGATCAATTAGAAGCCCAAGGAATGGATTTGACCTTCAAAAACAAGTGCAGACTTGTGTACATGTTCAGAGACCCTGAAAACTGCAAATTTGATGAAAGCAAGATGAAGATGATGGAGAATAAATACTTGAATGATTATTACAAATCACTTGAGGAAAATTCTGACTGTGAGGAAGGAAAGTCAGAAAAGGAAACTGTTTGGATACAAAAGTGTTACAGATGTGAAGAAATTGGACATCATGCCTATGCATATCCAACCAAAGCAACAACAGTTGGATACATACCAAAAGATGGAGACTGTGTCTATATAAAAGGTTTGTTCTATCCGACAAAAGTGAGTTCATTTAATGAGTATGTTTCTTTTCTTGATCTATTAAAACATGATGATCTAGTCAGTCAAGAATGGGACATATTTAGGGACTAATTTTACAATGCTTTCAAATGGTTTTATGATGTATACTTGAAAAAGAAAATGCATGGTCCCATACCCCCAAAGATAAATGGCATAGAGATACATTTAATCGATCTCTATAAGTTAGTTGAAAGTTTAGGAGGATACCTAAGTGTATATTTTGCAAAAGAGTTTGGTTATATAGCAGAGATGTTTGGTCTGTCATGTGATTATGGTGAAGAAATCAAAGAGTGTTACAACAAATACTTAGATGTATTTAAGTGCTACTATAGCACTGCAAGGGTGCCACAATTGGAACAAGAGACTGTTCTAAAGAAGACCACAATATCTGCAGATCAAGGCAAAAAGTTAACATGCCTTCAAAGTCACTGTGGTTATCAAGAAGAACAAGTGACAACACCTATTGGACAAGACAGAATCTGTCAAGAGAAGAACAAGGTTGAACACTTTGGAGTTGAATTAGAAGATATAGAAGAAACAAAGAAATGCAACCAATATCAAGCCACTTACCAAATGAAGACAAAAGACCATTTTGAAAAGGGAAGCACAAGTATGGAAGTTAAGAAAGAAGAAAGGGATACAGCAGTAATTCTAGTGATGATTTTATCATCATTAGTTGATCACATCAAGCAAGCATGAAAAAAAAACAGATTAAAGGTTATTTGATCTTAAGGGGGAGAATGTTGGAAACTGTTAAGATCAATCCATCTTTAATCATGTTAGAACCTTAGCCACATTAGTATATACATTATTTAGTAGTTGTAAATGATTGCAGCCATGTAAACATAGGCCAATAAAGGCTGCATAAAATTCGTCTGGTCCCCAAAGGCCAACAGACTCTAAGACAGTTAATTAAATCAGTTATAGTTAGTTATTGTCAGTTATAATGAAAGGGTATGACTTTTGGTTTGAATGAACCATCACATTCTTTCAATGACACCTCTTAGATTACTATATATAGGAACTATGTATGACAGTTATTAATCATCAAATTACAGTTTATATTGTTAGTTATTTTCCCTCCATATTCTGTCATTTGCCTACTTTGCATACTACTTCTGCATACTCTCAAACTCTCAAACAAACACACAATTGTCTATCAATAATGGTGAACACAAATACCTTCTTAGAGGACAGATGGTCAAGTCTGCACTTAAGAGGAATTGGCCATTCTAATAGGGATAACGTGGGAAAGCTTGTTGTCTACTGTTCTGATCAGACACATTTTTCTTTTCAAAAATTCGGTGAAAATTGTTGGAATCAATCCTAAGAATATCCTAGCAGTGGACCCACTAGGAACGTTGTGTGAGGTAGCAATCGCATATAATATGTGGGTCCACGTGATGCTGCATATGCTGGAAGTAAGTTCCGTCACTTACTTGATGGTGTAAAGGGTGCAAGCTCCTTCAGTTTTAATGCACACGTACAAATTGCTACTAACAAATCTGGCATGTTGTTGCCTTTGAGTGAAAGACAAGTTTGCTCTTACCAAACCTCTTACCACAAACGCGGAATATTTGAAAAACTAAGCAACTGATTCAGGGCATGTTGAGGACTACAAAGACTGGCAGATATCACTAACACGGAGATTCCAAGCCTTGAAGTTGTGGATGGTGCTAAGGAGCTATGGGGCGACTGGTTTGAGGGAAGTCATAAGAAAGCATGTAAAAATGGCTAAAGATTTTGAAGAGCTCGCACTACAAGAAAACAGCTTCTTAGTGACCTGTTCAGTGACGCGGTTAGCGTCGCATTTGACCACAGCGACACGTTAAGTGACATAGTAAAAGGAGTCGCTGTAAATGAGTCGCAGAATTTTGTGACATCAAAGATATGTCGCTATACGTAGAGACACATGTAGCGACTTTTTTTCACTTGTCACTATAATAACTAGCGACATCTCTTTATGTGTCCTTAATTGGGTCGTTATTTTTAGGGACACTTGTAGCGACTTCTCTTCACGTGACGCTAGATTTACTAGTGACGTCTATTTGAATGTCCTTAGTTAGGTCGCTATTTGTGTCACATGTCGCAATTTGGGTCGTTACCCGGGTCACTATTGATTCGTTGCCTGGGTCGCTATCAATATCGCTACCCATGTTGCTATAATTAGAAACATCACATCGCTATTTGGGTCGCTAGTTTTAGCAATAATTAGCAACATCACATCGCTATTTGGGTCGCTAATTTAAGCTTATGCTAACCTGCTACAGTACGCTTATGCTCACCTGCTATTGTTATCACATTTGTTATTTAGTGGTCTCTCAAAACCAAACAATATGCTACTATTATATAACAAGAGCATTCGAGAATACAGAATATGATTTACCATATCACATAAAACATCAACATGTGAACTAGTTATCATCTAGAAGTATGAAATGTTATCTGAAGTATACCAAACGCTTAAACATCAAGCATATAAACTAGTTATCATATTAAGTAGAAGAGAGTTTTAAATGTCTACCAAACATTTATCACGGACATTTTCGAAGGGCTGCTAGAAGTTGGCGATTAGACTTTGCAATTTCTTGAGCAACAATTTTTCCCACATCTTGAGCAACTGCCTTTGACACTTCCTGAGCAATAAATATTTTCAGGTTTTTCTCGTTTGATGTCTGAGATTCCAGAAGCTCTTCTATTTTCTTGATTGTGCTTCTTGTGCACGTTTTAAGCTTTCCAACTGATCTCTCATGGTACCTTGATCAATATCGTGTTGCTCTACCATTTCTTGAACGCGAACAAAGTCTTCATTATATTCAGTATTGAAGTCCTCTTCATCATTCTCACCTTGGAGCATGAATCCATCAACCCCAGATCCAAAACCGTAATAGCTCCCATTCTTCGAGCCAACATGATCTGCCCATCTTCGATATGTGTTGGACATGTTACCAGGCTAAGCATCAAGCGCATCATCTACACCATATTTCTCATTATATCGTTCCTACATAGAACACATAACCAAACCCAACTTAGTCTAAATGCAACTTCACAAAACCAGGAATAGCTACCCAATAAGTTACAGAAAATGTGCAGATTCATTTAACAAAAAATAAAAAACAAATGTGTTGGACATGTTACTCAACTTTAAGTAACACAAGGTTTCTCAAAAACTGGCCAATATTCAACGGATAAAAAATAATATATCATAATTTTAGTAATGCCAAACGAAAATATTTTCAACATGTGGTTGTGAAGTGAGAAACCTG
Organism: Chrysanthemum seticuspe; assembly: GCA_019973895.1. Taxonomy (NCBI): domain Eukaryota; kingdom Viridiplantae; phylum Streptophyta; class Magnoliopsida; order Asterales; family Asteraceae; genus Chrysanthemum; species Chrysanthemum seticuspe. The sequence goes on along the minus strand of BPTQ01000007.1, from coordinate 31,241,749 downwards.
AGGGAGAAGCAACATATAATCCTTTAGCGACTCCAGGATACTTCAATGTGCCAATTGGCTTATCAATGACAACCTGCAACATGTTTATGTAATTATGTTGTAATAATAGGATTCAAGAGAAATAGTAAACATGAACGTTTAAGATTAAAAAAATGTTAAAACAGAAAAAGAACTAAACGAAACAGATATGCCATAAAAGCTTCACCTCATCCTCATTTATAATTCCAGATGCTAGTGCCCTGTATATCTTTGACATTTTTCCGACCTTGTTGACTTCATTGTCAACTTTTCTGCACACAAAGAGATTTCTTATTAGCAAGACTCCGATATGACTAAAGTCACCAAACACACAAATTTGTGTGTGTTCTTAGAAAATGAATATTTTTCTTCCGTAACCTGTTAGCCACTGCTGATGTTTTGTCAGCAAAAAGTGCTGCAAGCCGTGTTTTTGCAAGCTTTGTCTTTTCACAGAGTAAAATTCCTGTCGAGAAGTACGAAAACAAATAGAAATGAGCATATGTTATCCAGATTCAATTATTGTTTACAGTACAGTTAAAATGGCTACAACAAAAAGTTACCTGATGTGCCTCTTCCAAGCCGATGAACAGGAACAGGACATAATTCCTGATTTTTTATACGCCATTGAAGCTGTGTCAAATGCAATGAGTGTCAAATGCTAATGTGCCATTTCAATTGTATAAAATGAAACAATATATCCATCAATGGTTAGGAATTAGGATAACCTTAGAACAGTATCTGGATCAGTTACAACTTTACCATCGACTGTTATCTGCAAGCCACAAAAACCGTCACTCCAAGGAACACTCTGTCTTTGGTACTCAGTCACGAGTCAGATTTAAACAGAACTTTCTAGATACCAACCTGACCATTTTCGATCCTCTGCAACCAACTGTTCCATTTTTAGCACTATGAAATTACGAATAACACACACACACACACAATTAGCCTTTCCTTTTGCATTCGTGTAGCCAAACACCCTGTATAACATCTATACTTCTGTACTATTACATAGATCATTTATAACACCATCCAATGTAAAGTTCATGAATAGTCAAAAAACAATCAAAAATTATTCGTCACTGCCACTTTGGGCAAGTATTTCAGACTTTCAGTATCCATTTTACACAACAAAATGCAAGAACTAAATATAGGTTATAACCACTCGTTAGCTATCATCTGCATAAATTCCTACCTTTCATTAATTACAATGTAACTGGATGTTTGGTTTAGCTTATTTTTTCAGACTTTTTTGGTTTCGAAAACTCATAAGCTTAATGAGCTTATGCACTGACAAGCTAAGCCATAAATATTTAGCAAATTGAAATAAGCCCATAAGCTGCAAAAATAAGCTAATCCAAACACCTCCTAATTGTGTGCTTACTTAAGCTTATTTGTAAGCTAATAAGGTTATTTGAGGGGATGTTTGACTCAAGAGCTCGGTTTTAATAGTATTTAATATCCTCACTTGATAAACTACCAGTAGTGGTCGCCACAAGTCCATTATTCTAATCAATCATCTGCATAAACTAACTAATAACTAACAAAACTAATTGCATCCATTTAACCTAACTTTATTCAAGTTATACCGTAAACCAGTCACAACCACAATCCTACCCATTTTGTTACCTTTAGCACCACACCAGAGGCAACTCTGGTATATAAACAGTCATATTGAACTTATAAGCTGCAATGATCAGTTAAGTTAGCCATCATTCATGAGACTATACTGCGCAACAGGGATGTGCAAAATTTTAATACCTTGAAAGCATCAAACCAAACGTTTCTATCATCTTGTGGAACATTAGTCCACGTATCACATGCTCCTATATAATCCTAAATCCTAAATACATAACTAGACGTTGTATTACTGTTGATACTAAGGTAGAAATTTTAGTTAAAGAACAACGATTAAGAGATAACTAACCAAAAGAAAAGAAAGATCAGATGACCAAATTTATTGCTAGTAAGTTGATTTCTAGGAATGTTATACTAACTGCTATAACACCTAGAAAACAAACTCTATCAAAATCTCTCGTCGTAAAGTATATACTAACCCAAAATGCTTCCATAATTTACGAATAATATGTGAATGAGGATACCAAGATACTGGTGCAAAAACGAAGCACTACTTCCAAGTATGCAGGAGGTTGTATGTAGGGTGACATACAACTCGTTTGATTCGTTTCACTTTTAGATTAGTTATCTTTTTATAGTTATTATTATCTAAACAAATCGCACGCGCAGACTATCTAACTACCTATCCTTCATCAATTGTATGTCCGAAAATCGTACGCGCAGACTATCTAACTACCTAACAAATCGCACAAGCAAACTATCTAAACAGCTCCTTATGTCCAAAAATAATCGCGCAAACTAAATTCACACTGATAACGGTCCGATACATCATCTCAATATACAATACACACAGTAAATACAAAACACACACAACTACATTCATCTCAAATACAAACTAAACAATCAATCTACAAAATGTATGGTTAAACGATCAAAAATGATGAAGTATGTATACCTGAGATAATAAAACTGGTGAAGTAATAACAAATCCCGACGCCGGAGATGATGAAGTATGTATACTGATAATGGCGGAGATGATGGCGGAGTAACTGTGAGGGCGGAGTAACTGTGATGGCGGAGATTAATCGGAGTAACTGTGGGTTTGTATTTGGGAAATTTAGGGAATTAGGGATTGGAGTGGGTTTTTTATACCCGAGACTATATGAGATCTAAACTGGAGTGGTTTTTTTTTTTTTTTTTTTTTTTTTTTTATAAAAAGTTTATTTTAATTTATGTTTAAGTGGTAACAAATTTGTATTTTGTTCAAAAAATATAAAAGGTTTACGTAGTACTATTTATGGTCTTTATGGTTTATTTGAAATAAAAAGTTTAATTTAATTTATAAGATATTTTTAATTTATATTATACTTTGCTATAACTTGGGACGGAGCAAGAGTTCCCGAGGGTGCCCGGGACCTTTAGGGACCCTTATGGATTTTTTTGATAAAGTGTTAATTTTAAAAAAAAAAAAAAAAAAAAAAAAAAAAAAACGTTATTTTTTTAAAGACATTTTAAATGCAACTGGTCCGTCGAAATGTGTTTTTATATTACAGTTTCAAAACATTTATGCATCCGGCCATATTTGGTCCCGATGCCCGAGACCCCTAATTCGCTAAAAGACATCTTTTTAAAAATATACTTATTATGGTAACAGCATGTCGTAATTAGTGATGTTGATAGTGACTTGCCTTAGAAAGTCACAAATTAGAGACAAAGTTATTGACATGTTGCAAAAAGTCTTAATTTTGCGTCACTAGTAGCGATCGGTTTTTAGAATGTCATAAGCTAGCGGCACGTTTAGTGACTTCTTTAAAGGTGTCACGAAATTAGAGACATAGTTAACAACATGTTGCAATAAGTCGCAATTGTTGCGACACTATTGGCGATGTACTTTTTATATGTCACAAACTAGCGGCACGTTTAGCGACTTCTTCAAAGGCGACACGAAATTAGAGACATAGTTAACAACATGTTGCAAGAAGTCACAATTGTTGCGACACTAGTGGCGATGTTCTTCTTATATGTCACAAACTAGCGACACGTTCAACGACTTGATTGATGACATCGTATTTTTTGCGACTTTTTAGTTGACTTAGAAGACATGTAAGTCACTAAACATGTCACTACTTGGGTCGCAAATTTGCGACATAACTTCTTGAGTCGCTAAACATGTCACCAAATGGCTTCTTTCTTGTAGTGTCGTGACTACCATGGACAAAAGATTTGAGCTTATAGTGCCTAGATACTTCTGTGTGGTTTGTTTCCGAGTTTGTCCCTATGTGATCAGCAAGAAGCATGGAAATGACATTGAAGCAAATTGAATTCAACGAGAAATTGTTGAAATCAGTGAATGCAACGGGGTGTGCTTACATGACACATTCAGTTTTTGGAGGAGTTTACTTTATTCGAATTTCTGTTGGGGCGACTCTCACTGAAGATAGGCATGTGACGATGGCTTGGGAGCTGGTGAAGGATCAAGCAACTTCCATGCTGTATACACCAAGGCCTAAGTTTTAAACTTATGGTCGGCTATCCCGATCCAAGAATTATATGCATGATTAAACCATAAATAAGTAGCCTGATATGCCACGTTCTTTGCTCTATATATGCAGTGTGGAAGATGTCTGGCTTTTATGCACAACCAACACTTTATACGGAGTGGCGAATAAGAGACCTGGATATTAAAATTCTGTAATTAACTAAAGTAGATGCTTTCAGATAATGTATTACAGCTCATGAATAAGTATCCACTGGACAGCAAATAAGCAAGGATGATATAAGCAAAAGTGTTGAGTGAGTAGAAGTGTGCAGATTATAGGTGTTTTATATAAATACAGTATAAAGATAGGTTGATCAGATAACTTGAGAACTGCAACGAACACATTAGACATTACAGATTAAAAATGATGAATACTTGAACTAAAAGATGATATCGGATTAGATGGCAATATAAGCAAGGATTGGGATGTGATGGTATAACGTCTGATTCTCCCTAACACTGTTTGTTAAACCTGTGGCAAGATACTTCATACCCTCGTGTATTGTTTCATTAGTCATTTAAGAAAAAATGGTATACTAAACTATCTCAATTCTCACAGGGAAATTAAATTCCAAGGTAAAAAAGCAAAATTAGAAGCAAAAGCATGTAAATCTTACACTAAAGGATTGTATCACATAAAAATATACAAACTGCACACTGATGTTTCACGTCAAAATATTTTAATAGTGATTGTTTACCATCTTGTCTTCACAATACTAATAAGTAAAAGTAAAATAACAGGCGATTTCGTCATGATATAGATACAGAAATGAACAAACACACCCAACAAGCTAAACAAAACGTATTTGAAATGCTTGTCGATACAATTTGCCTGTCGTGCTTGATCAGCATGAATCAAATATCTTTTTCTTTCAGCATTTGGATTGGGGTTGATTTAAACCAAGGTACCCAAATAGATGTAGTCTTTTTATACATCTTGTAAGCTTCAACCCTATACTCTTGTTTGAGCATCCTTTTCTCCACAAGTGTAGTAACATAAGCCAAACACAAGGTGTTTATGAGTGCTCCAACAAAGACCCAAGTGCCGCCTAGGCTCCAACCAAAGATGGCAAGTCCCCACCACCATAATTGCTCACCAAAGTAGTTCGGGTGCCTAGAATAGTACCACAAGCCTTCATCAAGATTAGGCACCATGGCCTGTCCTTCCTCTTTCAGTTTCTCGTTCTTGCTTACAAATGTGTGAAGTTGGGTGTCGGCTATGTAGGCGTAGACGATGCCAGAAATGCAAATGACTAATGCAATTACATCCCATACGTTCAATGGCTTGTTGACCGAATGAACGATATATAGAGGCAGGCATACCCCGAAGAGAAATACCTGTTTTAACAAATTAGAAATAATTTCGTAAATACAAACATTTATAAAAATCTGATAAAGAAAAATATTATTTGTGATATGATTAATTTGGTGAATTTCATTAAGTTTTACTCGTTTTGACTTGTTACCATACTACTAAAAGAAATGAAATCGGGATTTACCTGCTGAATGAGGTAGACACCGAAGAATGAAACCCACCACCAGTTTGGGCCATGTTGTTTAGCCATATCGGTGAACCTCCAATCCTCTCTTGCGCCACATTGCCATTTCTCACGGCGCAAGTAGTTGTGCGTCAATCTGATAGCCCATACCCATGTCAAAACCACCACCACCATTGACCGCCATGAGCTATATTCCGCAGCAGGGTGACTCCCAAAGTAATGCACCAACATCACCGGAATCACAGTCCAATACAAATCTATCATCTGCATAAAAAATCACCAAACAACAAAATAAAAAACCAGTAGATAATTTCACATTTTGCCTCTGGATATAACAAACTTTGTTTTAATCCATCCTATCATAATTACATTTCGGTCAAGTTATTATTTTATGTACGTACAACTACGAAAACATACAAGCATGTTATATACAATGAAAAATAAATTGTAAACAATGACAAACTGCGAAAGTGTGCTACATTTGGTGCAAAAAAACTCGCATACTAGAAAAAATAATGTAAGCTTTTGTGCTACATTTGGTGAAAAAAACTCGCGCTTGACCATATATATGGTTCCGCTAAAGGTCTGGTGGTCAGATTTATTATACATTAAAGATTGATAACAAATGAAGAAGAATCAAACATAGATTAGAAAGTGTACCCAATTGCTACATTGAAGGAGACTAATGAGCCAGAAACCGACATCGATGTTGAGGAAGAAGAGGATGTTGGCTAAGATGAGAGGGTGTTTATCGCACCAATTCCACAAAAAGGAAAAAAGATGATTATTGTCTTGGTGGTGATTAAGGAAGTAAATGTAGAAGAAGATTGAAGGAAGAGGAGCAATGAATGCAATCAAAACATTCTTGAAAGACATGTTTGATTCACCAAAGATCAAAAGCATATGATGGAGCTAATGAAGACTCTCTAATGTTGGTGTTATATATATACTACAACTAGCTAGCTAGCTATCTTGTACGTCTTTGTGTGTTGTGTTTATCATAATTGCCCACGGTTTGACAATATAATATTTTTATTTCCTACTCATAATTAGAAATAAAAGAATTTCTAATGAAGTTAAATAAAAGAAAAGAAAACTAGTATTCCAACGAGCTAAGTTAGAACCAGGGACGTAACAAGGATTAAAAGAGACCGGGTGCACACAAAAAAAATAAACCATAATAGTAGACACAAGCTTTTAGAACAAGGTGCCTTTAGACAAAATCAAGGTTTTTTAAAAAAATTAACATTACGGAGCAAAATTTTATCGGTGTCTTATGACACCGCGGGACCCCCTAGTTTTGTCACTGCTTACAACATGAGAGAGGTAAACCGATCGTATGACATCGTGATTAAAGAGACACGAGGTGACGATTTGAACATGTTTTACGGTGCGTGTCCTCCACTAGTGGATTACCATTGCGAGGATCACCGAAGTTTTATATTTTATGTGAATTATAGGGCGGGCTTTGGTCATAGAATAACAATGAACTTTTTTCATTGTCTCGTTTTGGTATGTGAATTCTGAAAAAGATATGTAACGAACTTAAATAAAATGTTCAAATCTACACATTTTGATGACGTGACATGTTATAAAATAGTGCTACGTGTCGGACTATCACGTATGATACGTCATCAAAATGTACACATTGAAACACTTTATGAAAGCTCATTACAGTTACACAACTTTTACGGAGTTCACATACCTAATCAATACATTTAAAAAATTAATTACTATTTAATGACCAAAGCCCTGAATTATACACGTAAGTTATTTATGTTTAATTTTAACCAAGTTATATTAGATCGAGTACGTACAATATTATTGATGTCAAACGTACTTTAGCTGTTACTAACAAGATACACAATTTATCTCATGTATTCTTGTTGTTAAAGTACTTTTTTGCTCATTTTGGAGCGAAGTGAGTAATAATTATCATGCGTAATGATGATTAGAGGATATGGTGCGGCTAATCATGACTTCTTATTTGCCTCACATGCACATTGTATGTGCCAGATATATCACTCACTTTAGTAACCTCATATCTTTTTTTGGTTAAAAAAACTGTAGAAATGACGTGCGTCTTTGAAGGTTCATTTTCAATTTGTGTTTCGCAAGCTCACATTCTAAATATTATAATTTAGGTTTGAAAATGTTATATGTCCTCTTAATCATTCTCTTAATTTTACATATCTTTATTTAGAAATGTGCAAGAAAGTAAGTCCTGTAACATTTTCCGCTAGGTAAGTTACATATATATATTATGTTGTCATGGCTTGATGAACATGTGTAAATCTATGGTTTCATGCATCCTAGGCCGGAAAATGATCTAAACGACTAAACCCAAAGGTGGTCGGTAAGGGCTTAGAAATCCTTAACGAGGTTTCAAGTTCAAATCCTGCAAGCTACAGCTTTTTAGGCCACCAACAACTTGGCTTAAAAATCGTGAAGACTTTCTTTTTTTTTTTTTCTTTTTTTTTTTCCGGGTTTCGACTCAACATTGCAAGCCGACTAATCCCAGGACGACTACTCTTTTGGATGGCCCGGAGTCAGCGCATGTGAACCTAGTATTGAGTCTTGCAGGTGTTGTCTGTACGAGTCTAGCGTTTACCAGCTCACTAAGTGATCCATATGACGTTTCTTCCGTATTCAAAAAAAAAATGTTATGGATTAAAACGTAGCTTCTTTGGTCTTTTTTTGTTATACACTTCCGCCACAAATGATCTTGTATACCCTCTAATTCAAATATAGAGAACGGATATGAAAGCAAACATGGATTGATAAATAGGTTGTCAAATTTTATAAAAAAAAAAGCCTGCAGCAGATCAGTTCCCCTTAACATAATTAGATGTTACTACAGTAATACTTAAAGAAAGATATATATATATAAACACTTCCAATAACTTTAAAAACGGCGTCACATGCTAGCACATTCATGTTGTATTACTAGGTGAAAGCCTTTATGTTGGTCCCCCACACTCACAACTAAGTCTAGAGAACCCGAATAAAACGCACACATTGTTCATCTTTAGCCCCTTTTTTGCGTTTTCTTTATTTAACGAATTTGATTTTATAAAAGCACACCGCATAGACGGACCCAGAAATTTTAAAAGGGTGTTGCACAATTTTATTTTATTTTTTCTTTTTTTTTCTTAAGATTATGAGTACTAAAATTGCCTTATAAAGAATTTATTAGGTAAAATTGAGTGTTGCACGTGTCCAAAAAAGACATATTTTATAAAACAATTACACTTCGTGACCTAAAATCAGGTGTAGCACGTGCCACACCCAGCTCTCATGTGGGTCCGTCCCTGAGCACACGGTATCACAAGTGATCCTCAATGTCAATGGATGACGCTGAACATCATCCCACAATCCACTTTAGTGTCATGGTCGGTGTTATTGATGAGCGTCATTTAGACGACACTATTTTTTAGTGTGTGTTTTGGGTGTGTAAGTGTATGTTTTTTGGAGTATGTTACTGAGTCCAATTTTCAGTGTTATAAGTGTGGGTAAGATGTTGTTCGATGTTGTTCTTAGCGTCGTGTTGGCAGTGGCGGAGACAGGAGGGGGCAGGATGGGCACGTGCCCCTTTAGCGAAAAAAATTGTAGTGTAAAGTTTCTAAAATATATGGCTATTTTTGTTATTTCCCTTAAACGAACCAATTTATAGTGTAGTTTCTAAAAATTATCAAAGTTTGCCCTTTCCACCATAACTTTCGGTTCCGCCCCTGCGTGTTGGCAGAGTGAATGACACCGACTTTTGAAGTCACCGTACATAGAGCTCTAAAGAACTTACACAAATTCTGAACCATTAAATTAAAGGGAGGTGATTTGTACACCATTTATTTTTTCCATCCATCACTAAATCATGCATAGGAGTGTTGTACTGTGTGCATCACTGGTGTAATTTAGTTGTAGATGGCAAAAAAAATGGTGTACAAATCACTTCCCATTAAATTAAGAGCACGTACATATATCCATATCGATCATATATCTTTTCTCAATCTGTAAATCCATAGTGTTCCTTTCAATTTCAAAGTTCTATTGGCTACCACTCAAGGTGGCCTAGTGGTACCTAGTGGTACAAAGAGAAAGACTAGTGATTATCACTTTAAAATGTGTGATGTTTCAAGTTTAATTTTTGCTAAGTATAAACAACTCTGAAAATCATGTTAACCCTCCTGGAAATGGATGGTTTTATCTGATTTGAGTCTGTGTAACGGTGCAAGCCACTTGGATTAGTCAGTCAAAAGCTATAATTACCAAAAAAAAGAAAAGTTCTATTAGCTTCTGATATCGATATCTTTGTGTTGTCTGATCAACTTAACTTGACATGGCGCATTGAAAAATTACACTCTTTGAGTATGGCGTATATGAACATACAACCAATGTGTATGACTTGCGTTCTATATTACATCCATACATGATCTTCTTGTTCTTTTTATGGCAACTATAGTTCTCGACTTTTAACCGACCAATTCATAAGGTTAGAACTCACCGTTACGTATACTCAAAAAAGGTAAAGACTTCCTTTTTAGGATAAAGAATTAAAAAAAAAAAAAAAAAAAAAAAAAAAAAAAAAAAAAAAAATGAACCATCAACGTAGGAGTAAAAGAAAAAGTTTAGCCATAAAGTTGAACCAGCCGTCGAATATTGCAGCATTGGTGCTTCTTTAACCATAAAGGCAATTAGTGACCAAATATTTTAGGGTTAATGGTCTGAAAAATACATCAACTTGCCACGTTTTACTATTGTGACAATAAACTCTTAATTTTCCTATTAAAACAAAAAACTTTCTTAATAACCCTTATTATAACCAAAAAAGTTTCTTAATGACCCTTATTGTAACCAAATTTCTTAATGACCCTTATTAAAACAAAAAATCCGCAAAATCACGTTTCTTAAGCATGATAAGGGGATGAGAGCTTAAAAATAAGTTCGTGGACACAAGTTCTTGGCACGTTTTACAGCCCGTAGACACAAGTTCAGGTAAATTGGTTTACATGGACTCGAATAAAAAATCCGCAAAATAAAAAATCCGCAAAATCACGTTTCTTAATGACCCTTATTTTATCAACTGCTATAATTTTACTTATCATTGTCATTTTAAATTTACATGTAATTTCCAATTTCAGTTAAATGCAATTTTATTTTGTTTATGCAATTTTCCTGCTACATTCTTAGTTTTTTTTTTGTCTGTCTCAAATCCTTGTTACTCTTCTGATTAAATTGTTGTTATAAACCTGTATAAGTTCTTGTGAGCTTTTTTTTCAGTTTGCAAATGAGTTTTTACAAGTTACAAAGCCTAAGCTTAATTTTCGAAATTCAGTTTTGCCCCAAAAAGGGTGTTTGGAACAGTTTGTTTGTGGGTCAAAATTCAGTTCTTGACCCATGTTTGGGTCAAAATAAGTTAGCTTACTCTCAAATCAGTTTAATATTTAGTTTCATAATCTCTTATAACAGTTTTAGATACACAATTACTTATTGGAAATGTCATGAAAACTTGGCAAGTCTGTCTAACAGACCCAACTGTCACTTTTTGAGCTTAAATTTAGATAGGTTATAATTAGATTTAGGAGTTAATTTTTAGTTTACAATAAGTTAGATGTATGAACATGATCTTTTTTAGCTTAATATGCAATTTGGAAAGCATTTGACAGCCGATTTATAAGCTGCAAATGCCCCCCTTAGTTCCATTTGGTTCTGTCACAGCAGCCAAACACCCCTCTTTACAGTTTATTATTAAGCTCTTAGAGGGGGCCAAATTTCTCCATTTTTGATTTTTTAGATTCCTTATAGTGCTAAATATATCTGTCTTCACTTACTTTTTAGTTTAGAAGCTTTTAGAGCTTATTTTTAAGCTCTCATCCCCTTATCATGCTTGTTTCTACCAATATATATTTAACTTAGTGCATCTTTGTGTCTAGGGGCTGTAAAACGTGGCAAGAACTTGTGTCTACGAGCTTATTTTTAAGCTCTCATCCCCTTATCATGCTTAAGAAATGTGATTTTGCGGATTTTTTGTTTTAATAAGGGTCATTAAGAAATTTGGTTACAATAAGGGTCATTAAGAAACTTTTTTTGTTACAATAAGGGTCATTAAGAAAGTTTTTTGTTTTAATAGGAAAATTAAGAGTTTATTGTCACAATAGTAAAACGTGGCAAGTTGATGTATTTTTCAGACCTTTAACCCAATATTTTATCATCGACGCTAACTACAAAAGCAATCTTTACTTTCTTAGATATAAAGACACTTGATACTCATTTTATATTGAACACTTTAACAATAATTTGGCGTTCAACAAATCATATAATACACGAGATATAATTTTAACCTCGACCATGAAGTAAGGGTCATGTTTAGCCGCAAGCATTTTAGAGCGTTTTGAATCAACTAGCGTTGTAAATGCAAAGATTGTTTGGTAACAAGCAACTAGCATTTGCATTTTGTATAACTGCTCTTACTCAAAACGCTTCTTAAGAAAACATTAGAATGAATTTTGCTTCTAGTGTTATGCTTATTAAATTACATATATACCTTTAAATTATTATAGATTTTATTTTTATTTGTATATATCCTTTTACTTCATTTTATACGTTATAATTAGAGCGACAACTGCGTTATCAAACACTTTTATTAACAGACAGCTACCGCCGACTGCTACTATTTGCTATTGCTAAGTGATATTGATGTTGTTAGGTTTCGCCAAACATAAATAAACAAAACATCCTTGCATGAAATTAGATGTATAATAAATAGTTTACAACGGTGATAAAAATTGCGTTTAGTTGAGGGAAAACACTCTTGTTTTCTACAAAATATATTGTGGAAAACAAAGAAAACAAAGATCGCGTTCAAATTAGTGTTTTTCAATAAAATTCTCTACAAAACACAAAATTTCTATTTCCAACTTTAATACACAAAACTAGAGTTGTAAACGAATCGAACGAACACGAACGAAGCCTTGTTCATGTTCGTTCATTTAATTTTAACCGGACAAATAAATGAACACGAACGCTTAAACGGATGAAATTTCTTGTTCATGTTCGTTTATTAAGAAAATGAGTTGTTCATATTCGTTTATGTTCGTTCATTAAGACACTAAACGAACATAAACGATCGAACATAAATGAACATAGACAAACGATCATAAACTTTATTAAATTATGCATCTAATATTGTTTTATAAGTGTCGTTTTGTTTAAAGAAACTAATTTAAAAATTATACAATTAAAAGATTTGATATACGAACATAAATAAATAAATGAACATAAACGAACGTTAACGAACGCATAATCAGACGTTCACGAACATAAATAAACGGACGTGACTTTTGTTCATGTTCGTTCATTTAACTAAACGATCATAAAATATTGTTCATGTTCGTTCATTTAATAAATAAACGAACATAAACGAACTTTTACCGAACCGTTCATGAAATGCTCACTGAACGTTCAGTTCGTTTACAGCCCTACACAAAACTACAAAACACTTTTTTATTGTTTTCACCTATTTTCCTTTGAAATACCCCTAATCCGTTTTCGTCCATTTGTATACGTTTTCGTCAGTTTTTAACCGTTTTTATACTTTTTTGTCCGTTTTCATTTGTTTTTTTACGTTTTCTTCCGATTTTTACGTTTTCCTCCGATTTTTTATGTTTTCGTCTGTTTTTTGCCGTTTTTGTCCGTTCTTTTACGTTTTCGTCTGTTTTTTTACGTTTTCGTCCGATTTTTTACGTTTTTTTCTTTTTTTACGTTTTCGTCCGATTTTTTACGTTATGTCTTTTTTTTTACGTTTTCGTTCGTTTACTAACGTTGTCGTCCGTTTTTGTCCATTTTTTTACGTTTTCGTCCAATTTTTTACGTTTTTGTCCGTTTTCGTCTGATTTTTAACGTTTTTGTCAATTTTTACGTTTGCGTCTGATTTGTTTTACGTTTTTTTACCTTTTTTTACTATTTCGATCCTTTTTTTTTACGTTTATGCCTTTTTTTTACGTCTTCGTCCGTTTTTTACGTTTTCGTATGTTCTTTTACATTTTCGTCTGTTTTTTTATGTTTTAGTTTGTTTTTCACGTTTTCGTCTGATTTTTACTTTTTCGTCTTTTTTTTACATTTACTTCCGTTTTTATACGTTTTCGCTTGTTTTATTACGTTTTCGTCTCAATTTTTGTGTTTTCGTCTTTTTTTCACGTTTTTTGTCTGGTTTTCATCCGTTTTTTACGTTTTAGGCCGTTTCCTTACGTTTTCGTCCGTTTTTTTTACGTTTTAGCCTGTTTCCTTACGTTATCGTCCGTTTTCGTCCATTTTTTTTACATTTTCGGCTGTTTTTTTAATTTCATCCGATTTTTTACGTTTCGTCATTTTTTAACGTTTTGGTCCATTTTTTACGTTTTCGTCCGATTTTTTACGTAATAAACCGTTTTTTATGTATTCGACTTTTTTTACGTTTTCGTCCATTTTTTTACGTTTTCATTTGTTCTTTTATGTTTCGTCTATTTTTTTACGTTTTCGTCTATTTTTTACGTTTTCGTCTATTTTTTTACGTAAAAAACAGAAAAAAACGTATAAAAACGAACAAAATATACGAAAATGTAAAAAAAATGGACGAAAACGTATGAAAACACTATAATTTAGAAAACGTAAAAAAGCGTAAAAAAATGTAAAAACTTTCGAAAACGTAGAAAAACATAAACGAAAGGACAAAAACGTAAGAAAACATCATGAAACAGGCGAAAACGTAAGAAAACAAACGAAAACGTAAAAATATGGACGAAAACGTAATAAAATAAACGAAAAAGTTAAAAAATAGACGAAAATGTAAAAAAACGGGCGAAAACGTAAAAAATCATATGAAAACGTAAAAGTAAGGTCGAAAACGTAATAAAATGGACGAAAACGTAAAAAAACTGACGAAAACGTAGAAAGCGGATGAAAACGTAACAAACAGACGAAAATGTAATAAAACAGACGAAAATATAAAAAAGCGGACGAAAACATAAAAAAACATACTAAAGAGTAAAAAAAAACAAACGAAAACGTAAAAAAACAGATGAAAACACTATAATTTAGTGGTTCAACCCGACCCAAACCATCTGACCCATGACCCGTTAGACCCATTTTTAAAACAGGACCCGTATGACCCATGACCCATTTGACCCATGACCCAAACCGACCAAACCCGACCCAACCCGTTTGCCACCTCTAATAAAACGTATAAAAATGTTCAAAAACATATAAAAACGTACAAAATGGATAAAAACATGCAAAAACGGATAAAAACGTATAAAAACGTATAAAACGGATGAAATAGGAAATTTTACTTTATATCGAATTTAATGTTTTTATGTCGAATTGTAGTCGCTTGAAGATTTTTTCATGTTATTTGATGTTATATTTTACTTTTTTAATTCTTTATTTTTTCGTATTAGATTTTTTTAGTTATTTTATAATTTAGTTTGAAATTTTAATATATTTGTTTTTGTGTTTTGAAGATGTTTTTATAATATTACAAAGGTGAATAGAGAATTGAGATAGAAAACAACAACATTTAAACATGTTTTTTAGTTTTGCAAAATGGAAAACACAAACACATGTTTCTCAAACTAAACGCGTTTTCTAAATTTTTCATTGTTTTGTGAAAATAAAACTCTCTTCCCTTTTTCTACAAAACAAGAAGAAAGAAATGAAAGAAAATATTTTCCAACTAAACGCCACCTAAGTATTTTGTCTTTTAGTGTGTTTTTTCTTTGAAGCTTTTGAGATACAAATAACAATGACGACCGATAATACTTAGGCTGTATTTAATGAGTGTGAGAGGGTCACCACTCAACCCATCCTCACCATTCAACCCCACTAAATTGCTCCTCCTCTCGCGGTAGAGGAAAAAAGAGACGAAAGGTGAGTCGTCTGACCACTCGGTTAGTGTGCATTTGTGGGCCCTATGAGATATTTTCATTATTAATTCCTTCCTTCGTCTCAAAATATATGCTCATTTTAACTTTTTGAATCAAACTTTAACATTAAATAATTTTGTTTGTATTATATAATATTTCATGTAAAATATATAAATGGGTTAGATTTCAAATATATTATTTATTAACATAATTTTCATCAAGTATTATATATTACAAACAAAATTATTTAAAGTCAAAGTTGGATTCAAAAAGTCAAAATGGACTTATATTTTGAAACCAACGAAGTATTTGGTTTGTGAATGTGTGTGATAAAAAGTGGATACTTTTAAGAATATTGAGAAGAGTGGTAACCCTTGTGAATGAAATGTGACGCTGAGGTAGAAAAATTGATGGCTGGTGACCACTAAATGCAACCTTAACTGGCAATGAATTAGAAGAAAGTAAAATTCAGTAATTTACGCATAACTTATAGTTACAATCTTCTGTTTTGATCTTATAATTGGTTGCGTTCGATCTAAAAAAGATGTCATTTGGGTATATTGTATTAGTGTTAGCACTTTTATTTGATAATCGAAACCTCACTTCTAAAACCCCGGTGCAACGCCTGCACTAAACCTACTCGCTGTTACCCTTGCTACTTTCTTTTTTTGTTTCCCAACTCCAAGCCTAATATCGCATAGTATGATCTGTAGGTATGTTTCCTAACAGTGAATTGCATGATAAGCATGACGAGATGAATGTGGTTGAAAAATAAGCACAGCAAATACAGCTATTAGGTCAATGCGAACTGCATAACAGCTTGCTGAGAGCCTGGGAATAAGGATCAGTTGCAGTCTTTGGGTCACTATGTATATTGATATCTCATGTCTCCGCCATTTAGTTACTTGAAATGGATTTTTCAAAAGATAAAAATTTGAGAAATTATTGGTTATGGCTTAGAAGAGACTACTAGGAATTTTCAAAAGTTTAAAATTTTAAGAAATTCTTGGTTATGAGTATAGAAGACTACTAGTTGAAGATTCAACGAGGCACGGTCCTTGCTGATACATCTAGATTGGCATTCTGCAAAGATTTTCAACCTGGACTTCGGGAGAAAAGAAAACCCGTCGACATCCAACTTTTAAGTTCTATTCTTATCTGAAGTCATTGAAAGTGTTTACAACATACACGAGTATACGAGAGCTCCTAGACCAAACTTAACCAAAGAGGTGGGCGCAACCGAGATGCATTAACGTTTGATAGATAAAGTTGTCGCTGTATATTAAATAATGTAATTGACTACTTTTTAATTATATAATGCTCAACCTTATGACATAACATCACAAACTGTGTATAAAGGTTAATCCCAGAACTAACATATCTACTACTGGTGTATTCCAGGTTCACCCAAAAATATCCTATCCAAGTTTACCAAAAAAATGCAGAACCTGTTTCAAATGAACTGTCTTGAAGCCTTATGTACCTTTATGGTAAGGTAGTGATTTATAGAGTTGAATGCGCAGATATATGATCCAAAGCTAAGACCCTTTTATCATGGGACATCATCAGGTGACCAAACCATCTTTCCAGCTCCTAATTTACTAAATACAGCCACTTTTAATCAATACTGTTAGGTTGAGAATTCTCGATTTCGTGTCTAAGAATTCATACAGAATCTGAATGCAACGAAATTGCCAAACTCAGCTATAAACCAAATTGACGGATTCATCAATAAATGAACCGAAATTGCCAACTCAGGCCATACACGAATTGACAAATTTATCACAGACGTGAACGTGAACCAGATTGAATAAAGATGCTTTCAAATGGTAAAGAGTATCAGTAACACCTTGAAAAGTAAATATAGCCTACCCAATCACAAGTTCATCAACACAAAGGGCATCCCAGATGCAAAATTATCAATTTTAGGCACACGTCTAATTTTTTGGAGCTAAGGATTCTACGTGTTATTTCAAAGCATCTGCGTGCCTAAAATTAGCTCATTTTACAAATATTCCATACATCACCCCATATAGGTATTCCATTCATGGAACAGGATTCACTTTAAAGATGCGCGGGAATTGGGTGGCTATGAATTATATATCAACCCTCAAGATGGAATCTGATTCTTAAACCATCAAACTTAACCACTAGTTTAGAGTATCAGGTCATAACAAACCATTAAAGCAACATCCATCTATATGTCAAAAACTGTTGTCAATACATGCGTACGTAGAAAATGAACTCAATTCTCTAAAATGTCGACAATATTCATATTCTATATAAGCCACATGGACCATTTGCGGACTCTGGAGCATGCTAGCATCCACATACTAATCAAGAAGCAAGATTATAAATTGATAATTCATTTAGTTATTCATTAGATTAATAATTAAATGAGTATTTTAAACTTCTGAACCAATCATATTGCACACTTCTATAAAAAAAATTCCTGGAATTCTTGCCTTACCTAGGTTACCTTTTGTGGTTGTGTATGCATACTTTGCTTATTCAAACACCTGTGTAACAACTAACAGATGTGTTATAGTTTTGTATCGGTAAATATTCTACAAACAAGGCAAGACTAAGCTGCATTCAACCACCTAGGAAGAATTTAAACAACAATACCTAATCTTGCCGTGAAGGGGTACGCTAGGAAGTATTTACCTTCACCAGGTTCAGACCGCTTAAATGGCCAACTATAAGTTAAGTGAAATCATCAGCCTAGGAAGTTTTTACCTTTGTTTTAAGAGCTTATATATCTGTTACTCTCTTTCTCTCGAACGGTATGGTATATCACTACACCTTTCCTAAACTTAGACAAAATCGTATAAAAGTCCTATTAAGTACCTAAAACAATGAAGTAACTTACTTGTTCTCGCACGCTTTCATAATCAAATCACAGTTACTGTATGTACAATGAACGACCTAGAGCTAATGTCTTTATATCAAAATCAAACAACATTACTATTAGGTACTACCTGGACACCTCGCCTAGCAACACGTCTTAGAACAGAAACTTACGAAGATATTAGTTTCTATATTTCCATAAACATCTACACATCAAAACCGAAAAAAATAACCATTACGACACACAAAGCTTAACAGCTTCAAACCAGCACAACAACAAACACCGCACAATATTGCAATAGATCACCAATTATAAAATTAGTAACCAATATCATCATAACATCACGAAGCAACATAAATCCATAAATAAATCCACTTAAATCCAAACACCTTACATATCATGTTTTATACTCGCATAATAATAATCTTAAAAACATAAAAGAGAGCTCATTATATAAAGCCCCACTTCTTTTACCTCCCTTCCTTTCCACTCCATCGTCAAGTCGCCACACATCTCCATTCCACCCTACAAAACAATCCAACGCAAACATTTCAAAAAACATGTTTCCTCAAAAAACAATTTCAAAAACAGACCATACAAAACAATCATGTAACATATCTTTAGTGGGAGTTTGTTTAAGATTATATAGCGGGCTTATGACTTTCATAAGCTCATTTCTATAGCTTAATTTGAAACTTTTCGACTTATATAAGCTTATCACGTAATAATAAACTTAAGTTTCAAAATAAGCCACAAAAAGTGAGCCTATGAAACATAAACCGAAAACCTGATAAGCCATAAGCCGGACATATAAGCCGAAACAAACACCCCTTAACAAACCACAAATCAAATCTTATCAATATATTCGTCTTCAAACTCGATATAGGCTGTGTTTGTTTTAGCTTATTTGATGGGCTTTCGAGCTTATTGTGATTTTAATAAGCTCATAAAGTCATTATTAGTTACAGCTTATAAGCTCAAGTTGACGAGCTTATAAGCCGCAGCTTATAACCTCATATGGATAACCTTATAAGCTACAATTAATAATGACCTTACAAGCTTATCAAAATCTCAATAAGCTCAAAAGCCCATCAAATAAGCTAAGACAAACACCCCATAATCAAACACAAACATATTTCAAAAAACATGTTTTTCCTTAGAGACAACATAAACATGGGATTAGTTAAAAACAGACCATAGATAAGATATCTTCAACTTCGAACGCGATATAATCGAACACAAACATATATCCTTAAAAAAAAACATATGCCCAACCTTAAATTTTGTCAATATCTTCGTCTTCGAACTCGATATAATCATCACCAGCATTATCATCCTCCTCATCAAGACCACCAGCAATACCCTCATTCAACCTGATATTCTCAGGAAGCTCACCATAAGCCTTCAACAACCTAGCTTCATCAGGCATGTACTTAAGGATGACGTCAGCTTTGTCATCTTGGTAATCTCTTAACCCCACAAGAATAATATCACCAGCAGCAATCCAGACTTTCTTATGCATCTTGCCACGTATGTGGCAGAGACGCTTTGTCCCGTCGATGCACATGGCTTCGCATCGACCGTTGCCGAGCATACGGAGGACTTGGGCGTATTCTTGCCCGTCTTCTTTGAAGACTAGCTCTCGTTTCTCGTCGTCTGCTTCGTTCTTTCCACGCTTGCGGTTCTTCCCTCCCTTACCCTTGTTCTTCGGCATGGTGTTTGGGTTGGTGTTTGGTTGATGGGTTTTTTTTTGTTTTTGGGGTTGTGAAGGATGTGAAGAAGAAGATGTGGAACCCTAGCGTTTTGATTGTGGAAATGTGATTTTGGGGGAAGTTTGTGTTATTTATTGGGTGTGTTTTGTGTGGAGGTTACGTTTGGGTCTTTGGGTTTGTGTGTTTGGGCTTAGAAGGTTTTGGGCCTTAAAGGGATTGATAAAGTGAATATGTTTAACATACTATACTATAGAGTTATTTTACATACCAAACTTTTCTTACATACCAAGGGACTAATCTCCACCATCCATCTAAAAAGAAATTCAATAATTGAGATTAAAAGTATTTTATTATTTCACATATTTTTTATAATTTAAATATCTCTTAAACCGTTAATCGTTAAGTGAAAATATTTACACCATCGCGACGAGCATTTAATTATCTTTCTATAGACGGGCATTTGATATACTTTCGAAAAAAGAAAAAAAATTCGTTTTTTCACCTTTTTTTGTTATTTTTTTCGTTTTTTTACGTTACTGAAATTTGCATGAAAAAAATCATATATGATAAAACACTAAATTGAATATCACATATGATATTAGTGTTAAATCATACGTAGTATATGATATGTAATATCATATGTGATATTACACTAATATCACATGTGATATTACACTAATATCACATGTGATATTACATATCATATATGATATTACACTAATATCACATGTGATATTCAAATTAGTGTTTTATCATATATGATTTTTAAATGCAAATTTCAGTAACGTAAAAAAACGAAAAAACTTAAAAAAAAAAAGTGAAAAATACGATTTTTTTTTTTTTTTTTTTTTTGTCGAAAGTATATCAAAGTGCCTATCTATAGAAAGATAATTAAATGCTCGTCGCAATGATATATATTTTTTCGCTTAACGATTAACGGTTTGAAAGATATTAATATTTGAAAAAAAATGATGAAAGTGGGTTTTTTAAATTGTTGGGATTAATCTCATTCATTAGATCAAATAAAAATGGAGGGTGGAGATTGATCCCTTGATATGTAAATAATCTTTTGTCCTCAAATGATCTTAAATCATATTATAATGGAGGAATATGTTGAACCTAACTCCGATCTTAATTTCAAGCCTAAAATTAAGCAACACACCCGAACCTGAGTATATAAAAACTGAAAATTGATCCTCCCTCCATTAAGATCACACATTAAAACCTACACATGAGAATTGATTCTCGCATTAACTTCTTTAAAATTATATTAACTTTCAATTGAAGACATTTGTTTGGACTTTCTTTTTTCGCTTTTATAAGAGCAATTTGTCGGAAAAACCTTGCAATGGACGGAAAATATAACCACACGGGGACCCGCCGCTGCAACGCGCGGGTACCCGGCTAGTGTTACTTACACACCAAGGAGTTTTTACAAGTGTTAGGCTGCCCCAGTAAGACTTGGCGATCGAGTGTCGATCACCTTATTATGTGAAATCGATCGAGGCACATTTTGTCCCAAACTTGGTCGTCCTCCCGATCGAATTGGTTGGGCATTTAATTTGCAAAAAGTGAGTTTATACCGTTGCAATATCTCACTTTCAAACAAAAAAAAAGTATCCCAACGTTTAAAAATAAAATCTGACCGTTTCGTTAAAAAAAAAAAAAAAAAAAAAAAAAAAAAAAAAAAAAAAAAAAAAAAAAAACCCTATAAATACACAGCATATTTACACACTTAAACTCACAAATCTCATTTCACACATTCTCTATATTATTTCCACACTATGAGTTTTAATTCTTACGAGCTATTCATTGTCGATTCGTCATCGGATGATGAAAATGAAGTTAGTAGCGAGTTTATGATGTTTGCGGAAGAGTGTTGGCAGGCTTTTCAAGCGTCACAAACTAAACTCTCAAGAACCAAGTTACTAGGGATCGTTTGGGTGCTCATAACCGTTTAGTGGCTGCTTACTTTAGCGAGACCCCCAGATACGGCGATCAAGCATTCCATGATCGTTTCCGAATGAGCCGACGATTATTCACACGAATTGTCCGAGATATAACCGATCATTCACCTTATTTCCAACAAACTCCTAGTTGTGCAAGCGTACTTGGTATTTCTCCATTGATGAAGTGTACTTCGTCAATCCGTCAATTGGCATACGGAGTCAATGTTGATGCTCTAGACGTATACGTGCAAATGGGTGCGTCAACAATTCATGAGTGTTTCCAAAAATTTTGTGAGGCCATAATGGAGTTATATGGTGCAGATCATTTGCGAAAGCCGACGGTTACTGACATTGACAAACTCTATGCTCATCACTACGAATGTCATGGGTATCTGGGATGATAGGAAGCATTGATTGTACAGATTGGCCGTGGGAGAATTGCCCACATGCTTTAAAAGCTCAATTTTGTAGGGGTGATCACGGGTAAACTCCTTTCATTTTATTGGAAGCGATCGCGTCCCAAGATTTATGGATTTGGCATGCGTTCTTTGGTGTCGCCGGGATGAATAACGACGTAAATGTTTTACGTGCATCGCCTCTTTTCAATGAGCTCAAAACGGGGAGAGCACCGGATGTGGAATTCGTTGTTAACGGCGAGCCTTATAAATGCGGATATTATCTTGCTGATGGGATATATTCGGAATATTCAGTTATTATGAAGTCCATTAAAAATCCAGGGACGAATGATCACAAACGAATATTGTATAAGACGATGCACGAAGCAGCAAGAAAAGATGTGGAACGTGCTTTTGGTGTACTAAAGAGGAAGTGGCTAATGATTAAACATCCGGCTAAAGGGTTTGACAAAGAGCGTCTATCACATATAATGTACACATGCATCATATTACATAATATGATAATTCAGAACGAAGAGCAGGCGATATCTCCCGTATTCTTTCCAGCGGAGGAGCACCGTTCTTATGGTCCCATAAGAACGCATATGGAATCGTTGGAAATTACCAGGGAGATATGCAACAAAACAACTCATCTTAGCCTTAAAGTCGATTTGGTGAAAGACATTTGGCATCGTAATAATCAAAACTAGTTTAGTCGGTTTATTGTCGTAATGTTTTAACTTTATTTGAATTATTATGTAACGTTTTAATTATTAATGAAATTTGAGTTTGTGTTAAAAAAAAAAAAAAAAATCATGGTCGCCTTTACTGGGGCACCCAATCGCCTGAAGGTCGCTGGAGAGAGAAAACTGACGTGGCAAGGAAAATGAGGGGGATTGAAGGCCCTTACTGGGGGCAGCCTTAGTACTTTTTCGTCCTATAATAACTGTGCAGTTTGACTTTTTAAAATTTTTCTTTTTCAACTTTGACTTTAAATTTTGTATGAGTTATATAATATTTAATGAAAGTCACGTCAATGAAAATACATTTAAATTTCAATCTATTCATATGTTTTTCATCATTAACTGTTATATAACGTAAACAAAAATATTTAAGGTCAAAAGTGAAGAAAAAAAATACTTATAAAAGTTAAAGTGGACCGTTTTTATGAGACACAGGTAGTAGTATTTAGGCTTTGTTTGGCGTGGGCCTTACATAGGTTTATAAAGCTTGAACTTTTAAAATAAGTTAATTTATAAAATAAGTTTTGTTTGTCATATAGTTTTATGAAAGCTTTTATAAGTCATAAGCCTAAGCCAATTGAAACGGGGCTTAGGGAGGCTTATAGTTAGCCGAATTACTAAATACCCTTCAAAATATAATGGATTATCATGAAAAGCTGAAAATATATGTTAATACAAATATCGTCATTAAACGTTATTTATATTTTTGATCTTTGCCTAAGTTTTGTTCACGACAAAAGTAAATTTAATTTATAAAAGCTTAAAGCTTGTCAAGTTTATTTGATATTAAAACAAGCTTTCTCAAACAATATATTCATCATTCAAGCATTTACATTTATGATTAGTAACATCTTGATATGACTCTAATCATTATGTATGATAGTAGTTTGTAGAATGTGTTAGGTTCTTAAAACCAAACACTACTTAAGCATTTGCATATTTCTATTAATAGTAATACAACATTTGACATCATGTATTACATCATGGAGATCATTGGAAGATTCCATTAGATATTTTGTGAAGATTTGTACTCTTCATATCTTGCACAATCTTACTTAGATAGAGTTGACTTTAGGCAAGATTTGATATCTTGACTGTCAGACTGGCGGTACCAATTTGGTACACGGGCGGAACCCTTTTTAGGGGTCCGCGGTCCGTGGACGCTCCTGTCCAAATTGGCTATAAATAGCAATGCCAAGCCAAGTAGTTTCTCATCCCTTTCTAACATACTCTCATACATATCTTCTCTCTAACCTTTCTAACTAAGTTTCATATCATATTAGTGATCTCTTTTGTAGCAAAGAAGATCAAGTCATATTCAAGCTTCAACGAGAAGTTGGAAGTCTTGTTTGTTTAGTGTTGTATGATCTAGTGTTGATCCATACTTCATTGTTGTATCAAACCATCATAATCTTGTGAGTGTGAGTGGTTAGTATTTTAGTCCTCAAAATACATTGTGTGTGGGAGTAGTTGTACCCTTGGAAAGAACTCGACATCTAGCTTAGTGTCGGAAATAGTGTAAGCGAAGTGTAAAGGTTTTCTCCGCCGGTGAAAGGAGCTTGTTGACTAGTGAAGTTAAACTCTCGAGTGTGAGACTCGGGGAGTGGAGTAGGGCAAGGAAAAAGAGTCCTTGTAGGCCGAACCACTATAAACAACTTGTTGTGGTTTGATCATTTCTTTCCTTACTTACTTATTACATATTGCTTGCATATTTCATTAACATACTTAAGATCAATATCAATTGATCTTTCAATAAGTTTCAAAACAAAGTTTTTAATCGGTAAACTATTCAACCCCCCTTCTAGTTTTCTACAATTGGTACCAGAGCCTCGTTGCTCAAGAATTTCTAAAATAACTTGTATTTTATAAACTTGAAACGATCCATGGATTCTGAAAACTTTAAAGAAGGGCAATCTATGCAAAGACCACCACTCTTTGAAACCAATGGATTTATCTATTGGAAAAACCGTTTTGAAACATATGTAAAATCAAAAGATATAGATCTTTGGTTTATTATTGTTAAAGGAGATTTTAGTTCTACAACAAAGGATATTTCCGTTGATGAACAAAAGAAATTAGTTGCTAAAAATAATGAAGCTAAAATGATGCTTTATAATGCTTTACCTAGAAAAGAATATGAAAGAATTTTTATGTGTGAAACCGCCAAAGATATTTGGGAATCTTTAATTGTTACACATCAAGGTAATTCACAAGTCAAGGATAACAAAATTGATCTTCTTGTTCAACAATATGAACAATTTGTTATCCCTGAAGATGAAACCATTGATTGTGGCTTTGCTCGTTTTAACACTATCATTACATCACTTAAAGCACTTGACGAATCTTTTCGTAGTAAGAACTTTGTCAGGAAATTTCTTAGAGCACTCCATCCCAAATGGAGAGCTAAAGTGACCGCTATTGAAGAATCAAAAGATCTCTCAATAATGTCACTAGACGAGCTAATTGGCAACCTCAAAGTTCACGAAATGGTAATGGAGAAAGATTCTGAGATCATCAAAGGAAGAAAGGAGAAGATCAAATCCGTTGCTCTTAAAGCAAAGGCGGAATCAAGCGATAATGGTGAATCTTGTTCCGATAGTGAAGATGAGGAGTATGCCATGGCCGTTAGAGATTTCAAGAAGTTCTTTAGAAGAAGAGGAAAGTTTGTAAGACAACCTCGAGAAGAAAAGAAGCCATTCCGAAAAGATCGGGATGATAAGAAGATCAAAGGTGAAAGAAAGTGTTTTAGATGTGGTGATGCAAGTCATCTCATAGGAGAATGTCCCAAGCCTTCCAAGAGCAAAACTCAACGAGCTTTTGTAAGTGGTGCTTGGAGTGATAGTGAAGACGATGAAGAATCAAGCAAGGAAGAGATCGCTCTAATGGCACATGAGTCAAATGAGGTACTTTCCGATTCTTCTTATTCTTCCATAGATGATGACACCTTGCAAAAACAATATAATCAATTGTGTGAGCTAAGTCTAAAAATCATAACTAAAAATAAATTTCTAAAAACTAAAAAGGAGTTTTTGGAAAATGAAGTATATGAGTTAAAAGAAAAAGCAAAACGACTTGAAAAAGGAAAAGCAAATGACAATGATTGTAAATCATGTCAAGAGCTAAATCTTGAAATAGAAAAACTAAAGCTCACACAAGAAGTTTTAATAGAAAATAATTCTAAGTTTAAAAGGTTTAACAAAAACATCGCTATTGCCGATGAAATAGTTAAAATCCATAAAACACCAGGAGACATGAATGGGCTAGGGTTTAATGAAGTTTTAATTCCTAAGAGTCAAAACAAAACGGCCGAAAAGGACGAACATTCTGTCAAAACTGCTGCTGTACAGCACGGACCAGACGGAACCAAAAAAAGGGTTTCGTCCGTTGTGCAAAACGGTACCGCGGGTACTTCAGCAGAACAGAATGTTCGCAATACGGACCGTACTGAATTTGTTAAAATAACAAAGAAAACCAATGATAATGTTAAACTAAAGCCAGCCATTATATCAAGAGTAGGACTTATTAAAAATGAATTTAGATCAAAAACTACTCAACAACGACATAAAACTTCTTTTGCCAAACGCCCCTTTCCTAAGAGCAACCACAACGTTCAACATAACTACCAACACAACGGTTGGAATCAAAACTTTCCTAGACCATATCAAACTCCAGATTACATGCCATGGAACCCTTATCCATCATTTCCATACATGAATCAAATAAATGGTATGTTTAACCCAAACGGACCCATGAGATATTGGGGACCAAATGTTTGAGTTATTCGCTTCTTAGGTATGTTTGAAAGTTGGATTGGAACCTGATGAATGGATAAAAGATAGTGGATGCTCACGACACATGACGGGCAACAAAAGTCTCTTCTCATCATACCAAGAGTATGACGGAGGTAATGTCACTTTCGGTAGCAATCTCAAAAGCAAAATCATTGGCAAAGGTACGATTGCTCATAACTCTCTAACTATTGAAAATGTTGCTCATGTAGATAGGTTAGGATTTAATCTACTTAGTATTAGCCAACTATGCGATAAAAAGTATAAAGTACTATTTGATGAAAATGGTAGTAAAATACTAAAAGATGGTATCACCATAGCTAAAGGAGTTAGGAAAAATAACATATACGTCATGAAAATAGATAAAACATATAATGACAAACTTTGCCTAACAACATTAGACGATAGCTCATCTCTTTGGCATAGACGCTTAGGTCACGCCAATATGAGACTTATACAAAACCTATCTTCAAAAGAGTTAGTTAGGAATTTGCCAAAACTAAAATATGACCAACACTTTTGCGACGCTTGCAAAATTGGTAAACAAACACATAGTAGTCACAAATCTAAAAATATGGTATCTACATCTAAGTGTCTAGAATTATTACATATGGACTTGTTTGGACCATCCGCTATAAGAAGCTATGGAGGCAACTTATACACTTTGGTCATAGTAGATGATTACTCAAGGTTTACTTGGACGTTATTTTTGAAAACTAAAAATGAAGCTTTTGATAAATTTGAAATACTTAGCAAGAAAATTCAAAATCTTCTAGGTGTCAAAATTGTGTCGATCCGAACGGATCATGGTCGTGAATTTGACAACGAAACTCAATTTGGAAACTTTTGTGATACAAATGGTATAACACATAACTTTTCCGCTCCACGAACACCTCAATCAAATGGAGTAGTAGAACGTAAAAATAGAACAATTCAAGAAATGAGTAGAACAATGCTTAATGAACAAAACATTCCTCAAAAGTTTTGGTGTAACGCCGTTGACACTTCTACATATATTTTAAATAGAGTCCTAATACGTCCTTTCCTAAACAAAACACCATATGAACTTTATAAAGGTAAAAAGCCAACATTAGGATATTTTAAAGTCTTTGGTTGCAAATGTTTTATTCTTAACACTAAGGATTATCTCACCAAGTTTGACCCAAAGTCTTATGAAGGTGTATTTCTTGGTTACTCTCAAACTAGTAAAGCTTACATTGTCCTAAATAAAGAAACAATGATAGTCGAGGAATCGTTGAACATAACATTTGACGAAAGTCCACCTCCCTCTAAGACATCACCTTTGGTAGATGATGACTTAGTTGAAAGTCAAATAATTGAAAGTCAAATTAATAATAACAAGGAAGATGAACCATTAAATAAGGAAATTGTCAACATAAAAGAATCTAAAAGTCATCCATTAGAAAAGGTCATAGGAAAACTTAATCAAAGAACCTTAAGATCACAAGCTCAAAATCAAAGTAATCATTTTTGTTTTGTATCCACCATTGAACCAAAAACCATAAATGAAGCAATAAAAGATGAGTCATGGGTAATGGCCATGCAAGAAGAACTAAACCAATTCGTTAGAAATGATGTTTGGAAACTAGTTCCAAAACCTAAAGATCAAACTATAATTGGAACAAAATGGGTCTTTCGAAACAAAATGGACGAAAATGGTATAATATCTAGAAACAAAGCTAGGCTTGTTGCACAAGGTTATAATCAACAAGAAGGAATTGACTATGATGAAACTTATGCACCGGTAGCTAGACTTGAATCTATTAGAATATTACTTGCTTATGCATGTGCTTATGATTTTAAATTATTTCAAATGGATGTTAAAAGTGCTTTTCTTAATGGGTTTATTAACGAAGAAGTGTATGTTGCTCAACCTCCCGGTTTTACCGACTTTGAGAAACCACATCATGTCTTCAAACTCAAGAAAGCATTATACGGCCTTAAACAAGCACCTAAAGCTTGGTACGACCGTCTTAAGACTTTTCTTATTGATAACAAATATACTATGGGATTAGTAGATAATACTCTTTTTACTAAGTAAAAGGAATCGCAAATTATTATTGTTCAAATATACGTTGATGACATTATATTCGGATCAACTTGTCAAGAACTATGTTATGATTTCTCTAAAATCATGCATGACGAGTTTGAAATGAGTATGATGGGTGAGCTAAACTTCTTTCTAGGACTTCAAATTAAACAACTAGAAGACGGTATTTTCTTTAATCAATCTAAATATATAAAAGACATGCTTAAGAAATTTGGTCTTGAAGATTCCAAACCAACTAAAACACCCATGTCCTCGGACACTAAACTCACCAAGGACGAAGAAGGTGAATCCGTAGATAACACTAAATATAGAGGAATGATTGGTAGCCTACTCTATCTTACGGCTAGTAGAACCGACATTATGTTTAGTGTTTGTCTATGTGCTCGCTTTCAAGAAAACCCAAAGGCATCACACTTAGAAGCATTAAAAAGGATTTTTAGATATATTAAGGGAACAACGTGTTTAGGATTATGGTATCCCAAAGGAACGGGTATAGAAACCATAGTGTATGCCGACTCGGATCATGCCGGTGATTATGTCGATAGAAAAAGTACAAGTGGTATTTGCACTTTTGTTGGACATTGTCTCACCTCATGGTTTGCAAAGAAGCAAACGGCTTTAGCCATCTCTACTACTGAAGCCGAATACGTCTCAGCCGGAAAAGCATGTCAACAAGCTCTTTGGATGAAGCAAGCCCTCGTAGACTACGGAATTCATCTCAACGACATTGTGATACTTTGCGACAACAAAGGAGCCATCGATCTCAGCAAAAATCCCGTTCAACATGCTCGTACAAAGCACATTGAAATCCGTCATCACTTTCTTCGCGACAATGTTCAAAAAGGAAACATTTCAATCGAGAAAGTATCCTCCGAAGACAACATTGCCGACATCTTTACTAAACCTCTTAAACGAGAACCTTTTAATCTTCTTAGACTTGGTTTAGGGTTAATGGAACCAAGCATGTAGGATAAACATAGCCTAAAACATTAGAATAGTCAAACCAAAACAATTTTGTCTTGTTTCTGCAACTGTAGCCACGGCACATTAGAATAGTCATGTAGGATAAACATAGCCTAAAACATTAGAATAGTCAAACCAAAACAATTTTGTCTTGTTTCTGCAACTGTAGCCACGGCACCAAACGACAACATGGACGGAACCAAAAATTTGGTGCCGTCTGGTCCGTGGTGTCTACAGAAGCAAAACAGCTTTACACATAACATCTTCTTCCTCACAACCCACTTTACCAAAACGTGTAAAACTTAAACCAAGCTCATTATTATCATCTTCCCACTCACTAATCACTGAAGATAACATCATTGTAAGTATCCTAACTACATTTCATCTCTTAATTCTGAGTCTAGGATTCTTATTTATGCACAAAACTATCACAAATCATTACATGGGGTTTTATGTATGCTTTTATACCAAATATGAATTCAATTGGCAAATTGCATAACTAGTCATTCAAATTAGGTACTACATTATCATATTGCATAAACAAATTCATGTTTCCCACTAATTGATAGATAATGAATATAAGGCCTTATTCAAACATCCAAACACCCCATGTCAAAAGTTTTGAAAAGCTTCTCACTTATAGGAAAACATTTTTTCATTGCTAATACAAATAGAAACGTTAGAATTTTCATCACTTGCATGCTCTTGAATACTAAAGGTATTGCATAACTAATATGCACTCCCGGGTATATTCAAATGTAGCCACATTGAATTAGGAGCATTTGGGTTATCTCATGGTATTTGCCAAACACTCCACTAAAACCATTTTGTGCATAAAATGAGTCGAGATAACCGCAACTCCAAATTGTTTTCATATAGGCACACACTAGAATCAAAAACATTAAAACTTATCTAAATTTTTTTTTTAACATGTTAATTCTTATCCTTAGGAATAACCATGGTAGCCGCAAGATTCTATGATCACAAAGACACTCTTAACTACATTCCCAAACACCACAAAACCAAAGGACTCACCAAGGAACAAGTAGAAATTTTTAGGGGTCTAGAATCTAGGTATTTCCACGAGGGTAGAACCATTCACTCATCCTTCCTTGAGCATACCAATCTTCGTGAAGAACTAGCCGCCATTCAATTCGATTGTCTTCTTGACATTGATGAACCAATTTGTCCTAGGTTCGTATTAGAATTCTATGCTAGTGTGACCGGTTTTAGTGATGAAGATGATGAGTTTTGTCTTAGCTTTAGAATCAACCAAAATGACTACACCATCACTTTAAGTGACTTTGCTAGAGTACTAGGAATTCCCAACCGTGGAACTTGTGTCTACACGGATAAGTGGTCACTCACCGCCCTTGATGCAATCAATGACCGCTCTCTTCCCTACATAACTCGTTTAGCCGATAAGGATGTCATCCGTGAACACCTTTTTAACCCAAAAACGGATACAACCCGAGTAACCCGAAAGGGAAAAGAGGTAGACCGAGATCCATATGGAATGGAGCTCAATGAACTTAAGCACGAATTTAAGAAATGGGAGGAGTTACTTAGAGCAAACGTCATTAGCACCATAGGGAATAGGGATCACATAAACGCCTGTCTTTGCCACATGCTTTACAACTTATCCACCCGACAACCATTTAACTTAGCCTACTACATAGCTAGGAGAATGATTGATATTCCAACTCAAGGATCCGTTGCTCTTCCATACGGGATGCTTCTCACCCGTCTCTATAGAAACTTCGCTCCAATTCCACCTACCCCAAAAGGGATGCACCTTAACTATGATCTCATCCCTCACATCTTTGTGCCTTTGAGTGATGCTCGAGTTGCTAAGACTAAAGGCAAAAGAGCTAAACCTCCAACTCCTTCATCATCATCATCAAATAGCTCCGAGGATGGTCTTCCAAGCTCTCGTCTTCCACCTCAAGAGTATTACACATCTCTTCCCGAGATTGAGAATGAATCAGCAGAATTCAAGCAAACTAAGGGAATGTTCAAGTGCCTTGGTAGGATGATGAACAAGATTTACAAGAAGTTGGACAAATAAGGGTACTTTAAGGAGTGTTTGGAACAATGCATTATCGTTAATGTTTGATACTATTTAGTTGTTTTTATTATGTAGGATGATAATATGACTTGAAACAATGATGTATGCTAACAATCTCATGCAGGGGGATAGCACAAGTATGCTATCAAATTTTACCCATTTTCACTATATTGTGAAAATCAATAAGCCTTGCTCTTAATCTATGCTCTACTGTGTTTACATATGTGTTATTTACTTTTCCTAACTAGAAATGTTTAGTATAACAGGTTTTGAGAAAAAATTTCAGGTTTCGGAAATTTCAGTTTTTAAGAAACTTTCTGTCCAAATTTCAGCACTCCACGGATCAGACGGCACCATTATTTTGGTACCGTCCTTTATGAATTTTGGTACCGCCATATCTGTACAGGCGGACCAGACGGCACCCTTTTTTGGGTTCCGTCAGTGTATGATTTTGGTGACGTGGATCCTCCAGGTAATTTTCTGAATTTCGACTCTTTCGTGATTCCAAATTATCTTCCATCACTTATAAATCAATCTTAACTAGTATATACTGTTATTAGAACTAGTATTATTCACTAAGGGATGTAAGAAATCCATTTCCCACCAAAATTCAAAAATTTGAAAAATCCACCCAAGGAGCCCTTTGACATAAAGGAAGGAACCAAATTTTTGGTACTTTCAAATCCGTGGGTAATCTGAATATTAGGAAATTCCACTCACTAGAACACATTTATTGCATATCTTTTCTTCTTCACTCCATCTTCTTTGTATGGATTGACTTGGGTGATATGACTAGCATTCAACCCACTTCCAAATCATTAGGAACCTCATCTCTTCAATGGTTCAACATCAAATCAAACCTTTTCTCAACAATTTCTTACCTCTATAAATTGAAAGGTTTTACCATGATCATCCTCACACCTTCTTCATTCTCACTACTATCTAGCAAATCAAAACCCAAGTTAAAAATGACTAAATCATCACCAAAACCTTGCAAGAAAACCGCTAGAATGAGCGTAAGGCCTTGTTGTTTTGTTAATCTTAGCTCATCATCCGAATCTTCACCACTCACCATCTCATCTCCCATTAGAGATGATACACACCTTACCTTAGCTACACCCACTTCATCACACATTGTGATCACCACTCCACCACCATCAAAAGCACCTACTTCACCTCCACCGGCACCCATCCAAACATCCAAAACACCCTCACCACCTTCACCAAGGTCTCCCACTCTAACTCCCATGGAGTTATTTTCTACTCCACCAACATCACCAAATCCTTTCCTAGAGGACTTGGAAGACTTGCCTCCTAGGCCAAGTCATCCACCACCATTGCCATCCTTTGGCACCATTGAGCGAATCGCTCATGAATCACCTCGGTCATCCATTGACCCAAACGCCCCATTAGGGCCAAAACCTCTCCTTTTCCACCCCATTCACAAGGACATTCATGGTCCTTTATACGGGGATCATCCACTTCCATCATCAATGTCCCCTCATATTGAGGACATTCCGGAGAGCATGTGGGATGACAATCCCACTAGAGAGGAGATTCAAGCCGAACTCCACAACCTCCACCAATTCAAAGGCATGGTGGATTCTCACTTAAGTGAGACAATGCAAATGCAAAGTGCTTTGCTTGCATCCATCATGACCACTCCAAACATCCCCAACACCACCAACACATCCACCATTCCACCACCACAACCTCCGCAAACTTTCTACCCACCAAGACATGGTTGCTCCACTTGTGAGCAAACGGGTCAAACCGTGGAACGGACCCGGATTATGGTCCATGACTTCCACGAAGAAATGAGGTTCATCCTCAACCACATTCTTGAGCGTCTCAACGCTCTTTCCCATCCACCATCTCTTTAGGATGGTTTTTAGAATAGTCTTTTATTTGTTTTTGTTTTTTTTAGGATAATTTTTTTTTCCTTTCTTGTACTAGAAACACATCATTGTGTTCTCTTTTCATGATCTTTACTCATGAAAAATTTTAACAAATGAATGTTGTTTATTATGTTGTTGGTGTCATTACATAGTGTTTGGAAATGCTTGTGAATGATCATTATTACTAACAATTTTTTTTTGTAGCTTTATTTTCACAATCCATGTATCTTCCCATTAAAGCACCCAATTTAGGGGGAGCTTTGAACAAGGGGGAGATAATAAGCTCGGGCTCATTACATTCCGCATAGCCTCTTCTTTTTGTTGAGACAAAAAGGGGGAGAAAATATAGAACTTGGAAATTATTTATATTTGACTTTTTTGTAAAAGTCAAACTGCATACTATTGACTTTCTAAAAGTCAAACAGGACTTTTCTTAAAAAAGTCAAACTGCATACTTTGACTTTCTGAAAAAGTCAACATCATGCATCAACTAGTGAATTCTTTGACTTTCATAAAAAGTCAAAATTCATACACTTATATTATCATTTCCTTTTCAAAGTTCTAAAACTAACATTTTTATAACTCTTGTACAAACTTTGTCTCTTTTATAAAAATAAAATTTATATTTTGTCCTCAACAAAAAGGGGGAGATTGTTAATACAAATATCGTCATTAAACGTTATTTATATTTTTGATCTTTGCCTAAGTTTTGTTCACGACAAAAGTAAATTTAATTTATAAAAGCTTAAAGCTTGTCAAGTTTATTTGATATTAAAACAAGCTTTCTCAAACAATATATTCATCATTCAAGCATTTACATTTATGATTAGTAACATCTTGATATGACTCTAATCATTATGTATGATAGTAGTTTGTAGAATGTGTTAGGTTCTTAAAACCAAACACTACTTAAGCATTTGCATATTTCTATTAATAGTAATACAACATTTGACATCATGTATTACATCATGGAGATCATTGGAAGATTCCATTAGATATTTTGTGAAGATTTGTACTCTTCATATCTTGCACAATCTTACTTAGATAGAGTTGACTTTAGGCAAGATTTGATATCTTGACTGTCAGACTGGCGGTACCAATTTGGTACACGGGCGGAACCCTTTTTAGGGGTCCGCGGTCCGTGGACGCTCCTGTCCAAATTGGCTATAAATAGCAATGCCAAGCCAAGTAGTTTCTCATCCCTTTCTAACATACTCTCATACATATCTTCTCTCTAACCTTTCTAACTAAGTTCCATATCATATTAGTGATCTCTTTTGTAGCAAAGAAGATCAAGTCATATTCAAGCTTCAACGAGAAGTTGGAAGTCTTGTTTGTTTAGTGTTGTATGATCTAGTGTTGATCCATACTTCATTGTTGTATCAAACCATCATAATCTTGTGAGTGTGAGTGGTTAGTATTTTAGTCCTCAAAATACATTGTGTGTGGGAGTAGTTGTACCCTTGGAAAGAACTCGACATCTAGCTTAGTGTCGGAAATAGTGTAAGCGAAGTGTAAAGGTTTTCTCCGCCGGTGAAAGGAGCTTGTTGACTAGTGAAGTTAAACTCTCGAGTGTGAGACTCGGGGAGTGGAGTAGGGCAAGGAAAAAGAGTCCTTGTAGGCCGAACCACTATAAACAACTTGTTGTGGTTTGATCATTTCTTTCCTTACTTACTTATTACATATTGCTTGCATATTTCATTAACATACTTAAGATCAATATCAATTGATCTTTCAATAAGTTTCAAAACAAAGTTTTTAATCGGTAAACTATTCAACCCCCCTTCTAGTTTTCTACAATATATTTGAATTTAATTTTATGTTATACGATTTTACATTAATATAAGCTACATGCCTACAGCCCCAAAACTAGCTACAGCTCCGGCCCATTTGGCATGAGTGTCTGTTGTTATAATTTTTTACAAACACTATTTCTCAAATGCCACTTGAACTAGGGCTTTAATATTACTTTCTCCGTCTCAAAATTATTGTCAGGAGACAAAAAAACATAAAGTTTAATAAAAGTGAGGCCACTTTAATTTGCAACCACTCAAATAAAACATTCTTTTACTAAATACTATAGTTTTTTACTTAAAAAGAAAAATTGGACAATTATTTTAAAACATCACAAAAAAAAATATAGACTATAATTTTAAACAAGGGAGTAGCATTTAACTTTTATATCATTTTATGTTTTATAATCACTTGTACAAGCTAAAATGTTATACTAGTATTGTGTTGACATCAGACGTCATCAATATGAGATTGTGAGTTGCGTTAAAGGTTGTGTGTGTTTTTCATGTTTTATGTTTGATATGTAATACTCTTTCTATATATTTTGGTTTATTCCCAAAATTAGCGATCAGTTATATGTATTGCAATCATACAAAACAATTTTCAAATGTGAATAGTATTACTTTTCTGAACTATGTGCAATATGAAAGTGGACATGTTGTAATATGAAAGTCGACATGTGGACATGTTGTAATATGAAAGTGGACATGTATTGTAACAAAACTACAAAAGTAATATTGGGTTTGCATAGAAGAGGTGGACATATATTTTCAATTTTTTTTTTTTTTTTTTCTTTTGAACGGCGGAACATATATTTTCAAATATCAATAGTATTATTTCTATTCTCTATCACTCGCATATTTGCACTTGCCGGAGGTCTTTTCGAAAACAGTATCTCTACTCTCAGGTTTTCCTAGGTAGAGGTAGGATCTGTCTACATTCTACCTCCCTCATACATCGCTCTCGCGGGATTGAGTATGTTGTTGTTGTATAGAAGAGACATCGCTTTCACGGAATTGGGTATGTTGTTGTCGTATAGAAGAGGTGGATTTGATGTTTTTTTAAAACAACATATCTTTCCTCAATAAGTTCGGAAAGTTATAATTTACCATATTAAACAACATGTTTAAGGTAAAGAAAAAATCTAATAAATTTGTGACATGATGTATATGTAAGATACTTTTGATTTACATTCTAGATTGGCCTCACGAAACTCAATTAAGTTACACTCAGTGGTCAGTAAATTAAGTTTAGTGAGTGCCACAAAGGGAATGTTGTTATAAAGTACATAAATATTTCCGGATAAGGTTACGCCAAGTCATGTGTTCTGAGTTGATGTCATGTTCCTGAGTTTTAACTCAAGTGTAAGAACACATACAAACGGTAATTTACTAAGCACACGAACTCTAGTTTAATAACAAGGTCTTAAAACAAGCTATTATTGCGTACAGATAAATAAGGTGACCATAAGCATAACAATCAGATTATTTGGTTTCGATTAAACGGTGCACATCAGTAAAAAGTATATATCATTCTCTTCATATTAATTTGTAACACCTTATATATGTATTTTAAACATACAGTGTTGAGATCTATAATTTCAGCAACGTATAACGCTTTTTAAGAATCAACTCATGTATATCAATGCAAGTTACGTAAAGAACTAGAAAGCGGATATGAACAAAGAGTTATTGTTTTCTCCACTGGTTAAGTGGTATTATTCCTTCACTTTTTGTGACACATGTTCTGAATGATACAGATACCATATGAACATGGTGGCATGTTGAAAGGAACGTGAAATCAGGTGGTCAACATTTGTTTTTAACACACGGTTTAAATCCTAAAGTTTTGAATGGGTCGAACTGTTGGATCAAATGACCATGCTAGAGGTTTGGAGGCCTCAGTTTAAGTTAAGCCTGTAATTTATACAAAAACATGTGTCAAACATTTCAAATGACCATTGATATAAGTTTTCAGCTAGAGTTTATACCTTTCTACAATAACACCTTTTTTGTAAATATTGGTTCAGAAATGTGGATGAGTATGGTTTTAAATATCTCAATTAACATGATCCTTTTTTGAGTCCTAACCATGCT
The DNA here is from genome assembly GCA_019973895.1 of Chrysanthemum seticuspe. Lineage (NCBI taxonomy): Eukaryota > Viridiplantae > Streptophyta > Magnoliopsida > Asterales > Asteraceae > Chrysanthemum > Chrysanthemum seticuspe. The sequence continues at coordinate 31,203,891 of BPTQ01000007.1, read as the reverse complement.
CAAGGAGGGACAGAAAGTGAATAAAATACCCCTTGCAGACCATAAAACCAAAAGTTTGACTAGTACCTTGCCAAATCATAAACTTAAAAGAACAAGATAACATGGCTTAAATGACCTAATCTTTGGTCATATACTACTTCGGGAACATCAAAATGACATTTCTTTGTAACTAAAAACTAGCATCAAAATACAAGCTTCTTGTGATTGCTGCTAGCATGTACTTGTGGAAGGATTGTGATGAAGCTATTGAAATTCAAGAACATGCAATTAGCAGTCTGGTCTGACATTTGGGGCTAACTGGTCACTGACCAGACCATCCTAATCAAGGACAGTCTCATGCTCCGAAAAATGAATCAAGTTTTAATGGGCAGGCCTAACTAATCTTTCATGAGCTCGGTCTCTTGCTCATTTGGACCTTAACATTTTGAATGGATTAGCACTAACACTCAAATACAACCAAGCCTCGTGAGGATCTAGAAGGGGTTAGGGTATGCATATTGGTAGCCTCGTGTTAATTTGCAACTTTCTGTATTGTAAAAGTAAAAGTTGCAGTTAGTGTGTAATATATAATAAAGATAGCTCAGACTCTGGTTATAAATCGGGATCCACCAGTTGACCAAGCTATATGCTTGATAATATACGTCTGTAATAACGGGATATGTGTTCTGTTAAGATCCTCAAGAGACATGGTACGTAAAGCTGCACATTACTAATAACTAAGGGTCCCGGTTACCAGGTAACTGAATCCTGCTTTGTTAACAAACTTATAACATAGGTCGTAAACATTGATCAGAAAGTTAGCCTTCAATAAGAAGAAAAAAATGGAAATTAATTGAAAATACCTTCCTCAAAATATATTCTAATAGAACATTACATGTATAGCTCGTTTCAAATGATAAACAATGTAGAAACTGTATCTAAAGCTATAAAACATACTCGAGTCCTAGAACATAATCAATACCTCTACTGAGTACCAGATAAAAGATCAAACCTTTGATTGCACCCATGACATTATATCCTCCCTACTCGCTACAAAAACACCTGGTTTTTCTTCAGTCTGCCTAAAAGGTGCAGAAAGTTTTGTAACATGTGATTCAAATGCGTTAGCCAACCCTTGAGAGTATTTATGAGTCCCTGCACCTGTGCTAGCCGTTAGCAACTCTGGCAATGGTTCTTGACGGTTGACCATTCCACTTAAAGTACCCATCCATTCTTCAAAAGCCGTGTGGGCTGCACCTACTGATAATGACCGCACGTTTAACCTCCATTCTTCAGGAGTCTTTGTATGTAGGCCTGGGTATAATCCATACATAGTTCCCATGTAAAGAAGCTCGTGGGCCCTCTCATCAAGATTTCTTTTTCTACAAATATCGATCAAACAGTTACAAAACGGCCTACGAGCTTCAACTTCTGTGCTGTTCAGTATCCCCTTGAACTCCTCCTTAACCTTTTCAAACTCGGTGTTTCCTTCTAATGAATTCACAAAAGAAACCAATCTTGGGTTCGCTTGTTGTAAACAAGCGATTACTTTATCCAAATCATCACTGTTTTCGCAATATGATACAACGGATAATAAACATCCACATAACCTATCATCAGGGCGAATACCTTTTTTAAGGGATGTTTCAAAAACTGTTACCAAATCATCCATCCGTTTAGCACGTCCCAAACACTGAATCAAACAAGTACAACCCATAACATTAACCGCTACATTCTCTTTCGACATTTGGTCAAATAAAGTCATCGCCTTGTCAACATGACCGCCACTTCCATATATGTTAAGCATAGCTGTATAACTCCAACTATCGGGTTTACAGTTATCGGATTCCTTCATGTCATCAAACAACTTTTCAGCCTCTTCTTGTAAACCAAGATCAGCACACATACTTAACAAAGTGTTATAAAGTATAAAATCCATTGGCCAACCATTTGCCTTCATTCTTTGCCATAAATCCAACGCGTCTCTAGCCCATCTCGCTTTCCCATAGATCTTAACCAAGGAAGTCAGCGTTTTTGCATCTGGCGCAATACCCGCAGCCACCATTTCTTCAAACAAACTCCTCGCCAGACCAGGCTTCCCAGCCTTCCCCATCGCCTCCAACAAACTATTAAACACAACCAAATTAGGCTTCACCCCTAACGACTTCATTTCCTGCAAAACATATCTTATCCCATCATAATCACCCGCTTCACCAAACATCTTAGCCAAAACCGCAAACGCAATAGCATCCGGTGTCCACCCACTCGCTCTCCCTCGTTCATACAAACTCATAACCTCCTCAACTTTCCCCAACTTCGCATACACATCCAAAACAGCAGAATAAGTAACCTCATCCGGCATCAACCCCGTCTTATACATCCTTTCAAACCACTCAACCGCCTTATCAAAAAGATTCGCCCTTTTAGCACAAGTAATAATAGTCGAATACGTAATATTATCCAACTCAATCCCATTCTCAATCATCTCATTCGCAAGATTCTCAATAAGCTGAAACTGCCTACCAAATCTCAAACTCTTCATAGTCACATTATAAAAAATAGTCTCCATCGGAAAAAACTCCTTCGCCTTAATCCACTCAAAGAAAAAAACAGTTTTCTCCCAAGGCTTCAAACTATTAAGCACCAAAAGTGCATTTTCTCTAGTGGGTGGATGAGGGATATCATCAAGAACCTTAAAGAACACCTCTTTATCGTTTTCGCACTCGTTAAGCTTCTTGGAAAACAATCTCAAGTCCCTAATTTGTGGGTTATGAACATAAGATGTTTTCTTATGTCTTTGTAAGTTAAGTACAGAAGGTCTAGGCTTAGTGGGGTTGACCCAAATAGACTTAGGTTTTGACAACAATTGTGTATTACTACTTTGGTTGTTTTTTTGTGGGGTGTCTGATAAGATAGTTGTGGATAAGGTTTGAAGCTGCTGAGATAAAGAAGGGTTTTGTTTCTTGGGTTCATCTGATAAGTCTGGTTTGGTTGTTTTTGGTGATTTTGATGATGATGAGTTACAGTAGAATCTTGTTTTGGGTTTGGGTCTTGTTTGGTTTTTACTAAAAGGGTGGTTGTGTTTTTTAAGGTCTAATGTAGTTGGTATGTCAAAAGATGTAAAGAAAGTAGAAGCCATAGAAGGTGAGTGTGAACTTACAGTGTTTGGATTGGAGGCAAAAACCCAGAGATGGTGATGAAGAGAGGGTGAGGGATTGAAGAAGGGTTTATGGCCCTTGTTTTTGTTTTGGATATTTTTGTGTAACGTTATCTCAAATTGAAATGAAATGTAAGCTCTTTTATATATAACAGGCAATGAAGAGGAGAGCCCGTAAGCCATTAGGTGCGCAGGTTCGAATTCAAGCCGGCCTCGGTTTTCATCCGACCGTTACTCCAGCGATAATAATCGTGTGGAGGCGGTATGGTTTTCGGGCGGACGCCGTTATTAATCCCCACTACGCCAGCATGGATCCGGTTAAGACAACATTGTCTGGGTACGTAGTGGATGAGGGCCTGCTGTTAGGGCAGGTGCGACTCTAATCCAAAAAATGAAAGTCACCGTTAAAAAAAAATGATTGTTGGGGAAGGAAATAAGGTTGCATTTGTTTTTTTTGGCCCAATGGTGTAAATTAAAGAAATTTGGCAGTTTAAGAAAAGCTGATATGCTTATTTTAAAGAGCTTATTGGCTTTTTAAGAGGGTGTTTATCTAAGCTTACCGGCTTAAGACCATCCGAGTAATGGATAGTCGTTCTGCTCGGTCACCCCACAAAGAGAACGCATCCTCCCCATTACACCCCGCCCCCAACCCAACCCGACGCGTCTAGCATGGAAGAAAATGACTCGGTTAACTGCACGATTGAGTCGCATGACTTGTTGTGTGTGCGATTGTTTTTATTAAATGGTTTTTGTGAGGTAAGTGGGGTATGTTTTTTTGTGATGACCACAATCACCTTATTACATGAAGAAGAGTGTAGAGAGAGAATGTTGAGTTGACGTTGATGTGACGATAGTGACCGCGGTCATGTCTGCTCACCATTACACTTAGCTTGAGCTTATGTTTACATAAGCAGCTTATTTTTTACGATGGAAAAGCTTATAAGCTCATGCTAAGTATTTGAATTAGCTTATAATAATAATAATAATAATAATAATAATAATAATAATAATAATAATAATAATAATAAGAAAGGAAAATATATATATATATATATATATATATATATATATATATATATATATATATATATATATATATATATATATATATATATATATAAAGAAAGAAGGAGAAAACATAAACTTCTAAAGTTAAATAAGCCCATAAATAATAAAAATTAAGCTTTCAAAACCCTTTCATATAAGCTCATAAAAACAAAAGCTTATAAAGTTAAATAAGACCATTAAAATTAGCTTATTTTAGTTATATAAGCTAATAAGTCTCATGTAAAAGCTAAACCAAATACTCTTCTAACTTGAGTTTATATACTTATACAACCCATAAGACTAGGGGCAGTTATTACAACCCATCACCTTTCACATCAGCGTCATATTATCATTCATCTCCCCTCACTTCCTTTCAACTTTCACTCTATGTGGTCACCACTCTCTCATCTTTTCATTAAAATACACACTTGATACAAACATACCTCACAAAATACTCACACACACTCACAAATCAAATAAGTTAATAACAAAAACATCTCATGAGGCCCACAAACACAAGGTAACCGAGTGGTGAGCTCGGTCACCTTTCGTCCTTCTTTTGTGCTTGCTCGTGCGTGACCTTTCTTCCACATAGTGATCCCTCACGAGTGAGGAATGGCTCCCACTACCTAGTCTAATCTTGCATAGACAAGTTCCAAAGCTCTTAAAAGGGAGCTATTGGTATCCTATAATTTCAATAAGTTGGAGAAATAAACAAAACAAAACATTTACCCTAGTAAGTTGCACATAATGACCGATTGATACAAAAGACTGACAAGTTCGTCGATAAGTTCATGGATGAATTCGAGCATGCTAGGTGCAAAGCAAAAGGGTCTAATTTGAAATGATCATATCTTTTAGAGATTTGGTAGAACCACATAAATTTTACAAAAAAAATTCACACAATAATGTGACATGACACTTGAATCACTTATTTATTCTCTTCGGTCACAACTTTTTCTTTTATAACAACTGCTTTTGCTAAACATCATTGTCCAAGTTTTTGTTTTTTTTTTTTTTTTTTTTTTTTTTATGATTCTGTCATTGCTCTCTATCTTTTAATCAGTTTAGAGTTATGAAGCCAGTTAAGTATGTTCGAAACGGACGTATGTGGCGGCAAATAAATTAAGTTGTTTTGCTCTTAGTTGTCATATTACATTAACTTTCTTGCAAATTTAAATTCTGTTGACATGAATATATCTTAAACTTTTATAACATCCCTTAATAAGGACAATCAGTAAAAGCTTTTCACAAAAAGGTGTAGATTGACGGGAACACCCTGATATCGGGTGCCTTTTGACACCAGTCATTGTCCATCCCACAAAGAATAGCTCTGGCAACTCTCCAGACGCAATGAAAGCTTTAAGCACTGAATAATACAATCTTCCTTGTTAAAATTGTGTTAGACTACCGATAATAACACAAGGGAAGACACGTCTCTTCCAATGTGGCAACTCCAAGACGCGTGCAACTATATTACACTCACCTAGCCACCCACACAGCAGGCGACAATGGCCAAAAATTGGAGAACTCGGTCTTCGAGAAGACCCAACCATGGAGTGTTTTTGTTGCGTGTGTAATATGGTTTTTGTAAAGTATATTTTTGTTTACGTGGGTATGTTTCAATGGTTAAGGTAAAGCCGGTTGTGAAGACTATTTATTACCACTAGCCTTGCATAGTATGCAAGTGCGTTTAAATTGTCACCTCTTCATGCCTTCTAATAACATTGATGGAACTTATATGAACTTAAGTTAAAAGCCTGCTGGCAATCTTAATATTGATAAACAAAAAGGCCGAGTCATGTAATTATCAACGTGAATCCCCTTGCGACTTATCTAGCCCATGCATCAACATTAAGATCACCAGCAGCTTTTTAAGTTCTTTGAAAAGTTTTATTAGAGAACCTTATGGCGACTTTGGTAATAAAAGCTCATAAATAAGCAAAAAGTACAAATTTGAAAATTCTGCAAAAGTAGGGAGCATAACCTAATAATAGCATACTCTAATCATCAAGGCAACATCAAAAATCTCAAATATCCAAGATTTCTAAAACCAGCAAAAGATCCAACATTTAGAAATAACAACCATGTTTCAAAACAAAATTCAAAATTTCCAGTAACTCGATACTTAGTGATGACACCAACAAACATCCTACTAATAGATCCCACTTACACAAACAAATTAGGCCTGGAAGCCTTGTATGTGGTCTTAAGCTTCCTGGTTGGTGGTCGAACCTTCTTGAAGACCAATGGAAACTTGATCTTGGAGTTGTGGAACTGCTTGGTGGACTCCCTCTTGCAAAGCTTAGCTGGGATGGTGGCGGTCTTGATGACCTGGATGCAAGGGTGACGAACTCTGTGACGAGAAGCCATCTCAGTGTACATCTGTTCAATAGAACCATTGAGGGTGGTGTCTCTGTACTCCTTGTACATGTTGTGGTAACCGGTCCTGGACTGGTACCTCAACCAGATGCCGTAGTTCTTGATGGTTGTTGGGTTCTTCTCAAAGATCTACAGAAATGTGAAAGTGCACTACAATTAGATACAGATGCAATTACAGAAACAAAGGCGCAATGTACATTGTTCAAAGCCTACACAAGCTCCATAAGATATATATGCAAACAATCTGAATCTATGATAATCATATAGAGCAACAAACATAAACTTTAACCTACAAAAAAATGACAGCAGGGTAATAAAACCATTTCAATTTTGATTTTGAATAATTCAAAACAAAATCAGTGGCAAATGTTCAACCTCTCAAACACCATGTGATTGCATAAATCATATTACTCTGGCAGCTTACAAGTAAAGATAGCATGGCACGTAAATGAAACAGCGATACTCTTGATCGCAAAAAAAGCAAAACAAACATGATACAAACAACTTGATACAAGTACACAGTACTTGATCAAAATCATTAAATCTTAACTTTCACAAGTTCACACACTAAAACTGCAAATTTCATATCACCTTCACAGGTATAATATAAGTAATATTACGTAGCTATAGTATATATTTCAAATTGTGGTTGCCCAACTCACAAAAACATACAAGTGACAAACAGCAATAGAATAACCCATCTAAACAGTTACACCAACAAACGCAGCTAAATATAAACAAGATACAAAAAGCTACACAAACTCGAAACAAAAGTAGCTAGTACTAATGCTACAAGCTAATAAATACATTCAAAACACAATCCATGTAAACAAAACAAAAAAGCCCTAAACTCTAGCTAAACAACATCCAAAATATATAACTATAAAGCATACTTATCACCACCACATGTCAAATATCTATATATATCATAAAATCACATAACACAATGTATTAACCTTCCTATTCACTAATATCAAGGTAATTATAGCACTAAAACAACATTAAATCAAAATGTGAGAAATTATTAATGAATACCTCATTGATAGCAAGCATCTGACCATTGCTCTTCTTAACCTTCTTCAACTTCCTCAAAAAATACCTATTTATTTCAAAAAAAAAAAAAAAAAAACAAAGTTAAAAGAAATAAACTAACTGCTTATAAAGATCTGAAAAAACAAAAGAAATATATACCAGAACTTGCTCTTAGCACGGACTTCATTGGTAGCCCAAAGCTTCATCCTGTAAATCTTGGGATGCTCATCTGTCTCTGTTGGTAGAGCTCTTCCCACCACCTGAAACTGATGAAACTATACCCCATACAACAAACACATATAATTAAATCTCATTTCATATAAACCTTAACATTAAGACATAAAATTATTTAATGATGTGATCCTTACCTTGAAGCTCATTTTTGTCTTCTGGTCTTCGACGGCGGCTTTTGTGTGTGTGGAGAGAGTAGCGAAAGTGTTTAGGGTTTGTGATTTGTATATAAGTGGAGGAGCAATAACCCTAGTGTTTGGATTGGGCTTATATTAAGGCCCGTGTAAATAGTGTAAAGTGGTAAAGCCCATTGGATTTATTCGTTTGTTATGTTTTTCAGTAAAGCAACAAACAATTATTTGGTATTTAAGTGGGTGATTGGCTAAACTTGACCTGAAATGAAACTCGATCTGAAATCGACACGAAAATTAACAAGTTCGGAGTCTAAATGAATTTCAGGTCGGGTTTTGGTCAGCTCACCTAACTCATTTATTAAACAGGTCAGGTTCGAGTTGTGAATAAATTAAGTGGGTCGACCCTCTAATCTTTCTTGAGAGGACTTGTTTATTATCAACTTAATCTAGAAGCATTATTTAACTGAAAATCTTAGGATGGTGCAATTTTTTTATTAAGTCACTAATATTTCTATAAAAGTTGTAACTCTAAACACCTATTCAGCATTCAAAACAAACAATAAACTGTTTATTTACGAACATACATCATGTGTCTACGGTTTTAATAAGAACTTAATGAAAAAACATCATTTAAAAAAGAGTAAACTACACCATTCGTCCTTGTGTAATACGTTGACCATCAAGTTTCGTCCTTTGACCAAAAAAATTGCATCGTTGGTCCTTAACTGCGAAACGTTAGTCATCGTTGGTCCCTCACACTAACTGGTTGGACTAACGGGCGTTAAGCCTTGTTAAGTGGAGGGTATTTATGTCTTTTCCCACCCACACCACTTTTGTCATTTCCTTCCTTTATCTCCACCAAACCAGCAGAACAATATCTCATCTCTTTCTTAGTTCACACAAATAAACACTTTCTTCTTCTCCATTTTTTCTCTCAATATTCCGGCAACATTTCAGCTGCCTAAGACCACCATTGTCCACCAGCCGGCCATCGCATTCCAGCAACTTCATATCTGCTCCGCCACCACTGTCTCGTGACCAACACACTCGTTTCTATGTTTTCAAACCAACACTAATATCTTCTCCCCGCCACCACCATCATCTTACTCCCATCACCATCATCCCTCCGCCACCACCATCGTGTTTCTGGCACCACAATTAACTGACCACCAGTTATATTGGAAACCGTACAAAACCAAAAAATTGAAAAACATATTAGATCAATCTGAGTGGGGAAGATGTGTGAAGGGTTGGTTGAGTGGTGAGAAGGCGTGGGGTTATTTTATTTGTTGGTTGATTGAATGATATAAATAGAAGCTGAAATGATGTTGAGGTTTTGCCTATGTTGAAAGATGTCCCAATGGCGGACCGACATGTTTTGTTTCTAAAGAAAGTTCAGATTTGTGGGATTGTTTTTGATTTTACGGATGCGGGGAAGAATGTTAAGGAGAAGGAGATTAAGAAGCAGAATTTGTTGGAGCTTGTGGATTTGGTTCAGTCGGGTTCTAGTAAAATGAATGAGATTATGCAGTGTGAGATGGTTAAGATGATACTAGTTGGTGTTATAGTATATCAAAATCTTTTCTGCCTTTTTAGTTTCACACATTCCAAATTGATGGAACCCACCAAGCGCAAAAAGTAAGAAATTGAAGATAAATGCTTTCTCTTTAGTAAAATATATTCCATATTATAATTAAAGCCATAAAAAGAAAAGACATTGTTCTAAGGATTTGGGGTCAAGGTGGTGTCCAACATAAATACACAAGTTTGAGAAAGATGGGTTAAGGTGGTGGATCTGGAAAAAAGGGTCGAGCACGGTGCGTTGCAGTGGTGGAGCACGATAGGTCGCGGTGGAGCAAAGGGTCGAGCACGGTGGGTTGCGGTGGAACAGAGGGTGGCACATGGTGGTCGAGCATGTTGATGGTTACTGTGACGGATATGGAGGCGGTGACTAATAGATAAGGTGGACTTTGACTTCCATATTAAAACCTCATTTAAGTTTATTGTTCCTAGTTTTGAATTTATAGTGATGAAAGATCATGGGTTTATTTGTGATTTGGATTTTGTGTTTGAGTTTATGAAGATGAGGTGTTGGTGTTTATATATAATAAAAGAATGAGATGGGTTTTGAACTTTTGATTTTGAGGTTTTTGTTGGTGGAGTGAATAATATTTGTATGATTGGCAGTGGTGGTGAAGATAAAAGAGGAAGAATAAGGGTGGTGAAGATGGGTAGGGATGAGATGAAGAAGAAGGACTTAGGTGAGATGGTGTGGGTGGGAAAAGACAAATATACCCTCCACTTAACAAGGCTTAACGCCCGTTAGTCCAACCAGTTAGAGTGAGGGACCAACGATGACTAATGTTTCGTAGTTAAGGACCAACGGTGCAATTTTTTTGGTCAAAGGACGAAACTTGATGGTCAACGTATACCACAAGGACGAATGGTGTAGTTTACTCTTTAAAAAAATGGCAAATTGCATAAAAGTGTACTCAACTTATAGTCAATTTCAATTTAATGTACTCTACTTTTTTTTCTTCAATTTAATGAACTCAACTTATTTTTGATTGCAATGTAAGACATATAACGAGTTTCTCAGTTATCTTATGTTGAAAAAATTACATATTTCGTCCCTATGGTTTATCCCAATAACATTCGTAGTCCCTATTTCATTTTAATTAAGCCAGAAAAATGTTTTCGTCCGCTTTTATACGTTTTCATATTTTTTGTCAAATTTTATACGTTAAAATTTTAAAAAAAATACATTTTTTTAAAATTAATGTTTTAAAAAAATTATTTTTTTTGAAAAAAATAAACTTTTATAAAAACAATAAAATTTTTAATTTTTTTAAAAAAGAAATTCTTTTAAAAAAATTAAAGTTTAAAAAAAAATAAAAAAGTTAAAATTTAAAAAAGAAAATTTTAAAAAAATTAAAATTTTAAAAAAATTAAAATTTAAAAAAAATTAAAATTTTTAAAAAATATATAAAAAGTTTTAAACTTAAAAAAAAATAAAAAATTAATTTTTTTAGAAGATTAAAATTTTTAAATTTTATTTTTTTTAAAATCTGGATAAAAACTTTTTTTAAAAATTTTAATTTTTTTAAAAACTTTAAGTTTTTTTAAAATAATTATCTTTTTTAAATAAATTTAAAAATTTTGTTGTTTTTTAAAAAAATTATCTTTTTATTTTTTTTTAGTTGTAATTTTATTTTTAAATTTTAATTTCTTTAAAAAAGTTAACGTATAAAAATTGACAAAACGTATGAAAACGTATAAAAGCGGACGAAAATATTTTTCTGGCGTAATTAAAATGAAATAGGGACTACGAATGTTATTGGGATAAACCATAGGGACGAAACATGTAATTTTTTTCAACATAAGATAACTGAGAAATCCGTTATATGTCTTACATTGCAATCAAAAATAAGTTGAGTACATTAAATTGAAGAAAAAAAAGTATAGTACATTAAATTGAAATTGACTATAAGTTTGGTACACTTTTATGCAATTTGCCCTTAAAAAAATAAAAAATAAAAAACCTTAATTGTGTGCTTTTAACTTTACTTAAGAAACGTTACACCTCGAAAAAAACATCTTCTACTTGTTGTTTTATCACATCTCTTTAGTATTTGCTTTAACTATGGGAATGCACATCGGGACCCCCCCCCCCCCCCCCCCCCCCTCTAAGAGCATAAGGCTAATAGTAGTGCCAACTACAAATATTTTAGTCATTTTTTTGCCACATCAGCATTACATTAGCTTTCTCTCTCTAAGACTACACCCAATGATCCAACTACAATTTGCTAATAAGGCAACCACAACCACAACAAAAAAATACCCTTAAAAATAAAAATAAAAAAATGAGAGTTGTGGTTGCCTATCCAGCCGAAACAATTGAAAGGTGAGGGTGACTGGCCACCAATTCGGTTGAGCTAGTGGTAGGAATGTGGTTGCCTATTCGGTTGGTTGGAGAGGTGACGGATCCATTAGCATTGGCCTAAGGTACGGTGAAGAGTCAAAGCTACTCATTTAGGCCTCACCGGGTGCCACGTCATTTTAACATTAACACTTCAAAATACCCCCTCACTCATACAAGTTTCAACAAGTCATTTGGAGACCTCGAATTTTATTTTCTTTTTCATTTTTTCCAAACAACTAAATTGCACTCATTAAAAACTAAGGACCCGTTTGGTTTATAGTTTTTTTAGATGGGGTTTGGCTTCACTTCTAATTTTATACGTTTGGTATGCATTTTTAGAAATTGAAAAGTGCAATCATTGCAATGAACCCAATGTTGAGAGGCTAAGTAGGTTTTAGACACAAACCAATCTCTCTCACATACTTTTATTTTTTACTCTCTTTCTCTCTCACACACAATCTATTTAAAAACATGTTTTAAAGTTATATAAAATATCTAATTATAAACTTATACATTATCTCTCTCCTACATCAAATCCAAATCTAAATTCTAATCCAACCTCAAATCTAAATCCAAATCCAAATCTTAAACCCATCAATAAACCAAACGGACCCTAAAACATACATAATAAAAAACATAAACGTGCGAAATAAAAAACTAAAACATAGATAATTAAAAACACAAACGTACGAAAAAAAATTATTCGAGCTTAATAGTGCTCTTAAATTGCAGATTGATTCTTGCTTCTTGGCAATGCTCCGCAACAACTCCTCGCGAGCTGCCCGCAAGTGGGTTGTAACTCGCACATCTCCTTCAGTTGCCATTAGAAGTGTATGCAACTCGTAGCTGTTGATAGGCCAGTCGAGGGGCAACGAATGCACCCTCGTCATTTCTGGATCACGGCTACGCATTTTCTCAAGATACCTTGTTAACTAGCTCAACAAATTGTTTGCCAAATCAACCTCTGCTACAAGTTCTCTCCCTAGTTGTGTAAAGATCATTTGTCGCACCTCGTTTGGTTTGTTAGCCATAGTTTGTGATAGATGGAGTAAATTAAAAGAATTTATGTGTGTATGAAAATTTATAAAGAAGTTGTTAAAATTTTGGTGAAATAGGGTGTTATCATAGAGTGGGTATTAATTTTTTTTTAAAGATAAAAAAGTTTGAATTATTTTGAAATTAACCGTTTGAATAAAACGGTCATATTTTGAATCGTATTTTGTCCTTTTTTTTCCCTCACTTCCCCGGCGAAAGACCGAACGGCAAGAGGTGGTAAGGGGAGTTGGTGTGGGAGCGAGCAAGTGGCGAGTTGCCATCTCGGAAGTGGTGAGCTTGCTCGTCACCATCCTTTATGCTCTAATAACCTTGATCTTTTGATTCAAACATTGCATGTCCATTTTAATAATATATGAGATACTTAAGATGGATCTCATCATGCATATATGTAAGTTGCAACACTTCATATCACTAAGAGCTGTCGTGTTATTCGTGTATAACAACTAGATGAAAACCATGATAGAACACGTTTCAAATGAACCTAATAATCATGGTTCAACAATTTTCATTGCCAAAGAATCACCGGGTGAAAGATAGTCGCAATACAAATCAACAATATTCAATGTTAGACTGATGAGGTATCGCAGATATTACGATTAATGGGTTAGAAACTCAGTCTAATACAAGAGGCTTTCGATTGACCCAAAGTTGGCATACACCATAAGAACGAATGAGCAGCACATTGCAAAAGTAACTAAAAAAAACTGAGCCTGTATCCGTCTTGAATTCAAGTAAACACTGAATCAAGACAAAGCATCGCACAGCCAAATCATCTAGCTAAGGGGCTTGATGATGAGCATCGGAAATTTAACATGGCTAATGGGTGATACTGGGTATCTCCACTGTACTGGTTAGGTTTGTTTGATCTGTTATACTGTAGAGTAAACTACACCTCAACGAGTAATGAAAATAAAAAATGAACAGTAATTGTTATAAAACATTCTTTGACCCACGATATAAGAATTACCCGCCCGCTTGGCCCGCTCAATTTGCCATGGGTATATCCGTTCAACAAACAAGTACACACATAAGTAAAAACGTATTATAAAAAGCAAAATGGTTCTAAACTCAAATGTCAACAAATTTACAATATAAACAACCGTAAATCCATGATTACACTTAACGTAGCTTCACAGTAACAAATTCATGTTTTCCCCACAAGTTCTTGGCGTGACTATACCATATGCAAACACTATCATATAACTCACCAATGGTCATACCTAACCCTTTGCATACCAAGACTGACTGCAATCAGAACCAAAATTGCCTGCACAAAAACCAATTCCCAACATGAGTTAACAACACAACATCTGGATTGAGGAACTCTATATACCCATTTGACAAACAGAAACACAACGTATAACATGTACATGCTGAAATCCACAAGTTCGTTCCAAGGTTAGCGTCACTTTCTCATTATGGTATTCATCCGTATCTTTATAACCACTGATAAAATAAATCTTTCTCTAGCTAATTATATTGAGACTCTCGGTTATAATGAAAGCGACTTACCCCGATAGTGCAGGCAACAAGTCCTGGCTTTTCTCTGTAATCGACCCTCACACATAGTAGTATGAAAGCTCCGATATACCAGGGCAAGGCCCCAAATAAGAAACCAACAAAAAATCTGCATGAGAACCAAGTTAAAATATTAGTGAAGTGTTATTAGAAAATGATCTATAGTGTGCGTATAAGGTTTCTTGTTAGTGTACACTTACAGGAACCAACCAATGCCACAACCACAGCAGGGAAGGCGGCGGTGCCCTACTATTACAGGGGCCCCAGGAGCAATCACAATGCCTGAAAAAGTATCAAGTAGCAGAATATTGATGAGCAATAAGTAAACAAAAAACTAATACTTACAATTTCTCGTATGCAGCTTCATAGTTAATTAAAAGTCAAAACCCAACTAGAGTTATGCCAAATAATATGGTAGAACTATGACAATAACTTGCATATGGGACTTTAGATTATTCAGATATCATTAAAACAGAAACGATAACCTATATCTCATTCCTTGAGTATTAAACATCATGGAGATGGGTTCAAATCAAATACGAATCCTCCTTCTCTGAACAAAGATGGATGTGTACTTGTGGTAAAAATCAGATAAGATCCTCCAGATCTTCAATATAAAGAAAAAAACAGGCATGATGAAGAAGATATGTTCGAATGTGTGTTCCCAAAAGGAATACTATGAGTCTAAGAATCAAAATCAGCCGCTTGGATGATTAGGTAATTATACATTACTTCAACCCAGAAACTGATTACTTACGACCAAAAATAATTAGCATACCTTTTAAACATGATTTTATTCTTTATGTGGCCAACAGAGGTAATCAGAAAGTAGCCCTAGAACTTTCAAGCTATATACATAGCTTGATACAAACGAACAATTTACAAAAATAGGCATAATCAAATTTTCTAGGCTGTGCATACTGCATAAAAATTGAAACTGAGGCAGTCTCAATTCTCAAACGTCAAAAGAAACAAAAAATAACATAAGAGAAAATTCATCACCCTTGGCGATAAATCAAACATTTTGAGTAATTAAGTATTTACAAAAGCATTATTAACATGTAAAATAAAATAAACTTTGGCAAAAAACAATAAAAAATAAAAATAAAAATAAAAAATAAAAAATAAAAAATTGAAAATTGAAACAACCATAAGTAATTAACAATCAAGTAACACATGACCATCCTCTTCACCTTTCACTCTGCTATGATAAGGCCAAATAAGAAGTAGCTTACAAAGCTCAAACTCCATAATTCTTGTACAGAGACTTATTTCACCATCAAGAATACATATTGTATAATTTTTCTACATACATCCTACATGCTCTCCCTTATCTGTCACCTAACATCGTCAAGCTGTATACAGTTGGTCTCGTATATAAGTGTGAGCAAGGATATATATAATTCATCTACAATCCTATGGGACTCAGCTGAAGTTTTCCTTAGCACAACAACATAATACACCCACTAGTCCACTACTGGAAATTAAACTCCTATAAGATCCTACTAAATAAGAGTAAAAGATGACACATCAAACAGCCCAACTTACAATAGTAAGATCAGAAAACAATGTCTTTCTTTCCCTCTTAATTATCTATCTTCCAACATCCCAACTCCCAAGAAAAAATCCGTTGCTAGTAAAGCCTCCCCTAACAAGATTACTGCTAACAAGACAATGTTATCCCCTTCTCCTTTCTATTCAAGGAACAAACAATAACGCTAAAAAACAAAGAAGAATACGGTTTCAAGTTTTAAGGCTCAAACCCCTAATTATTATACAAATACTTGATTCACCATCAATTACCCATAAAAAAACAAACCTTTTCTCCATTAATAAAACAAAGAAATGTACGATTTTACTTAAAACAGTCCCTCTCTTTTATATGAAAACTAACATCCTCAATCGCCTCATGTGCAACATCCTCCACTATATCAATTGCCATCACTTATCTTATAAGATAAAACACGAAGCAAATAGCTTTCTCAAACCTTTCCCATAGAAATTGTTCATGCTATTTCCTACGGTGAAACGTGATCAAGCCAAACATATGAGCATGGACCTCCTAAAGTGTCTTTCTTTAAGTATTAAATATAACCGAAAACTATAAATATAACAACCACGAAATCTAAACAGAAGAAAGTATCATCGGTCAACCGATCCATAAACCAAGTCTTTTCCCTAGCAAGTTGTTATAATTCAGAATAATACTACTACCAACAAGACCATATATTCTATCTTAGACCCTTAAATTCACATACAAATCGTGATCACAATTTCCATCAACACCTATACAATCTCTTAGAAGTGATTAAGATGATCAAAATTCATAAGATCAACTCAATTATATGTATAAAAAACTACTACCTTGTACGGTTTGATAACCATGTTGGTAGTAAGGCTGGTGCTGGTACTGATGATGATGAACATGTTGAGGAGGTGGAGCAGGTTGAGGAAACCCAACCGCAGTTTGTGGTGGCCGTGGTTGAGGGTGATTAGCAACGCCTTGAAAGGTGCCGTAGTAATTATAAGGCGGTGGCTGAGGTGGTGCTGATGGCTGTGGGGTATCTACGCTTCTGGTTTTACCGTCTTCTTCTGTCATGGCTTTTTTTGTGATTGGGATCAGGAGGAGCTTACGTATGATGTTTGTGTTTGTGTTTGTGTTGTGATGTTTGTTTGTCGTATTGACTTTTGTGGTGGTTGTTTTACACGGTCTTTTGCTTTGCTTAACCGAGTTACCTTTGCAGAATACAAATATTTTTAAAAGAGTAAATTGCAAAATTTGCCCTTGTGTTTTGGCTAAATTGCAGATTTAGTCCTTGTGGTTTCGAAATTCTAAACGAGCTTTCTGTGAGAAAAGTTTAGGTTTATTTTCGTCTTTTGCCTAAATTGAAATGTCAAATGAACCTAAACTTTTCCCTTAAGTATGAATCGGCAATTTGGGCAAACCACAAGGTCAATTTTTGCAATTTATTCTAGTTAAAAATATAAAATAAAGATACTAAAAGGGTGTTTGGGAGTGTGTTTTTTGTTAGATTATCTGTTTTTCACGATTTCAAAATGCAATAATTCACTTAAAGGTCTTTGAACGAGGTAAGCTAAAAATCGATTATACGTGTTTTGTTAGCTTCAACACGCAATTATGAAAAAGCATGTTAAGTATAGCTTTGAGCATAGTCACGCGAGACCCCATTACACATTTACGCGCTCTTATCTCATGTGTGACCACTTTTTTCCCCTATAGTTTGGCCACCACGTCGGCTAAGCAAAAATAAAAGAATCGTGTTTATAGTGTTGTGCCTGTATTTTTATGTATCGAAACATTTATTGGTCTGCAACTTGCGAGTACAGGTTACAAATGTGTGATTAATGGGTGAGTGAGAGGAAAAAAATGTTATATTGGCGTTGAAATTACGGTGAACGATAAGGTTTTAATGGATGAAAACTAAAACCAAACATAGGTGGAGGAAACCGAAAAGCTAAGCTTTGAGGAGTGGACCAATCTTCCGTACTGCCCCCACTCTCTCCCTAAAAAAAATCCTACGGGAAACTAAGGGTTCGTTTGGTTTGTAGATGGGTTTCTGATTAGTATTTGGATTTGGATTTAAATTTGGTTTAAGATTTGAATTTGGATTGTATGCATGAGAGAGAAAATATATTTAAATATATATAATATATATTAAAATACAATTAAAAATATTGTTATTAATAAGAAGAGGAAAAAAACAAAATTTTGCTCTACAATAATAAAATAATAAAGAAAAAATAAGGAAGATGAAAAGAAAAGAGCACATGGTCCCATAATTGTCATAAATCCCACTACACCACCCAAACTTTTCTACATCCCCAACTATTTATTATATAAAGAGTAAAGTCCAAAATACATCCCTGTGGTTTGCCCAGTGGCTCGGTTTACATCCTTAAACTTTTTTTTTGGAACAATTACATCCCTCCGTTAGTAAAGTTGGCACAAAATCATCCCTAAGGACGAATGCTGCAAAGAAGTCCCCGTTAAGTCCCCCACGTGCTAGTCACGTGAGGGGTATTTTTGTCCATTTCTCACTCATCATAAATAAAATCTCCTCTGCCCCTTTCTCTCTCACAATCTCCTCTGCTCCATTTCTCACCAAAACCCTAACACCCAACTTTTTCTCTCTCTCGCCGCTGCAACACCCCGCCACCACCACCACCGCCGCGCGTACACCACCACCACCACCAAAACGCTTGTCTCAACATCCTCTCCATTTACACCCACTCGTTTACTGACCGAGTCACGTTTTTCTTGTTTTGGTCCGGTTTGGTTTCGTTGGGTTTGAGCCGAGAGCAAGCAAGAACAAGGGTTAGTTTTTTGGAGTGTGATTTAATGGTGGAAAAGTTGATCATTTTGGAAGTAATGAGATGGTTTCTTCCAATCAAACACGACAAAAAGCAGATCCATAACATATTAATTTTTCTCAAAATGAGTTGGTACAGAGATGATGTGTATGCTGTAAAGTTGATTTTTTGACTTTTGGGGTTCTTTTTATAATTCAAGGAATTATTTTGAGAAAAATTAATATGAATGGGACCTTTTTTACGGACCTTTTTGAGTAGCTGGGAGTTTGATAAAATGCCCCATAGAAACATCATAAGGATGTTGGTTTTGATTCGAAGGTGTGTTTGTTTTGTCATACGGCTCAGAGCTAGGAACTCACCAAGGGTGATGTGTGCTCGCTGGCAAAAGTGTGTTGTGGTGGGTTCGAATCAGCAAAGGGCACCACATAGGATGTTTGTGTAATCCAACGACAACAACCTTGTTTAGTTTTTTTTTTTTTTTTTTTTTTTTTTTTTTTTTTTTTTTTTTTTTTTTTTTTGGTTGTCTGCTGTTACAGCCATCGAACCCAAAGGGTGTGTTTGGTTTTGACTTTGACCCACCACCAAGGGTCCCAAGAGGGTGCGCTTGGTTTGTTTATTCAGCCCCCCAACAGCCACCAAAGACTTTACTTGAAGGCAAGGTGTTTGATAAAATGCCTCATAGACTTTACTTGAAGGCAAGGTCTTTCATAGAGTGATTTTTAGTATGCTTTCATGTAGCAATCTTTTCAAATGGTCTGAGTATTTTTTGGATTTGTTGGGTGTTGTTGGTTTTTATATCCTGGCTTGGAACATGGTTTCTTATACAATGTTTTTTTTTTTTTTGGGTTTTTTCAGTTTTCTTATACACTGTTTTTTTTTTCTGCTGGAAAATGATCTTCGGATCTATAGCATTATTGTGGTGGACTTGTGCTCAATTTTCTTTGTTGACATCAATCTTTAGTTTTTTTTTAAAGAGGTGTTTTAGTGTGTTTTAGGTATTAAAAGAGGTGGGGGTAGCTGGGAGTGAGAAATGGACAAAAATACCCCTCACGTGATTAGCACGTGGGGGACTTAACGGGGACTTCTTTGCAGCATTTGTCCTTAGAGCACTGGGTACAGTGGTGCCAAGCTCGTGCCAAACTGCCACGTCAGCAGTTTTTGAGTTTGGCACCAGAAACTGTTTGGCACCACATTTCTGGGGTATCCGTTGGCACCAAAATTTCTGGTGCCAAACTCAATTTTTTTATTTTTTATTTTTTTATAAAATTTAAAAACAATATATCCTAAAATTACTTTATTCATAAAAAAAAACATTACAAGAAATAAAAAAAACAATAAACTTAAAAAAAACATAACATAATTATTCTTGTGAATATTTTGCCCGGATCCGTGCTTGTTGGGCCCTCACGATTGACGCGTTCATCGGATCGAGCGTGCTTGTGTCCATAGATAGCACCCGCATATCTTCGGCTATCCTTTGAGTTTCGATTAAATCGACCCTCGCTCGAGACTCCCGCTCAAGAACATCTTGCTTCATTTTTCGCTCCAACTCGTATTGTTTTTCCATCATTTGTGAAAACATTTCCGGGTTTGAACCGGAACTTGCGGTCGAGTTAGACGAACGTTGGCTCTTTGCGATCCGGTACACCCCGTCCGCCCTTGGCAATGCGTCGGGTCCAAAATGCTCGGGATCCTATTCCGTAACCCGAAGACGATTACGTCTTGCATTTGTTGAGTCCGGATTTTTCCACTTATGCTTGTCCTTCAAAAACTTCCAAGCCGACGAATGTTTAAAATCGCCATGATATCGTTTGTACAAAGTGTGGCAACGTTCCATGAAATCCATATCGTTCTCCCCACTCATAACAGCCGTTTCATTCACAATCGAATTAAACTTCCCGACACAACGATTCATCGGAGTCCACTTTCCGGTAAGCATGTTCTTGGTACGAGTTACAAACTTTTGTTTTTTTGCTTCCTTGTTGTAAGCTTCCAAAACTTTATACCAAAACGTTTCATTACCTTGATCCGCACCGACTTTTGGATCCTCGGATACTTGAATGTAAGTTTGCGCCAAAAGTAGTTATTCTTCGTCGGTCCATGCGTTACGCGATCGTTGCTGGGTCTCGGCTTCCTCTTCGGTTGTTGGTTGCTTTTTTTTCGTTTTCTTTGCCTTCGCCGGTTCCTTCATTTTTGTTTTTTTGGACGTGGGGGTCGGGATGACCGCGTCCTCTTCAGATTCGTCTTCGTCAACAAGGTGGAACGATTGGTGGGACGATCTTGGTTGTGATTCGTTTTGTTGTTGTTGTTGTTGTTGTTGCATTTTCCATTGAGAAAACAAAGCGTATTCGTCGGGATTGACGCATGAGTTTTGTTGAGAAAACGAAGGAAAGTAGTGTTGTTGGGTGTTCGGATTCGGATTCGAAGACGAACCGATCATTTGGTTCGATGGATCGTTAAGCATTCGATTGATCCAAGGGGTGTTGTTGGGATTCATTTTCTTGAAAAAATATTGAAGTTGAGATGTATTTGAAGTGTGTGTGAAGTGGTATAAGTGATAAGGTTTATATAGGATTTGAAAGTGGGTAAAAGTGGTAAAAAAGAGGTCAAAAATTCAAAAAAACACAAAACTAGCCGTTTGGTTTAAATTCCAACGGCTATTTTTTTTTTTTTTTTTTTTTAAAAAAAAAAAAAAAAAAAAAAAAGTTGGCTGTTAGTTTTGGCGCGACAGAGGTAACGGTGCGCCAAACTTGGCGTCGCGCCAAACTCGTTGGCACCAAGTTTGGCACCACCGTACATCCTGCTCTTAGGGATGATTTTGTGCCAACTTTACTAACGGAGGGATGTAATTGTTCCAAAAAAAAGTTTAGGGATGTAAACCGAGCCACGGGGCAAACCACAGGGATGTATTTTGGACTTTACTCTTATACAAATCAAAATCCAAATTTCAAAAACACAACCAAACATATGATTTGCATTAATTAAATCCTAAACCCAAAAGAAACTCAGAACCAAACGGGCCCTAAGTGTTACGCTTAAAATATTAGTGGCCCGTTTGGTTTGTAGGTGGGTTTATGATTTGAATTTTGATTTAGATATGTATTATGATTTGGATTTGATGTAGGATAGAGAAAATATATAATCTAAATAATTTTATACTCTTTTATTTATATAAAATTTTGTTTAAATATTAAAAATAATAAAATGGCCCACCACTATATAAATGTGTGGACATAAATGAATGTACGAAACAATATATAATAAATTAATAAAAGAAAAGAAACAAAAAGTAGTGTCAGACGAAAGTGGTGTTACTTGCCCCTTTTTTCTCTCATTCACTATTTGGGTTCAATCCCATTTTTAAATCCCACGAATTTCAACCAAACGAATAACTGATGTGATATCACATATAAAGCCAATCCAAGGTAAGCAACCAACCGGGCCCTAAGGCATTCATTACATGGTTGTACTTCTATTGTTGAAAGTTTTTTTGAAAGCAGTCTATTTACAAGGTAACTCCTACTTTAGCTGAATATCATTGAATGTTTACACAATTAGGGGGTGTGTTTGGTTTATGAGTATGAGAATAAAAAAGTGATTTCATTCACAATAAATTGTTTGGTTATTGATAATTAGAAATATGGGTATGAAACCCATAAAACTAGACATGATCTAAACTTAACAAGAGTGGTAGGTTTACAAAAACTCATATCCATTACGATACCCTTAGTGATTCCTTTGACAAACCAAACACCCCTATAAGTGTCGGATATTTAATTAGATGTGTTATTGTGTTAATCAAAATTACGTAGAGCATTCAATACACATTTAACGTGATTGTGACAGCTTAAGCATCAAGCAAAAATAAACATCTTTGTATGGCCGGGAAAAAGAGAAATTTTGAAGAAATAAGTTATCGGTTTAATCTCATCCCCTTCCAGGTTCGTAACTAACGAGACTAGTTCTTGGGGTTAGAGTTAGTCGACACCCAAAATGTACGGAGTTAGTATTTCTTCGCTGATTAAACCTTTTGGAGATAAATATGAAAGCTTAATGCCATAATAAAATATTTTCCAAGAAACTTTACTCAACATGCCATGCATGTATTCATGGGGCAAGGTAAGAAGCATGCTTGTGTTTAAGTGGAGTATTTTTACTTGGTGGAGTTGGTGATCTTATTACACATGTTTGATAATGGAGTTAGTAGTGCAGAAAGAAACTAATGTAACGTTGAATTGACGGTGATGAAATTGATGACCATTACACTTAATCTTATAAGATAGTCATTTAAAGCAATTATGCTGATTATATTTTCAGTATTAACAAAATACTTCAATGTTGAAAAAGTTCAACTCCTGCCTTATCATACGAAGATCATTGCTTGTGAACGTACCTTAAACACAGAAGTGTCGAATATTTAATTAGATATGTTATTATCTTAATCAAACTTACGTTAAGCATCAATACATATTTATCGTGATTGTGATAGCTTGAACATCAAGCAAAAATAAACATTTTTGTAGGGCCACAAAAGTGAGGGTTTTTAGAGAAATATGTTATGAGTTTAATCGCATATATCCTCCCTTTGGCCGGTTTGTAGTAAACAACTATATATTGTTTGAGACTAGTTCTCAGGCATACGGTTAGTCGACACCCATGAGTGTACGGAGTTAGCTTCTTCGCTGATTAGGCTTTTGGGCAAAGTGAAAATTACTGTAGTACCCATATTAAATACGATGTGTCTGCACATACCCACGTTTCTTCTCAATATCAAAACTACCCATCCATGTCGTGTATTTATCATCACTATATACACGACATGTACGTGTATGGCTAGGAATGGTCTTAGCAATTATATTTTTAGCCATGTCGGGTACAAAATCCCATGTATACACGACATGGGTTTTTTTTATTGTTGTTCACAACTACCTATGCCCATATAGAGGACTAATATACACGACATGGACTTTAGTACACGACATGGGAAAAAGTAAAACTAAATGTCGGGTATAGAGTAAGAAAATACACGACATGGGGTAAAAGACAAGGGCATGTGGGGTATAGTGGACGAAAAATACACAACATGGACATTTGTATACACGACATGGATTGTTGGAGGAATCTTTATTTTCAAAATTTAAAAACTTACAAAAAATACCCTTTAACTTTTTGATAAATACAACTTTTTTATATAACAAACTTTATTTGTCAAATATTTAGCAAATATCTAGCAAATTCGTTAATGGAAAAAATATCGTTACGAAGAGCTCTGAATTACGAACAAAACGAGCCGAATATTGATATGCTTTTAACGCACGTACGATTTTATAAAAAATGTTGAAGTTTGATTTATATTTAAAAAAAAAAACTTTTGAAAGTATTTAGAATCTTGCATTTTGAAAAATAAAAATACTTACAAAAACTACCCTTAACCTTTTGATATTTACAACTTTTTTATATAACAAACTTTATTTGTCAAATATTTAGTAAATGTCTAGCAAATTCGTTAATGGAAAAAATATCGTTACGAAGAGCTCTGAATTACGAACAAAACGTAAATATTTTATTTATGAAACAAGAAATATCGTTTGGAAATATAAACGTAAATATTCATAAATTTAAAACGGTGTCATTTTATTTATAAAACTAAAAACGACAACATTTTTTATATAAAACAAAAATTTTTATTCATAAATTAAAAACATTACATAGAAATTATAAAACGTAAGCGTACGAAATAAAAAGTTTATGAATGTTCAGAAAAATATAAAATGCAAACTTTTGCATAAACTTTTAATTTATGAATATTTACGTTTATATTTCCAAACGATATTTCTTATTTCATAGAATTATACGTCTTTGTCTCCTATGATTTAAGAGTATGTTTTGAAAGTTTTTTTCTTAATATATATATATATATATCAAACTTCAACATTATTTATAAAATCGTACGTGCGTTAAAAGCATATCAATATTGGGCTCGTTTTGTTCGTAATTCAGAGCTCTTCGTAACGATATTTTTTTCATTAACGAATTTGCTAGACATTTGCTAAATATTTGACAAATAAAGTTTGTTATATAAAAAAGTTGTAAATATCAAAAAGTTAAGGGTAGTTTTTGTAAGTATTTTTATTTTTCAAAATGCAAGATTCTAAATACTTTCAAAAGTTTTTTTAAAAAAAAAATATACATCAAACTTCAACATTTTTTATAAAATCGTACGTGCGTTAAAAGCATATCAATATTGGGCTCGTTTTGTTCGTAATTCAAAGCTCTTCGTAACGATATTTTTTCCATTAACGAATTTGATAGATATTTGCTAAATATTTGACAAATAAAGTTTGTTATATAAAAAAGTTGTATTTATCAAAAAGTTAAAGGGTATTTTTTGTAAGTTTTTAAATTTTGAAAATAAAGATTCCTCCAATAATCCATGTCGTGTATTTTCATCCACTATACCCCACATGCCCTTGTCTTTTACCCCATGTCGTGTATTTTCTTACTCTATACCCGACATTTAGTTTTACTTTTTCCGATGTCGTGTACCACTACAAGAAAAAGGAGAACTGGCTACGAACAAAATCCCGACGACACCATGTCGTAGGGAAAAGACACTAAACGACAAAAAAAGGGGTTGAACGAGACTAAAATGCGTTGATTTTTTCTGGCAATAAAATACCGACGACATGTCGTAGGCATTTTAGTGGTCAAATTTGACTTTCAACATTTCATCCATCTTTTGGGCGGCCTTTTTTCCCGCTTCTAAATCCCTACGACATGTCGTCGGTAAAATAAAACCATGCAATTATTTGGGTGATTAACGTTTGATTAGTGTTGATTAATGTTGTGGTTTGTTATTTCCCTACGACATGTCGTAGGCATTATTAATCGCTTTGTATTTTAATAAATACCTACGACATGTCGTAGGCATATATTACCACTTTTGGCGGTATTTTTCACGCATTTTGTTTCCCTACGACATGTCGTAGGCATATATTTCCCTAATAACTTTTACATTACAAGTCGATAAACTTCTAATATTAGTGCGTACGATTTACATTTCAAACATCAAAACGCACGAAGTACATTACAAATCGATACAAGTTTAAACATCAAAGCGTCAAATCAAACGACGTTTTATGGGAAGTATACCATAATTAAAGTTGAAAAGCGTCTAATATTAAAGCGCACAAATTACATTACAGATCGATAAAGGTTCAAACATCAAAGCGTACGAATTAAATTACAAACCGATACGAGTTTAACCATTAAAGCATACGAATTACTCTAAACCAAGTTTTTCCATGTCATCATAAAGGTCGTGAAGTAGTGCAGTTAAATGAAATGTGTGGTTCTCGGGATGCATATACATTTCAACTATTTTCTCGAGTACTTTTATCTTTCCTTTCAATTTGATGCAGTTTGAGCACTATGCATTTCCAGGACTCGATGTTGAAGGTCCTACAGAGTAAGTTGGAGTTCTCAAAGGTCTTGCGGAATGAGTAGTAGGCGTTGAATCTCCATGAGAACCGGTCATTAGACGGAGTCTTTCCTCATTCCATAAGAAAAAATCACATCCGTAATCCGTTGACCCAGGCTGTTAAAGAGTAACGAAAATTATTTTTAGCAACTAACCTACTTATCTACATATTACACACAAAAAATATGTAATTATTCACCTTTGATGAAGGACATGCATAGTATAGTTTACCACGGGTGTCACGTTGATGTGATTCACGCAAAACCACATCTCCTTTTTCACAACGACACGCAAAAGCTTCAAATGGTGCCATCTTCATGATAACAGTGTTATCTTTTGGTGGCTGTGATGATAAGAGTTAGTAATGTGTTGGTGATTGTGAGGATAAGAGAGTAATGCGTTTGTG
This sequence comes from Chrysanthemum seticuspe, assembly GCA_019973895.1. Taxonomy (NCBI): domain Eukaryota; kingdom Viridiplantae; phylum Streptophyta; class Magnoliopsida; order Asterales; family Asteraceae; genus Chrysanthemum; species Chrysanthemum seticuspe. Next base: position 31,177,215 of record BPTQ01000007.1, on the reverse strand, counting down.
AGGATTATAAGAGAATTAGATCTGCTTTTATTATAAAAAAAGATAGCCTTTTGGCGGGAAAATTTGGAGCCAATTTTGTGAGGATAAGAGTTAGCCTAGTGTCATGTACATAACATGTTATGTATGTTCATAGCATCTCGACTCATCCGTTTAACATGTCATGTATATCCATAGCATCTCAACTCATCCGTTTAACATGTCATGTATGTCCATACCATCTCGACTCATCCGTCTAACATGTCATGTATGTCCATACCATATCGACTCATCCGTTTAACATGTCATGTATATCCAGGCATCTCGACTCATCCGTTTAACATGTCATGTATCTCCATACCATGTCGACTAATCCGTTTAACATGTCATGTATACCCATAACATCTTGTCTCATCCGTTTAACATGTCATGGTTATACGTAACATGTTAAACGAATGAGTCGAGGTGATATCGTTATACGTAACATGTTAAACGAATGTCCTACCAAAATACTGGCGCCAAAATTTTCTACCAAAATATTGGCGCCAAAACTTCCCATCAAAAGCTACCAGATATGCTATATCATCGCAAACACATTATATACACTCTTATCCTCAAAACCACTCAACCTCACAACCTCTTATCCTCAAAACAGGTGCTAGAGACAAGAGTAAGGATGCTGGAGGCAAGACTTGAAATGGCAAGGAATCCTTGCGACCACGACTACGCATGTCAGTCGGATGCAATACTCCGTGAGCTGTTAGGTGACATGAAAAATCTTCGCATGTAGTAGTGTTGTTGTTGTTGTGAAAACTTAGTATGTAGAATGAAACCGAAGAAACAATATCACAATTTACAAACACGAAGGCAAACCTTTTACATCTCGACTCATCCGTTTAACATGTTATGCATATCCAAAACAACTCGACTCATCCGTTTAACATGTTATGTATATCCATAACATCTCGACTCATCCGTTTAACATAGGGCTGAGCATGGAAGGTTCAAAACCGAACCGGACCGACAAAACCAACCGAACCGACCCGACAACCCTTCGGTTCGGTTTCGATTTTGGTTTTTTATGATTTTCGGTTTCGTATCGGTTCGGTTCGGTTCTGTCCGACCCAGAACCGACAAAAACATGCACAAACACACGTAAACCGAACCGAACCGACGGACCCGACACAAAACCGAACCGAACCGACCATATTCGATTCGGTTTCGGTTTAGGTTTTTTATGATTTTCGGTTTTCGGTTTTATCAGTTCGGGTCGGTTTTAAACAGATGCTCAGCCCTAGTTTAACATATCATGCATATCCATTACATCTCGACTCATCCGTTTGACATGTTATGCATGTCCATAACAACTCGACTCATCCGTTTAACATGTCATGGATATCCATAATATATTGACTCATCTGTTTAACATGTCATGGATATCTATAACATCTCGACACATCCGTTCAACATGTTATGCATATCCATAACATAACTCATCCGTTTAACATGTCACACATATCAATAAAATCTCGACTCATCCGTTTAACATGTTATGCATATCCATAACATCTCAACCCATCCGTTTAACATGACATGTATATCAATAACATCTCGACTCATCCGTTTAACATATCATGGATAACTATAACAACTCAACTCACCCGTTTAAGTTGTCATGCATATCCATAACATCTCGGCTCATCCGTTTAACTTGTCACATATATCCATAACATCTCAGCTCATCCGTTTAACATGTTATACATATCCATAATATCTCAGCTCACCCGGTTAACATGTTATGTATATCCATAACATCTAGACTCAAAATGTTTAAATAAATTTATTTAATTTTAATTATATATTAAATAAAAGTATTAATTAAATTAGTTAATTTTATAAAAGTGTTTAATTTTAATTTTAAATATATATTAAAAAAATATTTATAGTAAATAAAAATCGAGTTAATTTTATAAAAGTTTTTAAATACATAAAAGTATTTAATTTTAATTTTAAATATATATTAAAAAAATATTTATAGTAAATAAAAATCGAGTTAATTTTATAAAAGTTTTTAAATACCTACGACAAGTCGTAAGGATTTATTTTGATAGACCCCCCAAAAATTTCACTATCCCGCCAAATGACAGAGCGACAAAAAGATTTCATTAGTCCCGACGACATGTCGTCGGGATAAGCTTCCTGCCAAAAATTTCACCAAAAGTCAAATAAGCCCGCCTAGCCTTTTATCACTTTTACCAAAATCAGATCTACAATCCACTCCACACTTTTATCTTATTGCATCTCATTCACTACCAAAACCAACTGCATCCCACACCATCATTGTTACACCGCCGACCACACCACCACTGCCACAACGCCAACCTCCCTCACTAGCACCACCGTAGCACCACCGTGCACCACAGTCGCCGTTGTTCTGCTGTCATCCAGACCCGACCCACCAAACAACCATGTATGTGGTGTTTGTTTGTTATGTTTGTGTTTGTGGTTTAATTGTTTGTTATGTTTGTTTTTATGATTTTGTTTAATTTTTGTTTGTGTTTTGTATAGTACTCGACCCACCACCGTCCGCCCTTGCTGCTGTCTGACCCACCACCGTCCGCCCTTGCTGCTGTCTGACCACATATTCTTGAAGCATCATTCGATGTTTTTGCTCGTATAATGAACAATTAAGACGACGTTATGGTACATTCTTAAGTTCATTTGCCCTGGAATTGAAAAGCAAGTTTTAATTAACTGGATTTATGGTCTTATTTTCTCTTGTATGCACTTTTTGTTTTCTTTTATGAATTGAAGCTACTAATTTTAATGAATTGTCATTAAAAAAAAATACTACTGTATAGTTTTTTTTTTTTTTTTTTTCCTTTTAGTTGAAAGACTTTTCACATACAATACTTTATAAGTGTTGAAGCATTTTTCCGCCGGGTCAGTCCTGACGGCTCTTACGTGCCATCCGTTCTTGTCCCGATCTTGAAAGCATGCTGTCATACATGAAATAACCCGTTAGAAGGGGTCCCGAGGCCGAAGCCCCGAGAACCACCCTCCGACGGTCAAGTCAGAATCACATATGCAGAGGATTTAGCATATATGTATATGTGTGTGTAATATATGAGATGAAATAAATGAAATAGATAGAGTAGTATATATAGAGAGAGAAAGAGGTAGGTGTCAGGTGGGCCACCTCAACACCTATCAAGTCTATGCACTAGGTGTCAGGTCACATGGAGACACAATCCCGTAATATCCGGGTTAGGTGGCGTAGTCCGGTTCTTGCGTCGGACCGCTGGGGTAAAAGGGTGTACCTGTATAAAAGGGATTGTATACCTTTATGGTCCTTCGGCACATGCCGATCGGACAAGAGTAGTATCCGCCTTCCGGTAATGACCTCCGGAGTGATGGAGATTCTTCGGTCCGGCACGTGTCGTCCGGACACATACGTCAACATGTCCCCCCAGTATTGTAGTATCGGTTAAAGACGGATGATGCAATACTTCAAGAATATCTCTATGCCTTTCAGCACACGTCGTTCAGGCAAGTATTGTATCTGCCTCTCGGCACGTGTCGTGTCCCCTTTCGGTATGTGTCCTTGAACATAGGTGTATCATCTTTCATCCAACGCGTGTCCTTCGGACACATACATCAACATGTCCCCCTAGTATTGCATTATTAGCAAAAGACTGATTATGTAATACTTAAAGAGTACCTTATGACCTTTCGGTCTTATCATTCGGACATGTCTTCCATCCATTGACCATCTTAGAGTGATTTACCAAGTGGCCCATAAGTTCGTGCTTCATTAGGCGCGTTAGGTCTATTAGACCACATATGCCGCCATGTCCCCCCAATATAGTATTGTTGACCTATGGTCAATGATGCTATACTTAAATATCGTTAGATCCGAAAGCGAGACATATCTTTTCCATCCTCCCTTTGTTTCCTGGGCCTTCCAAGTGGATGGGCACTCGGGGCCTTCCGAGGGGATGGGCACTCGGGGCCTTCCGAGGGGATGGGCACTCGGGCATACTGCCATTAGGTGATTAGCACCCAGGCCTTCCGAGGAGATGAGCACTCGGGCTAACGACAGAGATGAGCACTCGGGCATACTGTCGTTAGGTGATTAGCACCCTGGCCTTCCGAGGAGATGGGCACTCGGGCATACTGCCGATAGGTGATTAGCACCCAGGCCTTCCGAGGAGATGGGCACTCGGGAATACTGCCGTTCGGTGATTAGCACCTGGGCCTTCCGAAGAGATGGGCACTCGGGAATATTGCCGTTCGGTGATTAGCACCCAGGCCTTCCGAGGAGATGGGCACTCGGGAATACTGCCGTTCGGTGATTAGCACCCGGGCCTTCCGAGGAGATGGGCACTCGGGAATATTGCCGTTCGGTGATTAGCACCCGGGCCTTCCGAGGAGATGGGCACTCGGGAATATTGCCGTTCGGTGATTAGCACCTGGGCCTTCCGAGGAGATGGGCACTCGGGAATATTGCCGTTCGGTGATTAGCACCTGGGCCTTCCGTAATGACTTTGCACCCGGGCATCCGAAATGAACTTGCACTCGGGCATCCGGAATGATTTTATACTCGGGCATCCGAAATGATTTTCACTCGGGCATCCGAAAGATGTTGCACTCGGGCATCCGAAAGATGTTGCGCTCGGGCATCTGCGGTGGTGGCCAGCCAACCGGGGTGTCACACAAATGTTATGTTCAGGATTGTACTTATTAAGAACGTGGGAATTCACACAGTTATTCCTGCACAATAAGACATAAAAGCTCTTCTTCTTTTTCCCGTTAGATAAACACAATGTTTCTAATGTATTAATACAACAACCGGGTCACAACCGAACCGTAACATAACCGGTGAGGGTATCATTCCCCCATGGTTCCCCCCAGTTCAACGATGCTAATGTTATTAGTATCGTTGAACTAAAATAAAACAATGTATTAGATAACATAATAAACGATGAATAACAATGTTACCCATGAGTGTTAGATATCAAACATGTGATGTTTATTGCCCTTATTGACCATGCTCTGATTTTCACGAAATCATCACCTTATGCCTGTTAGTCCTGTAGAATAAAACTTGAAAACTCGTTTGTTTTCTCCCGTTAAATATAACAAACAAATATTTCTTTTATATCAATACTGAAATAGTTCATCACGGAACCGTGACACGGCTGATGGAGGCATCTTACCGGCCACTATGCTTCCCCAGGTTCAACGGTGCTATAACGGTGCTATAACTTATTAGTATCGTTGAATTTATATACTAAATTAGCTTTTATCATATTGAGAAATGCGAACCGTTACCGTATAGACGAAAGTAAATCGGGGTTTATCCGAAAATATCTTATATGATATCTTTCAGAGCATACAGATATTCAGTTACGTTTATATGAGTTCATCCAAAAATATGCAAATCGGAGCCAATGTGTTTTAAGTCATTAATAGCTTTGTCTCGATTGTCCATATATGCATCATGCTATTTTAATTTAGCAAGGAACCAAAAGCATGCTATAGCATAAACAATATACTACAAAAGTTTGAAGTAGTGAAGTAGGCCACAATCCTATAAATGTACTGTTGAAAAGCTTCAGTCGTGCATTTAATATTATTGTACTTGAGCATTCTTGGCAACAAGTTTTCCTCATTCCTAAAGGATTTTCAATATAAAATCATAAGTTTGTCATATCTCCAAATTTCAACTCTCAATGCGCGTTTCATGCTTGGTTATCTAGCTTTTATGGCACACGGTAAACCATTGGGTAATTTTGCTAAGATTTGGTGTGTGTGAGCTTAAAAACTCCTAAAAAGAGATACTTGCCAGCACCTCAACTAAACATGTAGGGTATATGCATGAATCTAACCAATTAAAATGGTCTTCTTCCCTTTTGAGTTATTGAAAGAAGTTGCTATAAAATAAGTGTACAATACACAAGTAAAGAACATGTATCAGTTACGTCATGTCCTTAGAGTGTTATACATATCTATTGAGTCATGCATTCAACATTGTACTCATGTTATAGTATGTGTGTACAAACATAACCTCCAATGAATAATAAAGTGTAATAGTATCATAGTAGAATTATTATCATATGGTCTAACAGCCATCTACACATCTACTTAGCATACATGCATGCATATTTCCTTACCATACATACATGCCTAGCTCCACCATGCGACATACATCGCATGCATCGGAGAAATATCGTTCAAACATTTAAACTTACGTGTGCATACTTGCATAGCTCCTTGCATTTCGCTAATCATGAGCATATATTTTATTAAAAGGATTATACTTAAATGCCTGAAATTGTTTTGTTGAAAAATATTTATCTCACTCCCAAGCTATAACTTTAAAGGAAAATCATATATACCATGTATGTATATTTGACGTATAAAGCAAAGAAATGCAACTGAGATTTATGTACATATGCATATCTTATTACTACCGGGGTATAGTCGAACAAGATTCTTACTATACCCAAATCTTTACATAAGTAAGGTGACCCTTCACTAAACAAGGGTTTATATATTCCACAAAGTATAAACATGTCCTCCTCATCCTATATTACATGTTAACTTCTAAGTTGTCTCAAATTCTGAACCAAGCATGAAACGCGCAATCTGTGTTGGTACTATGTGTGTTAATATGTTTAAGTCAAATTAGGTGTTATTGCTAATTAATTAATTAGTATACGTTGTTATTTTTTACAGTACTTGGTGAAAAAAGATAGTAATAACCTAACAATAGTGCTGTTGAACTAGAGTAGTATTCACGCATGCCTATCCAACTCTAGAGTAAGCAATGCTAATTTTATGGGAAAAACCCCTATACTACAGTATATAACTTTGGCCATAGGAATGGGAGTCCACATTTTTTACTATAAACATGTTCCTTATTTCAAATCACCTTTAGGTAGGCCTTCAAAATTTGCGGACCTTTTGTTCCTTACATACCACGCCATGCCTGAATATCATACATAAATGTGATGGCCTAAGTTAGTAGCGACTATCTCACTAGACAAGATACAAATCTTAACCAAATCGTTCGAGGTCATGGTTAAGTTATGCGTCTCCCACAAATGTATCGTGGCCAAGGTTGTTTTTGCGGAGATGAATCAGTGACAAGATAAGTTATGGGTGAAAATGATGTACATCTTTTGTTATAATGTAATGTTTAGCACATGCTTACAACCTCATACCCAAAACTAGGCTTCACGTGTATACGATTTAAAGCGCGGTGCTATTTTTATTATTGTATTCGAGAAGAAAGTACGACTTTACCTAACACATTCAAAGATGTTACTAGATAATACATTATTTATTTTTACTTGTGTTGTTTAACCAATTTTTGACTTTTATAACAAAAAAATAATAAAGTATAACTATGTGTATTTAAAAAGTAAAATAATAAGATTTGGAAGAGTGGATATGGTATTTTAAAAAAAAGTATAGGCCCATGATATTTGTATATTGTGTAAGAGGGTAGAAGTCTAAGTAGACAGCTGCAAATATTTTAATTGTTACTCCGTACCATGTTTGACCCAGTTTACAAGAAAGTAAAAGCATTAACATTAACATGGACTACTGTACGAGCAACAGCAACAGTGCCCTGAAAAGATAAGAGCAACAGTGCCACTGTACATTTTCCATATGTATTTGTATATTCACGGGTTAAAGTTGCGTCCAAAGTCTTTTAATTATTGTTTGGCGTTTCTTGAAATACTCGCTGGTCCAGTCAAGTTAGCATGGTATCCATGAGATTGTATTTGACATAACAAGGTAGCATTATTGCGTACATCAAATTAGTGCCAGAAGTAGCAACTAATTGATCATAAAACCATTTTGTCATTCGTCTATCATCTTATTCGTTTTATTTTTCGTACTAATAAAAAATGATTTGGAAAAATGTGATCACGAATCTAGATAAAGTCATCATCAGGGGCATATACACAAATATTGGCTTTTGTTTGTACCTCATTTTGTTAAAAGTTAATACTTTTCACAGAAACAAGTCTAAAGTTCCATTGTTTTTGTACTTCGTCATATCCTTTCAACACTGAAATATGCACAATATATTTATCATGAATACTTTTTTTTTTCTTCTCAAAAGCATGAAAGTAACCATTCACTATTCACTACCCACCCACATACATGTAGCTAGACATGAAAAACACATGCATTGATACACGCATGGCAACTGGCAAGGGAAATGGGTGGAAACAATATTGCACCTTATTTAGTTGTACGCTATCGGCTATCCCTAACAAGAATATGTACAAAGGTGTATAAGCATCGACTAGCAAAGTATCAAGGTGATGTTTTGCATGTACCTTGTGCACTGTAACGTGCAAGCTATCGTTTCAAAGTCACGTACGTTTTTACCACGTAATACGACCAAGCTGTTTTTCTGGGTTCACCTTTTCACGTTCGATGGTTGATATCCGTCACAAGTATAACCGAACACTGCTGTACCTCCCAACGACATGACATCCGAACGAGACCGTGTGTTCGAACGACCGTCCGGAGGAAACCATACCGGATAGCCCTTAGCCGGTTCACACTGTCCGTAGTCCATACCGAACGGATATACCGAACGCTCATACCGTACTAAAAATGTGACCCGTCATTTTAACTCTTGGTAGATTGAATAACGGGTCCCACGGATGGCGCCAAATGTTGAAGCATTTTTCCGCCGGGTCAGTCCTGACGGCTCTTACGTGCCATCCGTTCTTGTCCCGATCTTGAAAGCATGCTGTCATACATGAAAGAACCCGTTAGAAGGGGTCCCGAGGCCGAAGCCCCGGGAACCACCCTCCGACGGTCAAGTCAGAATCACATATGCAGAGGATTTAGCATATATGTATATGTGTGTGTAATATATGAGATGAAATAAATGAAATAGATAGAGTAGTATATATATAGAGAGAAAGAGGTAGGTGTCAGGTGGGCCACCTCAACACCTATCAAGTCTATGCACTAGGTGTCAGGTCACATGGAGACACAATCCCGTAATATCCGGGTTAGGTGGCGTAGTCCGGTTCTTGCGTCGGACCGCTGGGGTAAAAGGGTGTACCTGTATAAAGGGGATTGTATACCTTTATGGTCCTTCGGCACATGCCGATCGGACAAGAGTAGTATCCGCCTTCCGGTAATGACCTCCGGAGTGATGGAGATTCTTCGGTCCGGCACGTGTCGTCCGGACACATACATCAACAATAAGATTAATATTTACTCTCATAACTATATATAATTATAAACCGGAAGCATTAGTTGTATACTGTTACCGTTGCAGACATATATAGATGTAGTTTAAATACAGTTGAAGTGGTTATCATTATTAAACAAAAAGAATAGTGTATTTCAGTTAATATTAAAGTGGGTGTTTGTTTAAGCTTATTTGTGTGCCTATGTAGTTTTGCTAAATTTTTCATAAGCTATTTTGAGACATATGGGCTTATTTGTATATTTTTGATGTTTATTAAGATTTTGATTTATGTTTTTTTTGTTTTTTGTGGCCTAATTTGGAAAAAATAATGGAGATTTGGATGGAAGTTATCGAGCATTCTGTAATGACCGACTCATGGTGCAAAAAAATGTAAGTGTATATTGTTATTGATATAATTAGATAATAGTTGTATGTTTTCCATTTAGTTTGATGACTCGGCCTTCTACTACATAAATGAGCATAGGGTCCGATAGTCATTCTAGTAATAATATGTCATTTGTTACAGGTTACCATACAAAGTAACACCTGGGTTTTCTGTGAATTTATATTAGGTATGAATGTATCGAGACAGATTTGTTGGGTGCTCTACAATACAACACTCATAGCATAGCGCCATATTATACAAAAGGGGGTCGAGAAGGCCACAAATCTTTCTGTCCAACCTTTTTCAGCTATATGTAATCATGATACCTATCAAAGGCTGGAAGACACATCCAAAGGTAAGGTCTTTTAAATGAAACGTTACCAAGAAATTTGATTAACTATAAATATCATTTGTCGATCTGTAATTCGTTTCTAGAGAAGCAATTGCGTATAAATAACTTTTATGATCAACTTGTTTGTAATGTTTTTAGGAGGGACAATGGATTCAGGGTTAGGAACCTCATAAGAGATTGTACGCTGCTTAAATAAGGCGGCATGACTTGATCGAACTTGATGGCCTTACTGACCGAAACTAAATATCGATCAAGTGATGCTAGTTGGGTTGTATTATTGTACGGAATCTTATGGGATATTCTAAGTTTCTGTCTTGATTTTGTTACAATTGAACTCACTTAGTATCTAATCGAACTAGGTAATTTTGTTTAAGCTAGAACCTATTAACAGCAGGATAGAGAATGACACTGATTTATGAATGAACGGATGCATTTTGTGTTATAGTCTTGGTTGATTTCCCTGTTTTGGTTTTCGTAGATTTTTTCTGGACAAAAATCTAGATTTGCAGCATTGCTGCTGCTGCTGTTTTTATTTTTTTACTTTGGTAAAATGTGTACCTACGACATGTCGTCTGAAATGAAAATGAAATATCAACATGTTTTTTATGTTGCCTACGACATGTCGTCGGTACAATAACAGAATTATTCTACTATACTAAGTATACGTAGACGACATGTCGTAGGCATAATAAAGGATAAGGATTAGTTAATTAATCACAGTGATTAATTATCTTTATTATCCCTACGACATGTCGTAAGGAAATATATAGCCGAAATTACAAAACCATTGACCAAAAAGGGTGTGGGCCCCACCTTGTCGTAGGGGAATGTCGTCGGGACAGTAATCGCAGACGGGGCATTCTCGACAAGTGAATGCCTACGACATGTCGTATGGATTTTCTTATCCCTACGACAAGTCGTAGGGACTAGACAAAAAACGTCGACCGGAAAAGTGTTGTTTGGTCTAGTGTACTAAAGTCCATGTCGTGTATATTAGTCCTCTATATGGGCATAGGTAGTTGTGAACAACAATAAAAAAACCCATGTCGTGTATACATGGGATTTTGTACCCGACATGGCTAAAAATATAATTGCTAAGACCATTCCTAGCCATACACGTACATGTCGTGTATATAGTGATGATAAATACACGACATGGATGGGTAGTTTTGATATTGAGAAGAAACGTGGGTATGTGCAGACACACCGTATTTAATATGGGTACTACAGTAATTTTCACTTGGGCAAAAATATGAAAGATCAGTGCCATAATGAAATACTTTCTATGAGACTCTACTCTACTCAACATGCCATGCATTCGTGGGTCAGGGTAAGAAGGTACCCATTAGAAATTTGGGGTTCCATTTGAAAATCCATATAGTGCCATCAACATAAACAAATAAATCACATTCGAGTGGATTTGATCCTTTTTGTAATTTTAAAGACAAGATACACATGCACAAATGTCGTGACCAAAAAAAAAGTGAGGATGTTGGTCATTGTCATAGATTTAGCATAAGTAACTTCAATCTAAATGTTATGTACGTGACTTTGTTAAAAAATAAAAATAATAAAAGAAAAATAAAAATAAAAAATGTTAGACGTGCGCTCAAATTTCTAACACTAGCTTCTTCGCGAATTGTTGACCTCTTATTCCAAAATGTTATTACTAAAATAGGCAGTTTATATAATTTTGGATATATTCTATAAAATAAAGGGTAGAATACTGCTATATGAACATATATATTACATAACTCCAAAATTCATCAAACGTGCACGACTCGAATCACATGTATTAATTGTTCATGTTAAGAGTATATTGTTTACGTTACATTGATATTATCTTCTTATTAAGCTACCCAAGTTTTGAACATGATCAGTCAGGTCGAAATTACATGGTTTATTGCAGGTCCTACTCAATTTCCACAAATGCATTCTTATGCCTACAGATAAATCGTTGTCTTATATATTACTAGAAGTAAGAAAATTGATGGATGAACCTATTGAAGGTAGATTGAAGGTGTAATAATTTCCCTCGAATAGAAGTCTATGACCATCGAGACGTGTTTCCTAATTATTGGGTCTATTAGGAATTCATGGTGTTACTTGATTGTGACATAGCACATCAAGATCATTCAATGTGCGGTGTACGTAAATATAGCATTCACATACGCATAGGTTTCCTCCTTCAATATCCCCTTTTTTTTTCTCTTCTCCTTCTTCTCTCTCTTAGCTAAATAAGTGAGTCCAAATAACATTTAATAATATTTCTTTTTAAGTAGGACTCATTAATTTTCACTTACTTCGTTTATATACACAAGCCAAAAAATACTAACCTTTCCCTATTAAGATGCTAATATAGATGTGGACCTCACTATTTCTTCCACATATGAAAAAAAGAAACACAACCTTAGTCATATAGACAATCAGCTACCAAACCCTTATTTATGATATAGGAAAAAAAGTTATAAATCCATAACGTACTTTAAAAAAAAACTCATTATGCTCTATCTACTTCACTTATTATCATAATACATAAACATTTTCATTTTATTCGGTTATTTTCTGTCCGTTTCCGTTTTGACGTGGATAATAAAAACGGTTTTTATCCGTAATATTTTCTGTCTGTTTTTATCCATTTTGACGTGGATAATACAAACGGTTTTTATATGTTTTTATCCGGACAGATTAAAATGAAAACGGATAAAAATGGAATACTTACGAAAACGGATAAAAACGGACAGAAAATAACCGAATAAAATGGAAACGGTTATGTATTATGACAATAAGTGAAGTAGATAGAGCATAATGAGTTTTTTTTTGTAAAATACGTTATGAATTTATAGCTTTTTTCCTACTATGATAAAATATGAAAGTTTATTCATATTTCAACATTTCTGTCATGGTCAGGAATGTAGTGGTTTACAGATTGGATAAAGCTCGGGATAAGTCCTAGGCCCGGCCCGGAAAATCTGGTCCTAAAGCCAGACCAGCATGGAAAAATGGTCATAAATGGTACTAAGGTGCTGTTTGTTTATTAAGAGGCTCTGAATCTCAATCTGACTCGCACATCTGAATATGAATCTGAGACGTAAATGTCTGAATCTGAATGAAATAATATTGTTTGTTTTTTTTTATAAAAAATGTCTGAATGATCAAAATATAAAACAGTCTCATTCTTATGATACATAAACGTTTATAAACATTATATAGAACAACTGAGTCATAAAATAACACATAAATTAAAAGACTCATTCATATACTTGTTTACGCAAACATGCTATGTTCAGTTGTAACGTTGACCTTTCGGCGATTTTTGGTTACCTGCTACCGCAACTATGTTGTGGAAGGGAAGGAGCCTAAATCGCGAGAAACAGTTAGGTATAGGGGAAAGGGGCGGTGGGCTATGTTATAAAACCATGTTGTTAAACATCTTCACCTTTTTATAAACTACCACTATCAATTAATATACGATAATAATATTACGAAAAAGTATAAGAAAATTGGCCGCTTCTTATTAGGATAAGTTATTTGTACTTTTAATTATGAGACGTATTATCTTTTAGGGATATTAATTTAATTAACATTTTACTAATCAAAGTTTAGCAAATAACCTTGTTTTTTAAGCTTCTGGAAAAATAGCCACTCATTTCACAAATAGATCGTGAAATAGTCTAAACGTGCAGGTACATTATAAAAGAGAAATACGATTCACAATTTTCGTAATTCAGATCGCAAATTTCGTATTACTTCACAATTTTGTGTTTCGCAAAATGGTTCGCAAAACATTAGCGATTAGCAAATGGCTTGCAAACCATTTGCGATTCCTAAACTATTTGTGAACCACTTTTATGTTCATTTGTAAATTCAAAATAAGGCTCCGTAAACAATTAGCGAATTTCATGGTTAGTTTTCAAAATTGCATTTTCTAAAGGTTAAATGGTAAACTTTGATTAGCAAAATGATTATTTAAATGGTTAGTATTGTTGAACAACGTGACTAAATCTCAATCCTTATTATAAACTAGCAGGGTACCCACGCAAATACGGCTGCGGGTACCTTGTGACCGTATTTTGCGGCGAAAAAATGTTATTTGGTTGCACGTTTTCCTAACAAACATATAAAGAATCTTTGCAGAAAGTAACTGTAAGAGTTGAAGAGTGAAAGTGAGTGTATATTGAAAGACTATTTTTGTTGTAAAAAACATTTGTGTGTGAGAGATATGAAATGGTTTGGGTGAATTTATATGATGGATGCGGATACACATTTTTAATAATCATTATTGATAGTAATGATTTTTAGCGGTTACAATTTTTTAATAAGTATTAGAGGTTGTTACATTGTTACAACGATAGGTTAAATAACTATTAAATGGGTTTTTACAATGTTATAATGTTATTGATTTTTATCAAAAGACAATATTTCAATAACAAGCAAGTTTAGGATTTTGAATTTTGAGCCTTGTTAATGATGAAATAGTCCCAAATGCATTATAAGATAGTAGAAATATGATGGCCTATCAAATACAATCAAAAATAAATAAAAATCCATAAATTTAAATGATTCTCTCATCCAAAGCTAGCTATATTTGGATTCAAGACATTATATTGTTCGTTATTTGATCAATGCGTTGTACAAGTCATATAGATATCATCATCCATTCATCCATCACCATTACAAATAGTGAACTGGATCCAAAATACTAATATATTTAGTTATTTACTCTCATCCAAATATATATTTTGATATGAGAATCTCAAATGAACAACACCATTCACCATTAATTAAAAAATTAAAGAAAACACCATGTTAGAATTAAAGAAGCAAAAACGTATTAAGGGAAAAGCAACCAAAAGTATATTGTTCGTGCATCTTCACTCGTTTTAAAATTTTAATTATAGCTAGAAATCATCATATATTTTCAAGTGGGAGTTCGGCACCAAACTGATTCAAGTCAAGCCAAAAGTAACTAAACTTGTTTACTATAAAAAACCATGAGTAAATGTTATATACCGTTTGAAGAGGTTGCAGGATGCTGAATTTGTGACGAGTTGGGAAAAGAACCTAAAGGGATGGGAAACAAATTGAGAAAAATGAGATAACGAACAAAATAGATGGGAATCATATATTGTTGGGGAACGACGATGAGAACAATCTTTAACTATTGGGAGTTGATGTGTCAAATGGTAGCTAACACATACCTTTATTCAATAGTAAGATAATGTATGCATTAAAAATATAATTATGATCTAGACGGTTTTTTTTAATCACATTGTTGAATAGTTTTACCAATTTAAAACTTCATTTTAAATATTTAGATTGACTTATGTCAATCTATTTGGTTGTTTATGTTGGACGTTGATAGATAGATATATAAACGTGTAATGAAAGATAAAGAGTAAGAAGCACATCACCACGACACAAGTATTTATAGTGGTTCGGCTACAAGGACACCTTCCTTGCCCTACTCCACTCCCCGATTCACCTACTCGAGCTTAACCTTTTTCCGGTACAAAGCTAAATACCGAGTTCCTTCACACCAAGGCGAACCACACCTAACACAACGTCGCCTACCCTTTATACGGTGCTAGGCTAACCACCGGGTTCTTTCACTCCAAGGTGAACCACACCTACACAACGTCGCCTACCCTTTATTAGGTACTAGGCTAAGCACCTAGTTCCATTACTATGGAGGAACTACTACCCTTCACAACACAACACCTAATCTCAAGGAGATCTACTCCTTGTTACAACACCATCAAGGATATCACCATCATTGGAAATAAACAATTACTTATATGTATAACGATGCACCTCATCGATTATACGACCTAGGCATTCTTCCCAAATGCCACTTGATTTAATTCTTAGGCATCCTTCACTAATGCCTTTGACACAACGCTTGGCACCCTTCACTAATGCCTTTGTCTTGACACCTTTAGCATTCTTCACTAATGCTTTTGACACGAACGATAAGCACCTTTCACTAATGCTTTCGTCTTGACACTTTCGGCATCCTTCACTAATGCCTTCAACCCAACATCTACGGAGGAAGAAAGAACTATCAACAAGAGAACCTTAGTTGTCTTGATGACGACGAAGCATGGCAACTCATGGACTTGAGCTTGCTCGTCTTCAAGAAGTGGTGATCTCGCCTTTAAGAGGAACCTAGAGAATCACACAAAAACAAAAGACAAACTACATAGATCACTTGGATCTGAGGTTAGAGGGTTAGAATACTTAGGGAAGTATGTGTGTAAAGTGATGAGTAGAAAGGAATAAATGGCTCTCTATTTATAGAGGAAATTCTCTACTGTTCCCCGGATCCCACGGATCCCTCCCACAAGAGATCCGGCTAGCGTAAAGCTAGGGATCCGTGGGACGCTCCCCTTTACCCATGGGTATTTTGGTTATGGGTCATGGGTCATGGGTTGATCCATGGATCTTTGGCTAGATACAATGTATCTCTTGAGTGCTCACCAAGGGTTCAATGTATCTAGACATTCTCTTGAGTGCTCACCAAGGGTTCAATGTATCTAGACATTGGGTATGGGTCAAGCTCAATGGGTCATGGGCTTTGGGTTGTACCCGACTACATTCAATGTATTTGCCCAATGGGTTATGATACTTAAGTTTCTACCCATTTATATTACCCAATATACTACATACTAGTTATGTGTATATTTTACCCAAATATGTAAACACTAGTTGTTGTACATATGTAATATTAAAT
This sequence comes from Chrysanthemum seticuspe, assembly GCA_019973895.1. NCBI lineage: Eukaryota > Viridiplantae > Streptophyta > Magnoliopsida > Asterales > Asteraceae > Chrysanthemum > Chrysanthemum seticuspe. The sequence goes on along the minus strand of BPTQ01000007.1, from coordinate 31,160,534 downwards.
CATAAAATCACTTATACTTGTTTTAGTGTTTTATGTGAAAATGTGAATATGTTAGAAACTATTAGTTCAAACCATTTACGTATTTTATTTGTTTCGTTAAAATGATTTTACGTTTGTTATCGACAAAACATTAGAAGATCGTAAAATATAAATAAACGTTTTTACGGCTTATTTGTATTAACAATCTCCCCCTTTTTGTTGATGAAAAAACATAAAATTATTTTAAGAAAAAGCTAAAATTCGTAAAAGTTTGAATTTGTAGTTTTTACTTTCTTCTCCCCCTTTTTGTCGAAACAAAAAGAGCTTCGAAAGGAAACTAACACATTGTTTTTAGGAAAAACATGTGAAAGAAAAAAATAAAGAGCAAGTAACGGGAACGAATCTCGTCTTTTACTCCCCCTTGACGAGTCCATCCCTATGTAAGGGCGTCAAGAAAGTAATACTAAGCTAGTTTGTTTGCAACTAAGTTTGCAAAAGATTTCGTCTAAGTGACGAATATGCTCCCCCTTGATGATTGCAATTTTGCAAAGGGATGTCGAGAAATGTAATCCTAATATTGCAAGTAATTTGCAATGTATTGTTTTGACACAAAGCTCCCCCTAGCTTTAGGGTGTCAAAGGCTTCAAGTGTAGATTGAATAACTACAAAACAAAGGTTAGAAAATAAGTATAATGCACAATTTCCTACATATGTGATCCAAGTTAGTAGAAAAATAGTTTTCTGTCTCACGGATCCCACGGTTCCCTCCTATTAGGGATCCGTCTAGGCAATTTTGAGGGATCCGTATAGCTGATGATTAAATTCAACAATGGTGATGTAACAAGTAATGTTAACATCAAAATGAGATATGTATTCAACCAACAAACATATACTTAATGTAATATGGCAAGTAAACTATCATTTAATAAAACATAAGAGATGATCAACAAATCTCTAAAAACTAAGAGAATGATTTAGCCATATCCTACTAATACTAATAAGTGACCAAAGCTTAAGAAGCAACAATGTGCTTGAGTCTAGGGATGAGTAGACTTGTTGATTTGGTCCAATCTTTCAAGAAGATGATTAAACATGAAATGCAACTCATTTCGTACTTCTTGAACAAGTCCTTGGGTGATTAAACAATTAGAGCAATTATTGTCTTGATTAGGAACAGGATGTTTTGAGGAGGTTCTACAAATGATGGTGGAGGTACATTGAGTAATTTAGGATGAGGTTCTACTAGGAATGAGAGTGGTGGTAATGGAAATTCCTACATATGATCAAGTCCTTGGTGGTTCCTTTTTTTAAACGATGGACTAGTTGGTGATGTAGGTGGTTCCTATTTTAATGAGAAGGTTGGTGAATGGTAAGTTCTCGGTGGTGAATGCTCTAATGAATAGAGAGAGGCTTGGTGAATTCCATGCTCTAGGAATGAAGGTTTAGACGTTTTGCTAGAACTAGGTACGTTTGGTTTAGAGCTCGATAATCCCTTTTCTAACCTAAAAGGTTTAATGCTAATTATTGCGGTTCTCTTGGCAATTGTTGAATGGGTTTGTTGAGGTGAGATTCTAGCACTATTATCTCTTACGGATGATGATTCGGTGGATGGGAAATCCTACCATTTGTGGGTTTAACCGGAGATGATTCGGTTGAGGAAATTTCGTGTACAATACGAGCAAGTTTCTTGGGTGGTTCTTGGTTGGATGAGTTAGCACTAGGAGCTTTCCTCATGATGAAATGACTAAGGAAAATGTTTCTAAATGCTGAGAATTATGTTGTGTTTGATGACTAAGGGATTCTAGCAAGATGACTTATAAAGGGAAGGATTTGGCAAGTGAATTCAAGACTTAAGTCTCTAATATCCTTTGGAATGTGATGATTAGCATGCACAAGAGTCAACTTCAGAGTTTTACTGATCTAGGGATTTAATTAGGATGAGGTGGAGTGTTCAAGTTAGCAAGATGAGCTTGAAATGACTGTTCGAGCAAGAGTTGACATAAATCTGTCACCCAGATCCTACGGTTCCCACCAATGGGGGATCCGTCTAGGCTAATCCTAGGGATCCGGCTCTCAGCAGCTAGGAAAGGATAGAAGTGATGTTTGAAATGTCTAAAGCCTATACCTTTATGAGTGTTTCAGTTCCTTGTAATAAATGATGTAGAACTATAAGAATTTTTTTAAGGCTTTGATAATCAAAAATTTATTAAATAATTATTATTGGGATAAGAGAAGAACACATTCAAAAGTTAGAATGGGTGTAATTCATATTCATCTCAGCATTACATCAGTTTTTCAACCTACCATCTAACAGTCGTAGAGGTAAGCACATAACCAAACACATAATAATACATTAATTTATACAACACCCCCCCCCCCCCCCCAACACTTACACTTTTACAAACATCAAAACATACCCCACACCATATCATTTTTTTAAAAAAAATTATGTGAAGTACCAAACAACACAAAAAATGAGCTTTGCACGCCTAGGGCTCCACGCGCCACCATAACGTCCCGCCTTAGGCACAGGATCAAGAAATGGAGAATTTGTTGTATTTGTTCAAGTAACATAAAAGACCAAAATAATGGTTATATATTGCAAAAAAGCAACCCTTCATAAATGGTACGAGAAGGATTCTCTCAAGTTCTTTTTACAACTTGAGTCAAGTTGGATGTATGTGAGCCATTGGATTTGATCCAATGGCTTAAATCAAAAGAAATTCTTTTGATTTGAGCCATTGGATCAAATCCAATGGCTCACATTCCTTTAACTTGACTCAAGTTATAAAAAGAACTTGAGAGGATCCTAACACCTTTTGCTGAAAGGGCATGCCTTTTCAAATAATTTTCAGTGACAATTTGTTAGCTACACTTTAGTATGTCACTAACGCAAACAATTGCACCATAGCTTCTATCTAGTGACAACTAAAATTTGTCACTGTTTTGAACATACAAGGCTCTCGCTCCTTTACTTACATTCACAACTTTTACCATTTAGTGTATCCGAAATTAAGTTAATTAGTTTATAAATGTGTGCACTCCGCATCTTCTAACTTGTATTATAACAGAACCTGGCTAACGGTCTTTCTAACTAGTAGTTGAAGTTGCCGCTTTACATAGAGAAGAAAAACTAGTAGTTGAGGCTAAAGCTGTTATACATTAAATGCAGTTTCATTTGGAAAGGACACATTAACAATAGTTATTTTTTGTTACTGTAAGTATTTGTTGAATGGCTGATGGACCTATGCGTAAAACCCCAATTTGAATTTCAATGAATGTTTTTACTACAGTATCACAAATAAGGCTCACTGTTACAACGTTGAAGACTTTTTCTCACATAGCTAATACTCTCAATTTTGTAATTTTGTTTATTGAATGTGATTTTCATAATTATGATAGATTTAACCATGCATATAATCCATATCAAGCTATAAGTGTCAAAACCCTTTTCTATTTTATCTGGCTACATGTACCGTAATGGTGACCATCATTACCACCGTCAACTTAGCGCCAAATCTACTTTTCAACACCACAAACATCACCATCAACATAGTGTAATAAGACAACCAATATCACCACCAAACATGCCCCATTTAAACACAAATAGACCCACAAAAATCAATCCCTCACGCGTGCGCACACAACCAATTTTAGAAGTCGGTCATCCCAAGACCGAATTCTCCATTTTCTTCACCCAAAACCAAAACGCGTCACATGAGGAGTGTGTAATAAAAGAAGACACGTTGGTTTGCATGCCACATAGAAGATAGACGCGTGATAATACTCTTATTTCCACTATTCTTAGCATGCTACTCTCTCTATAAATATTAGTGTATTACTAATCTAAATCTATATCCTGATCCATAATTATCAAAAAACCTTGATTGGTGATTGCTGACGACGGCGAAAAACCCAACCACAACAACGATTGTCTTAACCCCACAAACACACAGACAACTATATCATCACCAATAAAACCATCGGTTCATCCATAATGCAACCATTTTCTGCTATCTTCTTACTGTTAGCTCCATACGTTGTTTCCATACTTGCATTTATTATCTTAGTTGAACAATTTCGGTACTTGAAGAAAAAACAATTGATTCCTGGTCCAAACTTAGTGTTACCATTTATTGGTAACGCTATTTCTCTTGTACGAAATCCTACACAGTTTTGGGAAATACAAACCGATATGGCAAAAAAATGCAACACTGGATTTTCAGCCAATTATATTATTGGAAAGTTTATAATTTTTATACGTGACACCGATCTTTCGCATAAAATCTTTGCCAATGTTCGGCCTGATGCATTCCATTTCATAGGTCATCCTTTTGGAAAAAAATTATTTGGTGAACAAAATTTGATTTACATGATGGGCCAAGAACATAAAGATTTACGACGTCGTATTGCTCCTAACTTTACGCCTAAAGCACTTTCGGTATATACTGAGCTACAACAACATATAATTTTGAAGCATTTGAAGTCATGGTTAGAATCTCCTGATTCGGGTACGAAAGCGTTTCCTCTAAGGTTGATTTGCCGTGACATGAACCTCGAAACGAGTCAAAATGTTTTTGTTGGACCGTACTTAAGTAGCGAGTCAAGAACAAGGTTTGACATTGATTATAACTTATTCAATGTTGGTTCGATGAAACTACCTATTGATTTACCGGGTTTCGCGTTTCGTAACGCGAGACTAGCTGTTTCGCGACTTATCAAGACGCTAAGTGTGTGTGCTGAAGATAGTAAGAATAAAATGAAGTTAGGTGAAGACCCGACTTCTTTGGTTGATTTTTGGATGCAGGATGCAATCCGTGAAATCAACGCTGTAGAGGTGGCTGGTGATAAACTGTCACCTCACACTAGCAGCGCTGAAATAGGAGGTCATTTATTTGATTTTCTATTCGCGTCACAAGATGCTTCCACGTCATCATTACTTTGGGCAGTCGCATTATTGGATTCACACCCTGACGTGTTATCTCAACTCAGAGAAGAAGTTTCCAAAATTTGGTCCCCGGAATCAGGTAAACTGATTACGGCGGACAAGCTAAGGGAAATGCGGTACACTGAAGCAGTGGCGCGTGAAATAATCAGATTTCGCGCGCCAGCTACATTAGTACCGCATATAGCAGGGCAGGGCTTTCCCTTAACCGAAACCTACACTATCCCTAAGGGAACAATCGTGTTTCCTTCGGTCTTCGAGTCGTCATTCCAAGGGTTTGTCAATGCGGACCGGTTCGACCCTGATCGTTTCATGGAACATAGACAAGAGGACCGGGTTTACAAGAAAAATTATTTAGCATTTGGGGCGGGGGCCCACCAATGTGTGGGACAAAGGTATGCGATAAATCACTTGGTTTTATTTATCGCGATGTTCACCTCACTGTTTATCTTCAGAAGAGAAAAATCAGATGGTTGTGATGACATTGTGTATGTCCCTACAATCAGTCCACGCGATGATTGTAAAGTCGTATTGTCACTTAGATGTAGCCGATTTCCATGTCTCTCATGAGCGAGTGAAAATAGAACATGTTTGGGTTTGTGTTGGATTTATTATACGGAGTATATTGTTGGTTGTGAATTAACATGGATGTCTTGCATTTGTAAAAATCTCTTTGCTTAATAGAACCTACGGCAACTATAGAAAACAACGATAAACAACTGGAACTGCAAATCAAACCTCTAAAACACCTTACGCTTTCGATCCAAAAACATCTTTACCTTTCAATACACTAATTACTGTTGGGATTTTATTAACATTTAACCATTTAATACTACGAGTATGCAGCGAAATATGGATCTAGTTAATGTAATCATGTTAACACGTAATTAATAATTAAACAATAGAATATAAAAGAAAACAAGGAAAACTAACCCTCGTAGTCACCCGCAAGTTTATCAAACAACAAAACTAAGTGATCAAAACGATCACTTCTACAAGTGCTCACACAAACACTTTAACACGAATACGCCCGATAAAACTAGTCGTGTACGTTAACCAAACAACCCTTGTCTTACTTGAACTTCTCGAACCAAACATCCCTTAGGACACTTTCACGTGTTGTCCGAGATCAAATAAAACCCTAGAACCAAAACCCTTGATGTCCGATATACGCAGCAATGCCCGGGAATCAATTACTCTTTTGTCCGATATCGGATAAAAGAGATTCTGCATGTTTTCTTTTTGCCGCGAACTCCGCAACCATACACAGCTTTCTCGACTTCAATTCAACTTGTAATTAATCAAAAAACTATTACTTATGAACCCTAGAACAAATTGGATCAAGTAGATGCAATAGGGTTTCAAAAGAAACAAACCCTAATCGATATAAACGAAAACCAAAGTCGGATGTTTAGGGATCCGATTGGCAGATTTGATGGTGCTATGATCGGTGTAATGTTCTGATAATAATGGTGTACAAGTTGTTAGTTTTGAGCTAGGGTGTAGGATATATATATAGCCTTGGAACCCTAGTACACTTGGGCTTCAAACTTGAGCAACAAGCCAACTCCCTTTCCTTATTTGAGCACAACTCCTCCTATCCCATGTTCACTCCAAACGACCCACTATGGAATCGACCATTGGGTTTGGATCATGGAGTAATCGGATTTTCATTAACGGGTCAAATATGGGTCAAGTTTAAGTTAAACATATAAACGTACTCTCGTGTGTAACGTGTGTGCCCCCAATAGGCTCACACACCTCTAGTCGATTTATGCTAATTAACTCCCATAATCCAACAGCTCCCATTTGGGAGTTGGAGTAACAGATAGCACAAATACCAACGACGGAAACATCTAGCAACGCTCTCACTCGCTATTTAACTAAAGGTGTCTGAGATATAGTTTCTTAAATCTTTCTCAGTAGCATGGTCATTTATGTCTTGCTTTTATCATCCTTTGTTATAGATACCGTTAAACCATGGATATAGATCCTAACTCATTCCATATAGTTTAACCATTTAGATTTTCGTTATAGAATTTAATTAGATACACCAAATGTAATCAAGAATCATCTTGCATTACCCTTTGGGTTCGGTCGAACAATTATATGATTAATTCTAGAGAGGGCCCATGGTATCTTTCTGCACATATCAAGTGGAGTAACAAATCATTTGTTGATTACAAGTGTTGTGGATACTGCTTCACATCACTCCGGAATATAGATTTTATAACTACCTTATTTAGGATAGCGTTTAGCTTATACTTACAAAAGTGATATCCATACATAACAGAACTTATTTGTATCTCAAGTCTAAGGATGACTTTATAAACCATATTTAACATCTTACTCATGACAAGGATCCAAAAGTAAATGTTCGAAGGTTGGGGTATCCAATATGCATCCCTTGTGAATACATATGAGTTTGGCGGGAACAATCCACATTCTCATGGAATATAACCAACACTCATATTTGTCTTACATAACAATATTCCCATATTGTTAACTCACAATGGACATATTTAGAACAATAAAATCATTCAAGGATTAAACATGCAAATATAAGATAACGATTATTATATGAATGAATAACAAATACCAAGTATCTTTATTCATCATAAAGTAAAAATTGTCTTACAATCCCAATTATCCAAATACTAAAAAACAGAAATTCACGAGACTAATTAGTAAGTTGAAGTCTAATGTTTCCAATATTCTCAACTTTCCTTTACAAGAAAACTAAATAGTTATCTGAGTAAACTTTCTGAATACTAGTTTTAAATTTCACATATAGTGATGGATTTGAAATATATGATGAGTGTCTTATCTCATATGCTCATACTATTGCAAGTGTCATAGTATGGAGATGTCGCCCTACCTTGCATAAGGTATTAAAAGTCAACGACATACTGACAATCATCTTTACAGTTTCTTAAAATGTAAAGTATTCTTATTCCTTAATGTGTAATGCAACAATGCTCTTCGTTGAGCATATCTAGTTAGCAGATTTATCATAAATAATAAAATCCTACATTAACTAGTATTAATTATCCTCTAGCATCATTGTACGTATACAATACTATGCTTTATAATTCGTAAACATCTGTATTAACGATAATCTAAATACTCTCAATTAAATATTGTTGTTGTCAGCTCATCTTGCTCTTGGCAAAAGCAACAAAAAGTCTTATACACAATATAATATATACATGATAAATCCTTAGTTAAAAACATAAGGTTTCCATTCATGTAATAAATTATTGCAAGTGAAATATACCATTTAAGACTTGCTTGAATGATATATTGCATTTGTGTTGAACTTAATTTTCCGCATTTGTTTATTTCAAATAAACATTTATTTCAAGGTTGTTTGTTTTATTCCCTAAATCCCAAGTGAAGTTTCATTCTAAACTTAAGGATTAATATCTAGCTTAAATGGAATGATATCTTCAATACAACATATAGCTTTTAAGGAAAAACACAGTGCTCCCACTTAATGTCAGATGTACTCAAGAGTTATTTTAATTTAATCAAAATCATATTGTAATTAAATTCAAGATCTCAGCTCCTAGATGCATGATCCAATCCAAACTTAGATTACTTAAATTTTGTATACTACATAAAGATTATATAGATTCATAACCCTTTTGATTACACACCGTCCTCGCAAAAGGTAATCATAAAAGAAATAGTTATAAAATTTAATTGCCATATTCCATATACAAGGAAACATGCATGACAATTAATTATCTTTATATAATTAATGTGTGTATATATAAGAAAATCTAAACACAGTCAATTGCTTAAGTATGATTAAAAACTTTTTATTAAATGTCATGCATTAATATGTATACAATTTTGTCCTTGTGAACCTTTCTTCAAAAGAAACTCATTCCAACCTCATAGGTTAATTGTTAGGCGAAATAACAATCAAGCTCAAAACATTGATTTGCCTTTTGAGGATTGCATCTTATCATTCATAGTTCTAAGATATTTATCAGATTCAAGATGTGATAACGTATTTTGGTAGTTAACAGATTTACAATAATCTTCTAACTTATATCCCCCAGCATTGATATTAAAATATTATTCAAGTGATGAGGCATCCTTGCGGATTTGTGAATGAGAGTAACATGATACTTTGGTCGATATTTACATGTTTAACGTTAGTATGATATTAATAAGTGGATTTTAGAAGGTTAAATATTTTGTTCTAAAATAACTTCGAGATTTGTATTTGCTCTCACTTACTTTTGTAAGTAGAGACAATTCTCTAAATACTAAGTATTTAAGCAACAATAAATTGTTCTTTATTGAAAACCATAAGATACATTTTAAGTTCTCATCTCTAGATTTGTTAATAAAACGCTTCATAAGATTTTAACAAATTTAGATCTTAAATCAAGACATAATGAAATTCCTTCCAACAACTCTAATTAGGGTTTGTAGTAAAACTCTAATTTTTGTATCACTCTTTAACCAAAAATTTTAGCAATAGTTTTGTGTTTCGTCGAGATAGGAGGAACACCAAAACTACAATCTTCAAGCTAGGAAGTGTAGAAAATCAAAAATCCAAAAGGGTTTAGGATTCGATTGGTTTGAGTGAAAAAAGAAAAAATCCTTAAGGGTTTTGGTTATGGGTTTGTTGGATCATAAATATATGTGTTTGATGATTCGGGTGGCCTTGGATGGTGATGAATCAAGTATGCCATTGTTTAGAGAGAGAAAGAGATGAGAGGGTGAAACTAGTGAGAGAAAGATTAACAAAAAGAAAAGATTAGATTAAGAGCATCACCCCTTCCAAGGATGGAAGGGGTATTTATAGTTACAGACACTACGTCCTCCTGTCGGACTGTGGATCAGGCATACAGTGGGTAAAGACCCGTCCTTCCTCCACGGTGTTACTCTAAACTAAACTAAGCTAATTACTAACTAATAAACTAGTAAATAACGTAAAGTCTACGAGCTAAGATATGCTAAACAATAATTGGGATGACCGACACTTCCTTATGGAATTTCCAATTCCTAACAATCTCCCCCTAAGGGAGGTCACCCCATGATTTACATTTTGAATCCTAGCATTTTATCTTTGTCTTTATGCTCAAGCTCGTAGACTTCAATTCTTCAATGTCCGCATACTTTGTGCTTTAGCAGTGATTCTTCAAAGTCCAACTGCTTTGTACTTTTAGTAGAGGTCTTTGAACTGATCCACATATTGATGATCTTCAAGATTTCTTTGAGATCATCAGCCACAATAAATCTCTGGATCACCTTTTATTGTGTTGCCTTCATGTGATGTTGTGACTTTTGGACCAACATGCTCACACTTTCTTGATCATGACATCTTTTCATCAGAGTAGCGGAAGCTTTACTGGTTCATGATATTTGCTGCTATCAGAGCCAGGTTATGTAGATATGCACTTGTCATGATGTTCTTCATTTAAGCGTGTATGCTGTGAGCATGCGGCTGTGAATTGACTTCTCAATATCGATCAGCTGCAACCGTCCAATGTTCCTACAAACAACAGTTAGCACTAAAACATACGAAAGTGTCTTTGTTCACTTTCGTTGAATATAGTTGCAAGAACTACGGTTCCCCGTTGATCAGTATAAATACTGCCTGTGATCAGGTACAATTCCGAGGAATCTCCTTGACAGGGTTTCGCAGCTAATCAAGCCGTTCTCAAACCGGAGCGTCTCAAAGAAGACAACACGGAGTGAGTGAACCAGCGAATTGAGATTCACTGATTGATGAAAATAATTTGAAAACAATCGTGTATTGCTTAATAGAAAGTGTTTTGCAATACAACGAAGGTTTTATGGAAAATCAATTATCAATCATAAATACCCTTTAATTTTGAAACATTAATACACAATCGATGTGCTATGGAAAAGAACTTTTAAGCACAACGACCGTTTTTTCAAAGGTATCCGTCAATCCATTTCCTGGACCAAGGTTGTTTCAAGATTGAATCGCCCCATCGTTTCTATCCAGTTGTCACAAGCTTGATCTTAAAAAAGATCTCACATGTCACCCACCAAGAGCTTGTTTGATGTTGGCTCTAGAAGGATTTCCATCTTCATTGTAAATAGTTTACATATCACTCGGATGTTCTGGCAATACCACAAGGATAATGCGTAGGAATTTTAATATATATTCTTACTTTCCACATTGTGTGAAACAACAAGTCTTCATTAATTTAGTTTCCCAATGAGATATTGTGGATGATCTCTTGGCTCTAGACTCAATCGTGCATTTTGGTTTCCTATGCCAGAGACTAGGGAGAGGGTCTCCTTCTCACTACAAAAAAATTGCCATTTAGTGACACCAAAAAAGTGCCACCGTAGGCAAAACAAGTGCCATTGTAGGTCTGTAGGACAATCAGTGGCAGAAAAAAAAGTGTCACTAACGATGCTGCCACTAAAGGGTATTAATGACACTTTTTGTTGTGTTGCTGCAGACTTTATGGATATAGTGGCACTTAATAATTTGTCACAGTAGACTAAATACGATTTTGTGGCACATACCTTGTGCCATTAAACACTGTGATATGTTGAAATATTCCAATGATGTAATGGCGTATATTGCTTGCTGCCAAACATATCTTGATAGGCATTTTATGTTACTGTAACATATTTCTATATCTACAATGACTTGATCAAAAACCAAATTTCGTTCAACCATAACATTCGAAATAAACAATTTAATGATATACATGGAAATGAAATTTTCATTAATCAACAAACCTCTCTAATATACAAGAGATATAAATCTAACAAAATAGTACAAGTTTACATCTCCCTAAAGGAACTAAAAACATTGTAATACACAATATTCCTATAACTACTAAAAGAACTACAATTTCATCCTTTGTAATAAAGGTCCCCATATCTTTGATTGCGCAAATCTGTAGACAAACAAAAAACATTCTTATAGATGAAAGTTACACATGTAAAACTAATATTATGTGAAAAAAATTCATAAGTTGTCGATAATCTGGTGCTATTGATCTAACTTCTGACTCAATAGATATCTTCAATTGCTTTCTGCACCACGATTCCAAAACTCAGTAAGAAATGTCGCAAAAAAAGTATTATAAAGTCAAGCGAAAACATATAATCGACAAAAAAAAAATGCATAACAAAGTGAGTAAGTGACTTACAAAATCTCGACATGTTTTGTTCTCAGAATCTGGTTCATATACAATCATTTAACTTACCCTTTCTTTCATAACTTTCCTTATAAATCAATTGAAAATTGTAACACTCAGAAACATATCAAAAAATAAACAAACGGGGTTGAGATTAAGGAGTTGCAGGTTGGAACCCTTACTGATTTAATATGTTAGTGGCTAAAGAATGGTGGCCATGAGACAAATATAAAGTATGCGGCCAAGAATTATGAGAGAATGAGAAATTGAGACGTAGGGTTTCTTAATTGCAAATTATCAGATGAAACGTTTGAGGGATGTAAAGCCCATTTAATAGTTTTTAATTTTTTAACAAAGGCCCGCTAAATAATTGAAAGTTGTGAACTGTTTTTATTTTAGTGGCACAATTTAAAAAAAAATATAAAGTTTGAATAGGTACTTAATAGCATAAGTATACACGTAACAGTGTAACACAAATCTAAAAGGATATTGCGACAAACCCGACTTTGTGCCGTATTATAATATTGTACATTAATGTTATAATATGAGATGTGTCGCTAATATTAGATATCTTTGGTGACACATAAGGATCTGTTATTAAAATGTATACTACAGTGACACACTTATGTTTTGACACTAAAAGTATGTGCCACTAAATGGCAAATTTTTTGTAGTGTCTTCAATATCAACAATCTTTAAGAGAAAGTCGATAGATAATGTCGGTTCCCCGTGAGAATGAAACAAGCCCTTTTAAGAGGAACTTGAGTAGCTTGGGAAGTTTAGTGCAGTGTGTCACTGGGTCCATGACGTCTTGTCTTCAATACCGACGTTACCTTAGTAACCACCAGTAGCATATGAATTGAACCCGGTTTCTTCCCTAAGGTTGAATTATTGGAGGGCTATTTCTTTTCACCCTTTTTACATTCATTTCTTTTTCATTCTTCAACCCCTTCAGTGCTTACCGAGACTTCATTACTAGAACCTTGTTGGGTTTATTCCAGTTCTAGCTCTATCTTAGTCGGCACTCTTCCCATATTCTCATTTTTCTCCTTTTCTCAATATACCTAAGGACTTCTACACTATCTAGTGGATTGTCCCTGGGTAGATCCCTCCGGCTCTGGCGGGATCGTGGGAACTAATACCTAACCTTACCATCCTTATAACTCCATGCATAAAGTAAAATGGTCGGTCTTTTGGTACAATTCTTTCTTCCTTGAAACCATTTGAAAAAATCATTTGGAAAATCAATCAAGGTACTTGTGATATAATATCAAAGCATTTTGTACCTTAATTGTTTTGATCATTTAGAAATGCCCCCCCTCAACATGTGCTTATGATTTTGAAATTGTTTGGCACATGGAGACAAGAGTTCTTTGAAATAATTTCTTGATCACAATTTCCATAGAGAAAGCCATTTGATTTTCTTGGTAAATTCTCCCCCTCAATATGTGCGTTGGATATTTGAAAATCATTTTGCACATAGAGGCAAGAGGTTTTTTGAAGTACTTTTCATGATTGCCAATAGAAACCATTCGCTCCCCCTCAATATGTGCATCGATATACGAAAGAGTTTAGCACATATTAGAGAGAACTTGCACATTGAATCAAAACGATCATCTTTTATCAAATTTCATATTAAATCACAAATTCTCCCCCGATCGAAAATATCAAACCCTTTAAGATTTTGGATCCCAAGTGATTTAATAAGGTTTAGAAAACATGGGAGAAAATGTGGCTTGTTTAAATACTCTTCTGGTTTTTGGTTAAATGCTCCTCCACAATCATGTGCATTATGTATTTCAAAATCGTTTGGCACATGAAGGAATGAGTGCTTTTGAAACAATCACCCTTTAAAACCGATTTGAGATTTAAATCACGATCTCTCCCTCGATCAAAAAATATCAAACCATTTGAGATTTGTGATCCCAAATGATTTAAATCATTTAGAAAATTTTAGGGGAAAGACATGGCTTGATTTAATTTTGAAAAATGACTGAAATGGACCAATTATAGACATTAAAGATTGTTAATGTCAGGTATGATAGTTTTAAGAGGTCTTTAAATTAAATAAAACAATTTCACAATCAAACAAGAACAGAAAAGATTTTATTTAAAAAGATCTTTGAGTTTTAAAGAAAATCATACCATGACATAACATTAAATCTTTAGATCACCACTTTATTACGTACAAACCAGAACTTTTATGAAGAAATATCTTTTGAAAATATTTTATTTTAAATCACTCTCCCCCTCAATCGATGACCGTAGTCGATGATTGAGTGACTTAAGTTTTGATAAAATGAAGTCCGGTGATTTCCAAAATTTAGTCCAATTTATTTTTCAAAACAATACTTTTCCATTTTCAAAAACATCAATTTCAAAATTGTTTTTAAGAAAAATGGTATCATCCACAACTTATCCTGCACAAGGACACGTTAGGTGGAGAGAATCATAAGCTGCTTCTGTTGTTGCTGAAAGGATGAAAGAAAACCGCCTGCTGAAGCAGTGAGACCTCTGAAGTTGCATCTATCGTGCCAACTATCCATGGAGAGATCTGATTAATCTCCATTTCTTCTTTTGTCGACCCAAGATATAGTTACCCTTTCCTTTCGGCATCCAATCATCTGAATTAGTGGGATCCGGATTGGGAACATTCTTATAATCCATGATATCTGCATACGTTAGTAGACATACAAACATATTTATGGTGGTCGACATCACCCAAACAGCAATCGACTAGTAAAAGTCAATCCAACATATCAATCAGTTCATTGATGCAGGTTTTACTGACCAGGTATTAATATTTATAGTGTCTCGCTATACCTATGGTCTACCCTAATGCACTAACGGGTAGTGTAGTAAATAGTAAAGCCGAGGTCGTCCCAAGAGCTATGTGTGTCGGATAATTACTAAGTCTAATTGTCACAGAATATTAATGGTTTTGATAAGGGTTTAATTAATTAAACTACTAATGCAGAATATAAAAGCAAATAAATGGTAAAGGGAAATCAACAGAGGAATAGTGGTGCTAACCTAGTCAATCCTCCTAGCTAGTTATGTCTACGTCAACCTACTTCTAATTACTTCAGGTGGGGTCAAATTCGAGAGGACAACATTTGGTCAATTCGCCCTAACCTATCAGCAAAGATGCCACCACAGGAGAAATCAGGCGCACCATCATAAGTCATGTTGTTCCTGGTCCCCTAAGCCGAGTCATTAAGTACTGCTACATGCTAGATTCTAAATAGTGAGTGCCCGACCATTAGGAACTTAGACACTACACCCCTCAATTCTTAAGTTCATCCAAACGATAGGTGATCAGTTGGTCAAATCACACAAGTAGAAAGGGTTGTCAGTTGGTCATATCTTACCCTTCCCGTCTCAGTCCGTTCACCTAGGGTCAGTTGGTCATATCTCCTAGGCAATTGGCCTCTATCGCCATTCAAAACTACCGAACCAAGGGTGACTACCAAAGAACTATGCATGCATACACTTAGAAATAATTGTACGGAAGTAAAGGTAAACGCAAACAAAACAATTAAGGAATCATAACTAGGCTAGCACCAAAGGGTGCTTAGCCGCTCATATTAATCATGCACATCAATTCAATATTCAAAGGTATGAAATACATGAATTGAAAGTAAAAGAAATATAAAACGCTAAAGCTTATCGTAATGGTGTGACTTCTCCCTTGGAAACAGCTCCGTATGCTTCCCTAGACCTGCCTTGAGCTTTTTCCCACGTTCTCATAGTGTTGTGTGTGGAATGGGATGCCTTGAAATGCTGGAATTCGTGGTGTATTTATAGGCCAGGTCTGGGTTATGGCGTAACCAATAGAGAAGTTACGCCGTAACCTTCTATTTCTTCATAAATGCACTGGATTTGCTAGTTACGGCGTAACCTTATAAGTGGTTACGCCGTAGTCTTCAATAAACTCAGTTACGTCATAAGTGATGCAGTAGTTATGGCGTAAGTATCAGCGGCGTGGAACCTCTTTTGACCTAATGGAGTTACGTCATATCCTTTGGGAAGAGTTACGCCGTAACCTCTTGATAAGTTGGACTTCTGGGTCACGATATAGTTACGGCGTAATGTGAGAGAAGAGTTATGCCGTAACTTCTTCAAAATAAGCATACTGTGATAAATCTTTAATAATGTTTCCATTTCCGCGTCTCTTTAGCTCCAATGCTTGCAATTTACCTAAAAGTGGAAAACAATGGAAAACAAGCGTAAATCCATATAAATGATATAAATAACGAGCATTATCGGGGGAAATTGACACTTAATATTCAGGACTAGTTGAAGTTATCATTCATATATGGCATGGGAATTATGCGTTTATCAAACTTTAATCATCTAGTGCTAATAATCATATCCTAGAATCCTAGTCCTTCGACGTAGGCAAACATCTTTTTCCAATTAAGCACGTAGGATAATTAGATAAGTCTGTTAGATGATATAAATTTGAAACACATTCTCCCCCTCAATCAATGACTCTTTCTCTGAAAAGTTTTAAAAGTGCTGAAGTCATTGATTGGGTTTTGCCAATTTATGAGAATACCAAATCTGATTGATTTTAAAGCAATTTATTTTCCACCATTTTGTTAAAACAAATATTTTTCTGAAAAATTTTAGAAGGAAAAATATTTGAGTAGGAACAGTAGTCCTTCGACATACTTTTCTCATTATGTTTTAGGATAAGTGCACGAAATACTTGAAAATTGGTTTAGCGCAACACTTTCCTTTCTTGAAGAACGGGTTGCTATCTGAAATAATAGGAAACCATGGTTTAAGTACGGGTTACAGTCAGAAATAACTGCAAGCCATGGTTTTAAGCGCGGGTTGCAGTCTGAAGTAACTGCAAGCCATATTTTGAAAAAGAATATTTACACCTCCTTCTCGAACTTCATCTATTGTCCCGTGCCATTGTTGAATGACATTTCTAAGACCGTAGATGTTATTGAGAAAACAATATTTTTGTATTTTTCAAAATTTCAGATTTTTATGGGTTTTTGTTGATTTTATATTTTTCTATTTTGTTTTTATAGGTTTTATATTTTTGTATTTGGTTTTTGATAAATATTTACAAAGATAGAGTAGATGATATAGTTTAAGAAGATGATGATACGAGTATCGAGATAAGGATATCCAGCCTCGTTGTAGAAGATAGAAATCGTCATCTCTTAAACATCCACCACCAAAGCTTTCGAGGCTTGTGAGAAGAAGGAATTGAGCCTTTAAGAATGCGAGACTTTGGTAGCTTCCCCCCAAACCGAAAATCCTTTAGCTGAGCAGATTCAAAGCTTTCTTTCAAGCTTCCCTTAGCCAGGTGAACAAAGAAGCACACCATTATCATCGATCTTTCTTCTCCTTTTAAGAATGATCTTGTGATTCTTCGTTTGGGGTTATATCATCCAATAGAACAACAACGTATCATCCCACACATAAAACAATCTTCTCAAATTCCATTTCCACTGAAGTCTGAAGTGATCCATGCCAAAAGGTTTTCAAGAGACCACTTCCCCCAAGTAGATGAATTGATGCAGTCAGTCTCTTTGAATGAAGCTCATGAACCCGAATACACCTATGGACGAACTTCAAAGACGGAGAAACTTATAACATCGAAGTAGCAGATTAAGTCCAATAGCCAAAGAATAACTCCGATGTATACTTTTCTCTTCCCCTGAAGAAAGTGTATGAAGCTCAAGAACACGAAGTACCCAAATGCCCAAAGAGAGAATAACCGATAACAATGAAGAAGCAGGCCGAATCACTGATTATCTCTGCGGATGTCAACTCTGGAATAAGTGATTATATCTCTGAATCACTGATTAAGCTCTCAAGTGAAACAGTTGAGCGTCCTCAATGTACACAATCTCTCTCCCCTGATGATTGCGATAACGTCGAAATCATCACACACTTGTGTACTTCTTTTATCATCATAAAATAACTCTTCCATCTCTTCCCCCACATAGTTGGAATAAGGACACTAGACGCCATGAGTCAAACCTTGAGTTTCTCTACGATAATGACATTTGTCTTCCCAGGATATCTTCAGTCACTTAGAAGAATTACGTTCATCAAGTTTACTCGTTTTGAATTTAGATGTATGTCTCCTTCCCCTTGCTGGTTTTGATACTTCAGAATCCGCAACACACTATAAGCCCATGTACGAGAAATCTTTTAAGAAGAACACTTTTAATCATTGTGAGAATCAACTTGCTGAGGAATTACGTGAGCAAATCTAATTAGGGATTGAATCTTGAATTTTCACTCTCCCCCAATTAGTGCTCTCCCCTAAGCCGACAATCTTTTAGATAAATGCCCAGAATAAGAAGAAGTCTTTAGATAATCAAATGCAACTCGTCTTTTAGTCTTCTAACATGCAGTAGAAAATGTAGAATTGACTGTGGACTCGACTTCTTCAAGATTGTCCGTTTGGGGAATAGAAAGTTAACATCTTCTTCTCACCAACTGCGTTCCAATTAACTTTCATGTAGCAAATCCCCTCAACTAAAATCCATCCCAATCAAACAAGAACAGAAAGATGTTCATCAAGGAAATCAGCCCCGCAACTGGAAGCACTTTGTCATTAATCATATCAGCCCGTGAGAAGATGTCAACCAACGGCTCTTAGAAGAAAACTCCATGTGAAGATGACCCGATAAGAAGAAGCTCGGTTCTTACATGAGTTTGGAGCCGTTTGACTATTTATTCTCAGATATCAATCAACCATGCAGTAAATTCACACTTCTTCTCCCCCTCAAGAATTGCATACGGAGATGCAATTCTTGATTAAACAAGTGAATATCTTTAAAATGTAGTCTAGTCTCTTCACACTTCTCCCCCTCAACGGTTGCAATGATGTCGCCATCGTCACTTTAATTGAGCAAGTGGAATAAGATTACTAGTAACGGTAGTTCAGTTCACTTGATAACTGAAAGCGCGTGGAAAAAGTATGAAGCATGTTGATGAGAATGGTCATAAATGAGATGATTTCTCTTCTTCGGAAGATAAAGCGCACTGAAGCGTACACTTTTCTTTTCTTTGGAGAACGAGGCTTGAACTGTTGTGTTCAAACGTCATAAGAAGATTTCTCTTCTTCGAAAGATAAAGCGCACTGAAACGTACACTTTTCTTTTCTTTAGAGAACGAGGCTTGAATTGTTGTGTTCAAACATCATAAGAAGATTTCTCTTCTTCAGAAGATAAAGCGCACTGAAACGTACAATTTTCTTTTCTTTAGAGTACGAGGCTTGAACTGTTGTGTTTAAACGTCATAATCTCTCTCTTTTCAATCTCTCTTGGCAAACTTGTTATCAATCCCATTATCATTCAGTAGGCTCTTTGTAGTGATAGCTGATGGAGAAAACCCAATATGATGAATTTGACCCTGAAGTGAATTTACCCGAGCTCGTGACATAAACTTACACACATGTAACAAAGAACGGTGCCGAGAGTTCATCCCCCTTTGAATCCCTAAGTACTCTTTACTCTTCATCCAACCAACCATCAAGTATACGACGTACATCACCTCTTGAACATCCAAAATTTAATGTGACACTGAGCACTACAACGTAACTCTTTAAAGTGATAGTTATTTTGTGGTGGTAAGAGCCCAATTCCCCCAAGTGGTAAAAGAAAAGGAAAAATCACCCAAAAATAACTAGATTTCCAAGTCTTCGTTTTTGAAAATATTAAAGGCTCGAACAAGGATCTTGAAGAATCTTCATCCAACCATCCCCGATACCTTCAGATACTAAGTACACTCGCCCGTAGAATTTCACTTCAACCTCAAATAAATAATAAAGAATTAACGCCGTTGTCATATCTTGTGGTTAAAACCCAGATCTAGCCTCCTTTGATGTTTTAAGTGAACCTTGATAATGGTTTCATCCCGACCATGGTTAAAGAACATATCTCCGTAAAACTTTGAAATAACCAAACTGCCAAGAAGACAATCCAAACAATCATCCAATTCATGAGGTACACTCTTTATCCCTTCTTCGAGGTAGAAACCGTTGCACCAACATCAGATAAGATTCATACAAACGCTTTTGTGGAAAACTATAAGGGGGGTTGAATAGTTTTGCCAATTAAAACTTTCTTTTAAACTATTTAGATCGACTTATGTCAATCTATTTGGACATGTGTGTTGGATGTTGATAAACAAGCATATAAGGGTATGTAATAAAAAGATCAGAGTAAGAAGCACAAAACCACAACGCGAGTATTTATAGTGGTTCGGCTACAAGGACACCTTCCTTGCCCTACTCCACTCCCCGAGTCACTTACTCGAGAGTTCGTAATCACTACACCAATCTCCTTATGGCGGAGAAGCTTTCACAACGTCGCCTACCCTTTTTCCGGTGCAATGCTAACCACCGAGTTCTTTCACTCCAAGGTGAACCACACCTACACAACGTCGCCTACCCTTTATAAGGTACTAGGCTAAGTACCTAGTTCTTTTACACCTAGGTGAACCACACCTACACAACGTCGCCTACCCTTTATTAGGTACTAGGCTAAGCACCTAGTTCTATTGCAATGGAGGAACTACTACCCAACACTACACCAACAACTAATCCCAAAGGAGATCAACTCCTTTCTACAACATCATCAAGGATATCAATATCCTTGGATCTAGTACTAATCTATCTTGTACATCGAAACACACCATATCGAATGTACATCTAAGGCACCTTTCACTAATGCCTTTAACTAGATCTTCAAGACACCCTTCACTAATGTCTTGTGTCTTAACTTCTAAGCACCTATCACTAATGCTTCTTGTCTTGACTTCTAAGCACCTACCACAAGTGCTAATGATGTGGACAATAGATACCCTTCACTAATATCTTCGTCTTGACACTTGAGACACCTTTCACAAATGTCTTCAACACTTCTTAGGAAAAGATAAACAATCATCAACAATAAGACTTCAGTAGTCTTGATGATGAGAAAGCATGGAAACTCATGGACTTGAGCTTGCTCGACTTCAAAGGTGGTGATCTCGCCTTTAAGAGGAACCTAGAAGATCACACAAAAACAAAACTACAAACATAGATCTCTTGGATATGAGGTTAGAGAGTTTTCAACTCTAGGGGAAAGTATGTTAGAAAGGGGTAAGTAATAATGAAAAATGGCTCATTATTTATAGAGGAAAAAATCTATTGTTCCCCGGATCCCACGGATCCCTTCCACAAGGGATCCGTCTAGCGTAAAGCTAGGGATCCGTGGGACGCTCCCTTTACCCATGGGTATTTTGGTTATGGGTCATGGGTTGATCCATGGATCTTTGGCTAGATACAATGTATCTCTTGAGTGCAATGCACTTAGTCACTTGGGTATGGGTTGATCCATGAGTTATGGATATTATCCATGTATGATATAAATATGATGTCATGCAATGGGTTATGGGTCAAGCTCCATGGGTCATGGGCTTTGGGTTGTACCCAATTACATTCAATGTATTTGCCCAATGGGTTATGATATTTAAGTTTCTACCCATTTATATTACCCAATATACTACATACTAGTTATGTGTATATTTTACCCAAATATGTAAACAATAGATGTTGTACATATGTAATATTAAATCATAAAATCACTTATACTTGTTTTAGTGTTTTATGTGAAAATGTGAATATGTTAGAAACTATTAGTTCAAACCATTTACGTATTTTATTTGTTTCGTTAAAATGATTTTACGTTTGTTATCGACAAAACATTAGAAGATCGTAAAATATAGATAAACGTTTTTACGGCTTATTTGTATTAACAATCTCCCCCTTTTTGTTGATGACAAAACATAAGATTATTTTAAGGAAAAGCTAAAATTCGTAAAAGTTTGAATTTGTAGTTTTTACTTTCTTCTCCCCCTTTTTGTCGAAACAAAAAGAGCTTCGAGAGGAAACTAACACATTGTTTTTAGGAAAAACATGTGAAAGAAATAAAAAGAAGTAGAGAGAAAGTAACGGGAAATAATCTCGTCTTTACTCCCCCTTGACGAGTCCATCCCTATGTAAGGGCGTCAAAAAAGTAATACTAATCTAGTTTGTTTGCAAGTAAGTTTGCAAAAGATTTCGTCTAAGTGACGAATGTGCTCTCCCTTGATGATTGCAATTTTGCAAGGGGATGTCAAGAAATATAATCCTAATATTGCAAGTAATTTGCAATGTATTGCTTTGACATAAAACTCCCCCTAGCTTTAGGATGTCAAAGTCTTCATGTGTAAATTGGATAACTACAAAACAAAGGTTAGAAAACAAGTATAATTCACAATTTTCTGCAAATGTGGTCCAAGTTAGTGGAAAATAGTTTTCTGTCTTACGGATCCCACGGTTCCCTCCTAGTAGGGATCCGTCTAGGCAATTTTGAGGGATCCGTATAGCTGATGATCAATTTCAGCAATGGTGATATAACAAGTAATGTTATCACAAAAGTGAGATATGAATACAACGTAATCATATACTCAGAAATATAACAAGTAGCATGTAATTTCATTTAATAAAACTAGATTTATGATATACATGACTCTAAAAACTAAGAGAATAAAAAATACATGACTAGGAATTTCTAGACCAACTATCGCTTGATGCTAGGACACCACTAAAATCTTCTAGCTCAAGTTTTGTTTAGGTTTATCTCGTCAAAACGTTCGAGGAGATGATAGAACATGAAACGTTGGTCTTCTCGTACTTCATGTATCAAACTTTCAAAATGTTGACAATGATAGCAATCTTTGTCATGGCTAGGTAGTGGTGGTGGAAGAAATAAAATGGCTTTATGTGAAGGGTCAAGTGAATCGGCTTGTGGAGCTTCAAACGATGGAGGGATTGGTGGAGGCGCATTTGAGAATGGCTAGACCAAGAATGATGGTGGTGATAGAGAAGTGTCAACTTCCATATGGTCGGGTGGTTGACTTTGATGATTTCTCATAATCCAAATGGGATTATATGATGGAAACGACGAAAAGGAAGTAGGATCTAGCGTTGACTCAACACTTTGATTTTGTACCATTATTCCTCCTAATGAGGAAAATGTTGTCAGCGGAGGCGGATGAGACGGCCTAGGAGGCAAGTCCTCTAAATTTTAGAGGTGTGGTGATGATAGTGGAGATGTAAAGGAGATAGCTCTAGGAACCAATGATGATGGTTTAGTGGAGATAATATTGTTTGGCCTATGAGGTATGGTGGTGTTTGGCATAGGTAGTTTTGTGGGTACTATCTTTTTAGGAATTGGTTTGATTGGTTGAGAAGAGATCCTAGCATTTGTTGTCTTGACCGGAGATGATTCGGTTGAAGAGATTTCATGTATAACACGAGCCTTTTTCTTGGGTGGTTCTTTGGTGGATAAGTTACTACTTGGGGTTTTCCTCATGATGAGATGATTTCAAGAGGTTTGTAAGGGTTTCTAAAGTTCTGAAAGTTAGGATTAAGGTGATGACTATGGAAGTCCTAACAATGTGGTTTATAAAGCAAGAGATTTGGCAAGTGCATTTAAGCCTTAAGCCACTAAGATTCATTGGAATGTGATGATTAACATGCACAAGAGTTTACTTCAGAGTTTGTACAGATCAAGGAACTCATTTAAGATGAGATGAAGTGTTTGAGTTAGAAAGATGAGTTGAAATGATTGTTTTAGCAAGATTTGACATAGACTGTCATCCGGATCCCACGGTTCCCTCCTCATAAGGATCCGTCTAGGCTAATCCTAGGGATTCGGCTCTCAGCAGCTATGAAAGAGTAGAAATGATGTTTCTAAGATCTAAGATCTATATAACCTTGAGTGTTTCAGTCCTCTTAAGTGTCTTAAATGAAGGGGTGCTTAAGTACATGATGGTAATGAGTGATGTAGCTAATGATTGCATTTTATGGAAGGATTTGGAACTTTCATGAGTACCAATGAATGAGCAAGGATGACACTAAAGATGAGAGTGTCAATTGAAGCTAAATGATCCTAGAGATCAGGTTGTGACATAGGATAGTGTTTTGGAAAATATCCTAAAGGCTTTGAGATGGGAAAACTAGAATTTGATCAACTTTGATCAATTTTGAGGTAAGGATGATTTATGATCAATTTTGCCATAATCGAGAGATTTCTAAGACTAGATGTAAGGGATCATGTGAGAATGATGAGTGATCTAGAGAGCGGAAGAGTAATGGGTTTAAGTGAAAACGCGTTTTGAGTATGATCTAGGTGAGTTGAGTGTGAGTAGGAAGGATCTACTTAACTTGATAAGGACTTAAATTGTCTTAAGACATTATGTTTGGCTTAGTTTGAGGTGTTCTAAGGATATGTTTGAAATACAATGCTTTCAATTGCATTTTCTATTTGCCGGATCCCACGGTTCCCTAAGTGTAGGGATCCGTCTAGCACAAACTTTGGGATCTGTCCATCTGCTCATCAGAACCGTTACTAAAGGTATGCAATGATCTTGACAATGCATTATATTCCATGTTTAGTTATCACCTATATGTCATAGGGAACACAAGTGCGATGAGTATTAAGACGATGAGTATGAGGGCGATGTAAACCATGTTAAAGATGATCCTTCTTGGTTCCGGTTGGGATGAAATGGAGAGGATGATGAAGTTTTGAATGAGAGGAAATTTTTGAAATTGGAAGATTTGAAAAGGTGAGGATTTGATTGAGTGGAAGACGGTGGGTTTATTTATGGGGAAAGAGGAATTTTTGAGATTTGTGTTTTGTTTTATTATTTGAAAGATATGATTTTTGGATTAAATGAGACAAAACACAAATTTTATAAACCATGATTTTTAGACGAAAGAGTGACACGTATGTGAGAAAAAGCTTCCTAATGAAGCTACATGTAAAACATGTGTATACACGAAATCTACTCAAGTAAATACCTAAGTAATCACATGCACTTCTTTATTAAACTAATATCATTTAGAGATAAGTGGAAAGTCATACCTCAAATGCACTTAGGAATGTCTTTACAAATGACACAGCAAGTGTCAGAAGACAATTCCAGCTCCTTTATGCTTAAGATACCTTCTTAGGGAAGGTAATCTTTATTATCAAGAAAATCCTATTGCTTGATAGATGTGAGCTTTGACACAATCAACATGACAAAGAGGCTTAGTGCAATTAAATGAAACAGTGAATACAAAAATGTTGTTATCAAATCAACATCCAAACAAATAGTTTTAAAAGACATGGTGTTTGTTTTTATGAAAAACTTTCTTTGTAGTTTTCAATTAACCATGGATCGTATCAATTTTTTAAAGTACAATATACTTTAGGAAACTTGGTAACGAAGCCCTGATGCCAATTGTGGAAAACTAGAAGGGGGGGGGGGTTTGAATAGTTTTGCCAATTAAAACTTCCTTTTAAACTATTTAGATCGACTTATGTCATACTATTTGGACGTGTGTTGGATGTTGATAAACAAGCATATAAGGGTATGTAATGAAAAGATAAGAGTAAGAAGCACAAAACCACAACGCGAGTATTTATAGTGGTTCGGCTACAAGGACACCTTCCTTGCCCTACTTCACTCCCCGAGTCACCTACTCGAGAGTTCGTAATCACTACACCAATCTCCTTATGGCGGAGAAGCCTTCACAACGTCACCTACCCTTTTTCCGGTGCTAGGCTAACCACCGAGTTCTTTCACTCCAAGGTGAACCACACCTACACAACGTCGCCTACCCTTTATAAGGTACTAGGCTAAGTACCTAGTTCTTTCACACCAAGGTGAACCACACCTACACAACGTCGCCTACCCTTTATTAGGTACTAGGCTAAGCACCTAGTTCCATTGCAATGGAGGAACTACTACCCAACACTACACCAACAACTAATCTCAAAGGAGATCAACTCCATTCTACAACATCATCAAGGATATCAATATCCTTGGATCTAGTACTAATCTATCTTGTACATCGAAACACACCATATCGAATGTACATCTAAGGCACCTTTCACTAATGCCTTTAACTAGATCTTCAAGACACCCTTCACTAATGTCTTGTGTCTTGACTTCTAAGCACCTTTCACTAATGCTTCTTGTCTTGACTTCTAAGCACCTATCACTAATGCTTCTTGTCTTGACTTCTAAGCACCTACCAAAAGTGCTAATGATGTGGACGATAGATACCCTTCACTAATATCTTCGTTTTGACACTTGAGACACCTTTCACAAATGTCTTCAACACTTCTTAGGAAAAGATAAAAAATCATCAATAAGAAGACTTCAGTAGTCTTGATGATGAGGAAGCATGTCAACTCATGGACTTGAGCTTGCTCGACTTCAAAGGTGGTGATCTCACCTTTAAGAGGAACCTAGAAGATCACACAAAAACAAAACTACAAACATAGATATCTTGGATCTGAGGTTAGAGAGTTTTCAAATCTAGGGGAAAGTATGTTAGAAAGGGGTAAGTAATAATGAAGAAATGGCTCACTATTTATAGAGGAAAAAATCTACTGTTCCCCGGATCCCACGGATCCTTTCCACAAGGGATCCGTCTAGCGTAAAGCTAGGGATCCGTGGGACGCTCCCCTTTACCCATGGGTATTTTGGTTATGGGTCATGGGTTGATCCGTGGATCTTTGGCTAGGTACAATGTATCTCTTGAGTGCAATTGATAACGCTACACGCGTCGTTCAGGGTCAAAGGAACTTCCTTTTCGTCGAGCAAGTTTTTCAACACCCTAGGCAGTGAACCTAATCGTTGTAGTGTAGTATTAGGGTAAGCCACGGGTATTGTTATCATTCTCAAGGGGAATAGGAATGCTAGTGAGAAGTTACTACGCTAAGGTTGGGGTTGAGGAAGATTATTTTTTTATCTTTTTATGTTTTTTAGGAATTAGAAAGGTACGAATCTCGGGGTTTGGATTTGGGGGTTGGTATTTCTACCGATTACTCTACTTATCTAATTATCTAGTCTAAGGTGTATGTAGTCTATGTCTAATTATTGTGTGCTCGTATGATGGTTTAAAGATGTGTTCACTTAGGTTTTATTACTCCTTAATTATCTCCTATTGATGGTTGAATTGTCACGTCCTTATTCTTAATCGCGTTGTGTGTCTAAAGTCGTAGGGTATGCGTTTGTCCCTAACTCTTTGAAACTACCAAAGGGTCTCGTCTACAAAATCTCTAGGAATTATAAACTCTAACTCTAAGGTACTCTTTGGATGGTTTAGCCTACAACTACTCTAGGTGTTATAGTCTAAGGTTCACAAAGATTAATCAAGCATTAACTACACAACGAATGACCTATCGCATTACTAGATCATTAACAATTAAGATAAGAGACAACCAATCAATATTCAATAATTAAGTTTCATATTCCCTAAGCAAACACACAAGTAAATTAGTCGGACATGGAGAACATGCAAGCATACACACAAGTGATTGAAGACATAATTGAATTAATGAAGTAAAACACTTATCTTGATGTAAGATGGGGGTTGGAACCCTAAAATACTATACAAGACAGCCTTGGTTCGGTTTAGGTTTTTACTCCAAAGACTACACACTAAAACTGAAAAATTCGGATTCTATATATAAGATTACAATCGCGACGGCGTCACCCTTTGATTTGTGACGCCGTCGGGTCGCCGTCATTAGGGTTTCAGCTTGGCTACGTTAGTCTTGCGACGGCATCACCTTATGCTTGTGACGTCGTCCCCTTCAGTCTCTGACGCCGTCTGGATCAAATCTAGGTCGTCTGAGTTGCGACGACCTACTCTTTTAAAGCCTGACACCGTCACTTGAAAATAAGCAATTTGGCTACTGAGCCGTCACAAAAAATGATGCGACGGCGTCCCAAATAACACCTGACGCCGTCCCCTTGTATTTCAGCAGCTTGAGTGTCTCGATTCTTGACTTTGGCCATTTACTTCGTATATCCGCGCCTTTTAGTCCAAATAAGTGCCATTCCAGCAATTTGCCTTCGAGAGACCTAAAAAGTGAAAAGGAACGATATTAAGTAATAACGGATACAAAAGTGATCAAATAAGGGCTTAAACGACCCCTCAAAAAGGTACATTTTAAAACCTTATTAAATATCCCTACACTTGGTATTTGCTTGTCCTCAAGCAAATGTGCTTTTAGCCAATTAATTTATAAGTTATGGGTCATGAAGCATTGGTTTAAAACAGTCCACAACACATATAAGCCCCGCAAAAGACATAACAAGCACGAAAATTACATACTAGCACCTCACATGGGGTGTTTGGATACTCACATCTCTCGGGTGTATATGAAATATAACAAGTTATAAATGGAAGATAAACATTCATTAACCGGTCCTAGTACATAGATTACCATAGGCTTGAGAATAGATCAAACCTCCATTGCTTTGGCGTAAGCACCTAGGAAAGACTATCAAAGAGGTCTTTAAAGGTTTGTAATGTTAGGCTTACGGTAGGGAAACAAAGGGTTTGGTGGGATAGGCTATTTAGTGGTGGCAAGTCAAAAATCTTTATGTTACAAGCATACGAAGAATGGCGTTGCTAAGCCAAGACTCGACACTCTAAACTCTAGGTAACTGAAACAAACAAACATAAATTTAAAGATAGATGTAGGATGCTAGCCCGTTTTTTTTTTGTTTTTTTTTACACTATTTTTTTTTCTCTTTTTCTATTTTTTTTTCGATTTTTTTTTCATACACTTTTACTCTACCATCCTCTACGGTAACATCAAAATGATAGGGATTTATAGTCACATCCCTACACTTGAGTTTTTATTAATCTAACACTAATTTGACCCGAATTGAAAAGATCAAAACACTTGGAGTACATTATTACGCAAATAAAGGGAATTTGAATTTAACGTTCCCTTCCCGTCATTTCATAAACTTTAACTTTTCCCATGAGTCCCAATCGTCCCAAAACTGTGTACAAATGATATGACTCGACTTAGCAACTCATGCAAGCAACTAGATAATTGAACTAATGGTTTTTAGGGTGATAACAATAATGCACTAAAAGTGAGTGCATACAAGGTAGGCTAAGGCGATTTGGGTGTACATTTGGGGGTGGGGTGTAAACAATGCTCTTCATTGATATTCCGGAAAAACCGAAACATCACGAGAACCGCTAAAAGGATAGGCTCTAAGGGGTTAACTAGGGGTATCGTGTACTAAAGATGAGTACAATGCAAAGGTGTGGGGGAATTACTCAACCGATGTGGAGGAAGTAATTATATTACGGGTATCAAACAAGGGTTATCCTAATGCCTCTTATCATTTAGTTATTCCTAACTACACAAGTGTAGTCTTACTAGCGATCTCGGGATACATCACAAAACAAGTTCTAGAATCTATTATACTACCGGTTCACACTCTAAGCATTAAAGGTGAATGCATTAATTCCTACTAATCTAAGGGCGATCCTCACATTTTTGGGTGGAATTTAGGTGGTAAAGGGTTTTTATGCTAGTTATATAACTTCCTATTTGTGAGACGCTTTTGTTAAGACTAATGGCCCACTCCTATTGATAAGGTTTTAAAATGTACCTTTTTGAGGGGTCGTTTAAGCCCTTATTTGATCACTTTTGTATCCGTTATTACTTAATATCGTTCCTTTTCACTTTTTAGGTCTCTTGAAGGCAAATTGCTGGAATGGCACTTATTTGGACGAAAAGGCGCGAATATACGAAGAAAATGGCCAAAGTCAAGAATCGAGACACTCAGTCTGCTGGAACTGAAGGTGACGGCGTCACTGCTTAACTGCGACGCCGTCGTGCATATTTTGTGACGGCTCAGTAGCCAAATTGCTAATTATCAAGTGACGGCATCAGGTTTTAAAAGAGTAGGGCGTCACAACTCAGAAGGCCTAGATTTGATCCAGACGGTGTCAGAAGATAAAGCCGACGGCGTCACAACCATAAGGTGACGCCGTCACAAGCTGCAACATGCGCGCGAAGTAGCTGATACTGTTTTGGCCATAACTTTTGCATACAAACTCGGATTTAGGTGATTCAAAAGCCCACGCGACCGAAACAAGAAAATCTACAGTTTGGTGAAAAAATGGTCGTGACGCTGTCACTCTTTAGGTGTGACGCCGTCACTCTTTGCCGACAGAAAATCTGCCTATAAATATAACATTATAACTTCACTCTTTGTAAGCCCTAAATGTCACACCCCCAAATTACCTGTTTAGCAGCGGAATGGAATTCCTGGGGATTGACTGTCATAGCATCACAGTTACAGATATATTGAACGACCTAAAGTGTCGTTTGGAAAACATATCGTTTGATTTAATAAAACAATCAGATTTTACAAAGTATAGGTCCCAAATGAAAATCAACTTGTGCGGAAATAAGTTTGTTACAATTCAAACGATGTTTTAAAGTGCATAAATCCCATGAGAGACGCATCGTCACCACGACTTTATGATAAGTCCACATGCATGCTATAAAGTGAATGCCTTAGATACCCGAGATAAAACATGCTTAGAACTGTCAACACAAAGGTTGAGTGAATTCCATAGGTTTAATTAATTCGTTTGAACACAATAATCGTAGTGTGAGTTACATTGTTTCACACTCATCGTTGAAAACAAAACAGCATTTATTTCACTAAGTTCATGACAACCAAAGCGTAAACATCGCACCAATAAAAATTGGTAATCATCGTTTCATCGCCGCCCTAATAGGTAAACTTGCCAATTTACCTTAATGATTCAAATATAGTGCGCTCGATTTCCCCTAACTGGGTCAATAAGAGCGGGAGTGTTAATTCCAATAGGCCTATTCACAATATTCGCGCTCACTCGCAAGTGACTAATGGTGCATGATGTAGGGACTTCGAACATGGCAAATACTTAGTGACAATAAAACATTTGGATATAGCATACAGTTCAAAGCATTTGTGTTCGATTAAAAATATAGCATGTATCTCCCCCAAGAGTTTGTAAAACAATTAAGAAATAGAAAGTGGGGCTATGAACTCACTTGATGAATTGTTGCGATGACGAAAGTGAATACACTGAAATGTAGCGTGAATCTCGAAACTGACCTATTATGAATGATATGATATGTAATAAGTTATGATGTAATGCTATGCATGCAATTCGGATGATATTTATACCACTTATGAGTTTTTGAAAATAATACCCTTCGTCGAAAAATACTCTTTTGACGTCTTGACCATTCTTAAATTACTTTGCAAGTATTTACGTCAAAATGTCATCCTACAATAGTTTCTTAATGATTTATTGTGAAATTATAACTTTTCGTCGTAAAACAATGTCGTTAGAAATTTCATGAAAGTGACTAAAATGGCCTCGGAAAGCTAGTCGTAAAATGGTGTACGTCGAACGTTAGGAAACGAACTCAACGGTTTTGGAAAGCTTGTATCATAAACTCAAAGTTTTGGCATTTAAGTTTTTATCCTAGAGGTCTCGTTCATAGAGAAAAATATAGGTTAAGTATGGTGATTTTGTCCAAAATGTAGTTTAAAAGTGAATTTCGGCAAAGTTTAAGCAACCGTAGTTAATTCATTACAACTCCGCTATTCAAACGGTTGGTCATTTTGAAAAATATGCTTGGTGATCTCACTTTTATTAGAAGACATCTCTTTACAAAAAGTTCTACGTCATCGTTAAAAATAGCCTTCAATATGGTCACTTGTTTACCGTAACACTTGTCTAATAGAAATAATATAGTTTTTCTTAAATAATAAAGTTACGGCAATTTTGTGAAAACGTGTATATTTTAGTCGTTACAAATCCGTTTTCTACGTATTATACGTCCTTAGCTTCGTATCAAAGTATACTAATATATTTTTGATAATTCGAAATAATTTACAACGCTTAAGGCTCGTTTTTGACTCGTACAAAACAAAAACAGTTTGCTGAAATTTTCAGGATATATATATTTCGTCGTCAAACTTGAAAAATTCATAACTTCTTCGTTATAGCTCCGTTTTAATCCGTTCAAGCGGCCACGGTTTCGTTTTAAAGTATATTTTCTAAATATCTAGGCCAAAAATTTATGTCTACTGTCGGATTTTCCAGAATTACAAAATAAGATCAGACCCTTTATACGACTTGTTAAAATGAGTTTTTCTCGTGCTAAACCTATTCCAATCCCTTCAAAACAACTCCGAAGCTATTCTAATCCTACCATACACCTTCTTAGGGTGTCATGGGTTCCTAAACATCATCAAAACTAATATATAACAAGGGATAATTTATAGGATGACTTATATATGTATAACTCTAAAAACAATGTAAAAATGGTATAAATATCCATAAGTCTTGCATGCTTTGCTCAAAAATGATGAAATAAATATGAAATGATAATGAAAGATGTAAAATGAAAATGATATGCTTACTAGTTTACTTGATGAGGTGACTAGAATAAAGGATTAAACCTAAACACCCTAGGTTTTTATTTCAAAACCTAAACAAGAGTGTATACTAGATTGTTTAGAACTTGATTTGGAAAATTTTGATGAATCTCTTCTTGCACCTTATGGATGGCCGGTTCTTGGAGAGGAAAAACAAGAGAGAAGAAAACTTGACTAACTTGAATTATTTGATTGTGAATGAATGAAGTGTAAAAGTAAGATTGAGTGTAGATCTAATATATAAGAAAATGTTACCAACTAATTAATGAAGCACCCCCCTTGGTCGGCCAAGGGGGCTTGCATCTCTAAAATACATTTTTTTTTATATATTGTATGTAATTGTGTATATAAAAGTGTAAGTAAAATGAAATTAAGTAAAGGTACTTGTAACATTGTATATACATTTGAGTAATTAGAGTAGTGTTGTTTAAAAATAAACTTTAATGGATCAAAGTAAAGTATATTGAGATCATATAAATTGTAAAAATACATTTCTTGTAAAATTTGAGTGATATAGTAATTATCGTGTAGTTTTTAAGAAAAGCGTCGTAATAATATAAATTTAACGATTTATATACAAAATAAATTTAAAACACTAGGTAAACTCAAAATATTATTTTTATAAACTAAATGTAAGTATAAAAATATGTCGGGATAGTTTTTGGAAGTATCGGATTAAATGATCAAAATAATAACTTACGCGATAGCGTTTATTTAATATGAAATTTACGCGTTTATTGTGAAATGAAAAATCATGAATGAACTAACATGATGGAAATGATGTTAATGATATGTAGACTAAAATTAGTCTATATGAAATGTCCGTGATGATATGATCATGAATTCGCCGCTAAACCATTAAGGTTACGCGAATTTGGAACACGCAAACCTAGTTTACGATAAATGATGAAATTGTGAAGCATGAATTGTTTTGAGAAATGACCTGAAAGTACGAGTTGTCACATTCGCCCATCCAAAAAGGAATTCAGTCCCTGAATTCAGTTCGTGTTGGTCTATCGAATTTTTGAGTTTGTGATGAATATCGTGGAAAGAAGACATGAAGAGGTGTCGTCATGGTTATCGATGATTGAGAGTGTATAAAACATAGTATTGGATAAATCTCCCATGAGTAATACTTTGACTGTGGAATATGTAATAATTTTGCTTGCACTAAGATTTATAAATAACTGCTCCCAACATAACATGATCCCTCCAGAATTAGACATAGTTAGCTAGGCTATGTATAATTAAGGAACGATAATGTGACGTTCGGTTTAGTTGTTATAACCCTCAATGTTTACATAGATTTAAACCGTGTCATGAAAATGGCCGTTAAGGTAAAAGAAAGTGAAACCCTTGTAAGTGATATCGAATCGAAAGAAAATAAAGTACGATAGATGAGAATATTTTACAACGAGTGGTTTATCAAACAGTAATACATCTTAGGTTATAAAGATTCGGATACGATGGAAAACATAAACTTAGTACGACATAGTACATAAGGAGAAATAAGACTGTTAGTTTCCGAACTTCTTTAGTCTTCCGCGTCGTTGATACCTTGACGAGCTTCTCCTCCTCCTAACATGTATGCATTCCCATGAGCACCTTCAACTTGTTGACCTTGGTTTTGAGGACATTGATTCCGATAGTGTCCTTGCTCCCCACATCCGAAGCATGTGACTACGGCTTTACCTCTACAATTCCTGGCTAGGTGTCCTGATTTTTGGCACTTGTGGCACTTGGCAGGACAAGGACCCGAGTGATGAAAATTACATCGATTACATAGTGGGTGTGTTCCGGCATAACCTCTGCCTTCTATTGGTGCAGCAACATAAACCATAGCAGCTTCTTGCCTTCTATTCTGTTGTTGGTGATGGTTAGTGTTACGGTTGTTGTTATTATAACCTCCTTGGTCATTTTCCCATTTTCTTTTGTTGTTGTTGATTTGGTTATCGTCGTTGTTGTTATTGTGGTTTCGGTTGGTGTTGGTGATATTTCCTCTCTTTACTACTTGTGCCATAAGCTTCTGAGTCACTCTAATAGATTCCTCAATCGTTTATGGATCAAAAGAAGTCACATCACCTTGAATAATCTCGGGAAGTCCTTCAATGAAAGCCTCCAGTAGCTTCTCATTATCCGAAACCATAGATGGGCATAACACGGCCAATTCTTGAAACCTTCGAATGTAAGTATCAATGTCGTACCCAATAGTTACCAACTCATAGAATTCGGTCTCCAACTTTTTCACCTCCGTACGCGGACAAAACTTCTTTGTTACCAAACCTTTGAATTGCTCCCAAGTGAGCTTGAAAGCATTTTCCATTCCCATCGGCTGAGCATAAGAGTTCCACCACGACAACGCCCCATCAAGTAGTGTACTCGTAGCAAACTTAACCTTGCTATCATCCGGGCAATTACATAACAAAAACACGGACTTCCATTTTCTCGAACCATCTAACCATGGCAGTGGCCCCTTCGGTACCCTTAAACTTAGTGGGATCTCCACTTTTGAAATCCTTATACGAACAACTTCTAACTCCGGACCCTCCTGCATTTCCTGTAGCAGCAGCAAGTCTAGCGGCTTCGGCAACAGCCGCGGCCTCAGCAGCCACTGTTTCCCTTTCAGTCCTTAAAGCATCGGCTATGCTATCCCTTACTAACTTTTGAATAGCCGCTTGTGTCAATTCGGGTGCAGCTTTCTTCGGCGCCATATTTTCTTCAAAATAAAAGGAAAGGTGAGATGTAGCAAAGTCCGATGTCAATAATAAACGCTCCAAAGAGATGTGATAAGAAATGATAAGTTTGAGGTTATTTTTCAAAATGATCGACGGTTTCCTAAGAAATGGGTTATGAGATGTCGTAAGTGCTTCAAATGTATAATGGTTTAGTGACTTAATGTGTTAATAACGTGTAACTCGACATGTTAGTGGTGCAACAAAGGAGTGAGAGTGACTTTGCCGTACTTAAAAGTTTATCTCGGCATTCGACGTTATCGGTGATGAGTCAATTGATGTAAAAATTGTGATAGGGAATGACAAGGAATTCTCCACATTAGAGTATGAGGAAAGGATAATGGGATGGGTATTTAAGGGCATCCATGTGACAATCGATTTGAAATGAAAGTAAATAACTCGAAAAATGTATGTATAAATCGCATGCAAAGTGAACATGCACTTATGATGAAATGATGAGATGCTATGATGATGTAGTTATAGTCTAGGGTCAATGATGCAACCTAGTTCTCTATAACCGAAGCTCTGATACCAATCTGTCACACCCCCAAATTACCTGTTTAGCAGCGGAATGGAATTCCTAGGGATTGACTGTCATAGCATCACAGTTACAGATATATTGAACGACCTAAAGTGTCGTTTGGAAAACACATCGTTTGATTTAATAAAACAATCAGAGTTTACAAAGTATAGGTCCCAAATGAAAATCAACTTGTGCGGAAATAAGTTTGTTACAATTCAAACGATGTTTTAAAGTGCATAAATCCCATGAGAGACGCATCGTCACCACGACTTTATGATAAGTCCACATGCATGCTATGAAGTGAATGCCTTAGATACCTGAGATAAAACATGCTTAGAACTGTCAACACAAAGGTTGAGTGAATTCCATAGGTTTAATTAATTCGTTTGAACACAATAATCGTAGTGTGAGTTACATTGTTTCACACTCATCGTTGAAAACAAAACAGCATTTATTTCACTAAGTTCATGACAACCAAAGCGTAAACATCGCACCAATAAAATTGGTAATCATCGTTTCATCGCCGCCCTAATAGGTAAACTTGCCAATTTACCTTAATGATTCAAATATAGTGCGCTCGATTTCCCCTAACTGGGTCAATAAGAGCGGGAGTGTTAATTCCAATAGGCCTATTCACAATATTCGCGCTCACTCGCAAGTGACTAATGGTGCATGATGTAGGGACTTCGAACATGGCAAATACTTAGTGACAATAAAACATTTGGATATAGCATACAGTTCAAAGCATTTGTGTTCGATTAAAAATATAGCATGTATCTCCCCCAAGAGTTTGTAAAACAATTAAGAAATAGAAAGTGGGGCTATGAACTCACCTGATTGCAATTGTTGCGATGACAAAAGTGAATACACTGAAATGTAGCGTGAATCTCGAAACTGACCTATTATGAATGATATGATATGTAATAAGTTATGATGTAATGCTATGCATGCAATTCGGATGATATTTATACCACTTATGAGTTTTTGAAAATAATACCCTTCGTCGAAAAATACTCTTTTGACGTCTTGACCATTCTTAAATTACTTTGCAAGTATTTACGTCAAAATGTCATCCTACAATAGTTTCTTAATGATTTATTGTGAAATTATAACTTTTCGTCGTAAAACAATGTCGTTAGAAATTTCATGAAAGTGACTAAAATGGCCTCGGAAAGCTAGTCGTAAAATGGTGTACGTCGAACGTTAGGAAACGAACTCAACGGTTTTGGAAAGCTTGTATCATAAACTCAAAGTTTTGGCATTTAAGTTTTTATCCTAGAGGTCTCGTTCATAGAGAAAAATATAGGTTAAGTATGGTGATTTTGTCCAAAATGTAGTTTAAAAGTGAATTTCGGCAAAGTTTAAGCAACCGTAGTTAATTCATTACAACTCCGCTATTCAAACGGTTGGTCATTTTGAAAATATGCTTGGTGATCTCACTTTTATTAGAAGACATCTCTTTACAAAAAGTTCTACGTCATCGTTAAAAATAGCCT
This sequence comes from Chrysanthemum seticuspe, assembly GCA_019973895.1. NCBI lineage: Eukaryota > Viridiplantae > Streptophyta > Magnoliopsida > Asterales > Asteraceae > Chrysanthemum > Chrysanthemum seticuspe. Next base: position 31,123,377 of record BPTQ01000007.1, on the reverse strand, counting down.
TCAATATGGTCACTTGTTTACCGTAACACTTGTCTAATAGAAATAATATAGTTTTTCTTAAATAATAAAGTTACGGCAATTTTGTGAAAACGTGTATATTTTAGTCGTTACAAATCCGTTTTCTACGTATTATACGTCCTTAGCTTCGTATCAAAGTATACTAATATATTTTTGATAAGTCGAAATAATTTACAACGCTTAAGGCTCGTTTTTGACTCGTACAAAACAAAAACAGTTTGCTGAAATTTTCAGGATATATATATTTCGTCGTCAAACTTGAAAAATTCATAACTTCTTCGTTATAGCTCCGTTTTAATCCGTTCAAGCGGCCACGGTTTCGTTTTAAAGTATATTTTCTAAATATCTAGGCCAAAAATTTATGTCTACTGTCGGATTTTCCAGAATTACAAAATAAGATCAGACCCTTTATACGACTTGTTAAAATGAGTTTTTCTCGTGCTAAACCTATTCCAATCCCTTCAAAACAACTCCGAAGCTATTCTAATCCTACCATACACCTTCTTAGGGTGTCATGGGTTCCTAAACATCATCAAAACTAATATATAACAAGGGATAATTTATAGGATGACTTATATATGTATAACTCTAAAAACAATGTAAAAATGGTATAAATATCCATAAGTCTTGCATGCTTTGCTCAAAAATGATGAAATAAATATGAAATGATAATGAAAGATGTAAAATGAAAATGATATGCTTACTAGTTTACTTGATGAGGTGACTAGAACAAAGGATTAAACCTAAACACCCTAGGTTTTTATTTCAAAACCTAAACAAGAGTGTATACTAGATTGTTTAGAACTTGATTTGGAAAATTTTGATGAATCTCTTCTTGCACCTTATGGATGGCCGGTTCTTGGAGAGGAAAAACAAGAGAGAAGAAAACTTGACTAACTTGAATTATTTGATTGTGAATGAATGAAGTGTAAAAGTAAGATTGAGTGTAGATCTAATATGTAAGAAAATGTTACCAACTAATTAATGAAGCACCCCCCTTGGTCGGCCAAGGGGGCTTGCATCTCTAAAATACTTTTTTTTTTTTATATATTGTATGTAATTGTGTATATAAAAGTGTAAGTAAAATGAAATTAAGTAAAGGTACTTGTAACATTGTATATACATTTGAGTAATTAGAGTAGTGTTGTTTAAAAATAAACTTTAATGGATCAAAGTAAAGTATATTGAGATCATATAAATTGTAAAAATACATTTCTTGTAAAATTTGAGTGATATAGTAATTATCGTGTAGTTTTTAAGAAAAGCGTCGTAATAATATAAATTTAACGATTTATATACAAAATAAATTTAAAACACTAGGTAAACTCAAAATATTATTTTTATAAACTAAATGTAAGTATAAAAATATGTCGGGATAGTTTTTGGAAGTATCGGATTAAATGATCAAAATAATAACTTACGCGATAGCGTTTATTTAATATGAAATTTACGCGTTTATTGTGAAATGAAAAATCATGAATGAACTAACATGATGGAAATGATGTTAATGATATGTAGACTAAAATTAGTCTATATGAAATGTCCGTGATGATATGATCATGAATTCGCCGCTAAACCATTAAGGTTACGCGAATTTGGAACACGCAAACCTAGTTTACGATAAATGATGAAATTGTGAAGCATGAATTGTTTTGAGAAATGACCTGAAAGTACGAGTTGTCACATTCGCCCATCCAAAAAGGAATTCAGTCCCTGAATTCAGTTCGTGTTGGTCTATCGAATTTTTGAGTTTGTGATGAATATCGTGGAAAGAAGACATGAAGAGGTGTCGTCATGGTTATCGATGATTGAGAGTGTATAAAACATAGTATTGGATAAATCTCCCATGAGTAATACTTTGACTGTGGAATATGTAATAATTTTGCTTGCACTAAGATTTATAAATAACTGCTCCCAACATAACATGATCCCTCCAGAATTAGACATAGTTAGCTAGGCTATGTATAATTAAGGAACGATAATGTGACGTTCGGTTTAGTTGTTATAACTCTCAATGTTTACATAGATTTAAACCGTGTCGTTAAAATGGCAGTTAAGTGAAAGGAAGTAAACCCTTGTAAATGATATCGAATCGGAAGAAAATAAAGTACGATAGATGAGAATATTTTACAACGAGTGGTTTATCAAACAGTAATACATCTTAGGTTATAAAGATTCGGATACGATGGAAAACATAAACTTAGTACGACATAGTACATAAGGAGAAATAAGACTGTTAGTTTCCGAACTTCTTTAGTCTTCCGCGTCGTTGATACCTTGACGAGCTTCTCCTCCTCCTAACATGTATGCATTCCCATGAGCACCTTCAACTTGTTGACCTTGGTTTTGAGGACATTGATTCCGATAGTGTCCTTGCTCCCCACATCCGAAGCATGTGACTACGGCTTTACCTCTACAATTCCTGGCTAGGTGTCCCTGATTTTTGGCACTTGTGGCACTTGGCAGGGACAAGGACCCGAGTGATGAAAATTACATCGATTACATAGTGGGTGTGTTCCGGCATAACCTCTGCCTTCTATTGGTGCAGCAACATAAACCATAGCAGCTTCTTGCCTTCTATTCTGTTGTTGGTGATGGTTAGTGTTACGGTTTGGTTGTTTATTATAACCTCCTTGGTCATTTTCCCATTTTCTTTTGTTGTTGTTGATTTGGTTATCGTCGTTGTTGTTATTGTGGTTTCGGTTGGTGTTGGTGATATTTCCTCTCTTTACTACTTGTGCCATAAGCTTCTGAGTCACTCTAATAGATTCCTCAATCGTTTGTGGATCAAAAGAAGTCACATCACCTTGAATAATCTCGGGAAGTCCTTCAATGAAAGCCTCCAGTAGCTTCTCATTATCCGAAACCATAGATGGGCATAACACGGCCAATTCTTGAAACCTTCGAATGTAAGTATCAATGTCATACCCAATAGTTACCAACTCATAGAATTCGGTCTCCAACTTCTTCACCTCCGTACGCGGACAAAACTTCTTTGTTACCAAACCTTTGAATTGCTCCCAAGTGAGCTTGAAAGCATTTTCCATTCCCATCGGCTGAGCATAAGAGTTCCACCACGACAACGCCCCATCAAGTAGTGTACTCGTAGCAAACTTAACCTTGCTATCATCCGGGCAATTACATAACAAAAACACGGACTCCATTTTCTCGAACCATCTAACCATGGCAGTGGCCCCTTCGGTACCCCTAAACTTAGTGGGATCTCCACTTTTGAAATCCTTATACGAACAGCTTCTAACTCCGGACCCTCCTGCATTTCCTGCAGCAGCAGCAAGTCTAGCGGCTTCGGCAACAGCCGCGGCCTCAGCAGCCACCGTTTCCCTTTCAGTCCTTAAAGCATCGGCTATGCTATCCCTTACCAACTTTTGAATAGCCGCTTGTGTCAATTCGGGTGCAGCTTTCTTCGGCGCCATATCTTCTTCAAAATAAAAGGAAAGGTGAGATGTAGCAAAGTCCGATGTCAATAATAAACGCTCCAAAGAGATGTGATAAGAAATGATAAGTTTGAGGTTATTTTTCAAAATGATCGACGGTTTCCTAAGAAATGGGTTATGAGATGTCGTAAGTGCTTCAAATGTATAATGGTTTAGTGACTTAATGTGTTAATAACGTGTAACTCGACATGTTAGTGGTGCAACAAAGGAGTGAGAGTGACTTTGCCGTACTTAAAGGTTTATCTCGGCATTCGACGTTATCGGTGATGAGTCAACTGATATTAAAATTGTGATAGGGAATGACAAGGCATTCTCCACATTAGAGTATGAGGAAAGGATAATGGGATGGGTATTTAAGGGCATCCATGTGACAATCGATTTGAAATGAAAGTAAATAACTCGAAAAATGTACGTATAAATCGCATGCAAAGTGAACATGCACTTATGATGAAATGATGAGATGCTATGATGATGTAGTTATAGTCTAGGGTCAATGATGCAACCTAGTTCTCTATAACCGAAGCTCTGATGCCAATCTGTCACACCCCCAAATTACCTGTTTAGCAGCGGAATGGAATTCCTGGGGATTGACTGTCATAGCATCACAATCACAGTTATATTGAACGACCTAAAGTGTCGTTTGGAAAACACATCGTTTGATTTAATAAAACAATCAGAGTTTACAAAGTATAGGTCCCAAATGAAAATCAACTTGTGCGGAAATAAGTTTGTTACAATTCAAACGATGTTTTAAAGTGCATAAATCCCATGTGAGACGCAGTCGTCACCACGACTCTATGATAAGTCCACATGCATGCCATGAAGTGAATGCCTTAGATACCTGAGATAAAACATGCTTAAAACAGTCAACACAAAGGTTGAGTGAATTCCATAGGTTTAATTAATTCGTTTGAACACAATATTCGTAGTGTGAGTTACATTGTTTCACACTCATCGTTGAAAACAAAACAGCATTTATTTCACTAAGTTCATGACAACCAAAGCGTAAACATCGCACCAATAAAAATTGGTAATCATCGTTTCATCGCCGCCCTAATAGGTAAACTTGCCAATTTACCTTAATGATTCAAATATAGTGCGCTCGATTTCCCCTAACTGGGTCAATAAGAGCGGGAGTGTTAATTCCAATAGGCCTATTCACAATATTCGCGCTCACTCGCAAGTGACTAATGGTGCATGATGTAGGGACTTCGAACATGGCAAATACTTAGTGACAATAAAACATTTGGATATAGCATACAGTTCAAAGCATTTGTGTTCGATTAAAAATATAGCATGTATCTCCCCCAAGAGTTTGTAAAACAATTAAGAAATAGAAAGTGGGGCTATGAACTCACCTGTTGCAATGGTTACGATGACAAAAGTGGATACACTGAAATGTAGCGTGAATCTCGAAACTGACCTATTATGAATGATATGATATGTAATAAGTTATGATGTAATGCTATGCATGCAATTAGGATGATATTTATACCACTTATGAGTTTTTGAAAATAATACCCTTCGTCGAAAAATACTCTTTTGACGTCTTGACCATTCTTAAATTACTTTGCAAGTATTTACGTCAAAATGTCATCCTACAATAGTTTCTTAATGATTTATTGTGAAATTATAACTTTTCGTCGTAAAATAATGTCGTTAGAAATTTCATGAAAGTGACTAAAATGGCCTCGGAAAGCTAGTCGTAAAATGGTGTACGTCGAACATTAGGAAACGAACTCAACGGTTTTGGAAAGCTTGTATCATAATCTCAAAGTTTTGGCATTTAAGTTTTTATCCTAGAGGTCTCGTTCATAGAGAAAAATATAGGTTAAGTATGGTGATTTTGTCCAAAATGTAGTTTAAAAGTGAATTTCGGCAAAGTTTAAGCAACCGTAGTTAATTCATTACAACTCCGCTATACAAACGGTTGGTCATTTTGAAAAATATGCTTGGTGATCTCAATTCTTTTATTAGAAGACATCTCTTTACAAAAAGTTCTACGTCATCGTTAAAAATAGCCTTCAATATGGTCACTTGTTTACCGTAACACTTGTCTAATAGAAATAATATAGTTTTTCTTAAATAATAAAGTTACGGCAATTTTGTGAAACGTGTATATTTTAGTCGTTACAAATCCGTTTTCTACGTATTATACGTCCTTAGCTTCGTATCAAAGTATACTAATATATTTTTGATAAGTCGAAATAATTTACAACGCTTAAGGCTCGTTTTTGACTCGTACAAAACAAAAACAGTTTGCTGAAATTTTCAGGATATATATATTTCGTCGTCAAACTTGAAAAATTCATAACTTCTTCGTTATAGCTCCGTTTTAATCCGTTCAAGCGGCCACGGTTTCGTTTTAAAGTATATTTTCTAAATATCTAGGCCAAAAATTTATGTCTACTGTCGGATTTTCCAGAATTACAAAATAAGATCAGACCCTTTATACGACTTGTTAAAATGAGTTTTTCTCGTGCTAAACCTATTCCAATCCCTTCAAAACAACTCCGAAGCTATTCTAATCCTACCATACACCTTCTTAGGGTGTCATGGGTTCCTAAACATCATCAAAACTAATATATAACAAGGGATAATTTATAGGATGACTTATATATGTATAACTCTAAAAACAATGTAAAAATGGTATAAATATCCATAAGTCTTGCATGCTTTGCTCAAAAATGATGAAATAAATATGAAATGATAATGAAAGATGTAAAATGAAAATGATATGCTTACTAGTTTACTTGATGAGGTGACTAGAACAAAGGATTAAACCTAAACACCCTAGGTTTTTATTTCAAAACCTAAACAAGAGTGTATACTAGATTGTTTAGAACTTGATTTGGAAAATTTTGATGAATCTCTTCTTGCACCTTATGGATGACCGGTTCTTGGAGAGAAAAAACAAGAGAGAAGAAAACTTGACTAACTTGAATTATTGATTGTGAATGAATGAAGTGTAAAGTAAGATTGAGTGTAGATCTAATATGTAAGAAAATGTTCACCAACTAATTAATGAAGCACCCCCCTTGGTCGGCCAAGGGGGCTTTGCATCTCTAAAATACATTTTTTTTTTTATATATTGTATGTAATTGTATATAAAGTGTAAGTAAAATGAAATTAAGTAAAGGTACTTGTAACATTGTATATACATTTGAGTAATTAGAGTAGTGTTGTTTAAAAATAAACTTTAATGGATCAAAGTAAAGTATATTGAGATCATATAAATTGTAAAAATACATTTCTTGTAAAATTTGAGTGATATAGTAATTATCGTGTAGTTTTTAAGAAAAGCGTCGTAATAATATAAATTTAACGATTTATATACAAAATAAATTTAAAACACTAGGTAAACTCATAATATTATTTTTATAAACTAAATGTAAGTATAAAAATATGTCGGGATAGTTTTTGGAAGTATCGGATTAAATGATCAAAATAATAACTTACGCGATAGCGTTTATTTAATATGAAATTTACGCGTTTATTGTGAAATGAAAAATCATGAATGAACTAACATGATGGAAATGATGTTAATGATATGTAGACTAAACTTAGTCTATATGAAATGTCCGTGATGATATGATCATGAATTCGCCGCTAAACCATTAAGGTTACGCGAATTTGGAACACGCAAACCTAGTTTACGATAAATGATGAAATTGTGAAGCATGAATTGTTTTGAGAAATGACCTGAAAGTACGAGTTGTCACACTAAACCCTAAGTCCGATTCTGGGGTTTAGGTAGGTGTTTTTCCAGCAACTTAAAGGGTTTCAAATACTCTATAAACATCGTGTAATGGTTTGTTTGTTAATCCAATCATATGGTATGTCTTCAATTATCATGATTGTTGCTTACTCTTCATTAATTATGCTTGGCTAATTCACCTAGTGTTTGCTTATGAATGTATGAAACTTGTATGTAATTAATTAGATCTTATTGATTTCTTAATGATGCTTGTGTCTATCTTCATCATTAGAGGTGTGACAATTTCAATGAGTCTAATTGGTTTAGTTTATAATTCTTGCATCCTACTGTCTCTTGTTTGATTGGTTGTCTCTTATCTTAATTGTAATTGGCTTAGGAGTGCGACTAGGCTATCATTGTGTTTAATACTTGACAAATCTTTGATAGTTTATGAATGACTTAGTGGATTTCGTTTACTAAACCCAAAGATAACCTCAAAATTAGTTTATGAATGACTTAGTGGATTTCGTTTACTACACTTAAAGGTGACTTTAAAGAGTTAGGGAATGCACACCTTAAGACCTTAGAAAACACAACGCGTTAAGAATAAGGACGTGACAATTCAACCATCAATAGGACGTGACAATTCAGTAGGTATAATTAGATAGCTAGCAAGGAGTAATACATCATAAGTAGATACGCTTCACGTTCCTGGTAGACCCATAATTTAGTTAGTATCTTTTGAGATAGTTGACTAGCAACTAATTCCACCCTCCCCTCCAAAACCGAGATTCATAAAATATAAAAATACAAAAATAATCATCTCTCACCTTTAGACTTAAATCGACATACACTTCAGCCTAACGACACTATTCCCCTAGAGAACGATATCAATACCCGTGGCTTACCCTAATACTACACTACAGCGATTAGGTTCACTGCCTAGGGTGTTATAAAACTTGCTCGACGAAAAGGAAGTTCCTTTGTCCCCGAACGACGCGTGTAGCGTTATCAAGTTTTTGGCGCCGCTGCCGGGGAATAGTTATTGTTTAGGCTTGATTTGTATCTCGTTTAGGTCTACTCACAAGATTCCTATCAAGTGAGATTTTTTCTTTTTATTAGCTTCCTTGTAGTCTATCCCCCTTGTTTGTGCATTTGTTCGTAAAACTTGTCCATTGACTCTTCCGTTCACCATTATGGAGAACGCGAATCCACTATATCCGCGATTAGGTTTTTTCATAAAAAATTATGATATTACTAAAGCGGATTATTCAAGATGGTGGGAAAAAAGTAACCAAGTCCATAAACCTTTTGAGGGTTTCACCATTCCATCAAGCCCACAAAACACCTCATCTAGTGAAACCTATGCTTCGTATGAGCCTTCACCTAGGATAGACTTTCGTGAACAACCTCCATGTTTAGAAACTATTGTTAGTGAGGCCCTTAGGAGAACTGACCAAATCTGTGAAAATATTATGGTAAGCAACCAAGCATTAAACCATAAGTTGGATCAATTACTAAGTTTGGTTTCATCACGACCTAAGGAAATAACACATGATGAGCATATAGATGATGTAGATTTGATTGAGGATAAGGTGAAAAGTCTAGACCCACAAGGTATCCCACAATTCCCACCATCATTTAAGGCATACACACCACACGTGACTTACCCGGAAGTTGTAGAAGAGACTTTAGGAATCCCAATGGAGGTAGAACATTTGAACCAAACGCAACTAGAGAATATAGGTTTGAATACTTGTAGTCTCAGTCTTACTCTTAGTTCTTGGGAATTTCCTAGTGTTGATGAACCGGAACCTCAATATTTACTTCCATCCTTAGATATACATCTAGGAGACAAAAGAGGAACCGACCCACCCATCAACCAATTTAGTCCAGGTAGTTTTAGGATGAAGGAAGCCATTCACACACCCCCTTCACCCCACGTGGCATATTTCCACCCTAAGGGTGTGTATCGCTACTATCACCCGCACTTAAACTTAAGTGTAGGGAAAACTTCCCCTTTATCTGTTAAATAAGGGTAGAGTCAGGCTCGTGACTCGAACAAAAACAAGCGCTTCTTGGGAGGCAACCCATGTGTATTTGTTTTTCATTTTTATTTGTGTGTCATATATCTTTTATTGATTGTTTATTCTAATGTTTGAATTTGTAAAAATGCTTTATTTTGTCTTTAACTTCGTCTTAATTACATATAGAGGTATTTTACATAAGAGATAAGTGTAGGGAGGATTACACACGTTTTCAAAAGAAACGTGAACATGAGAATTACAATTATTTAAAAGATATACATGTGTGTTTGTTCGAGTCAAATGCTTGTATCGAGTCATAATGGATGTTTTGCAGGAAATTTTTCCAGATTTTAAAGATAAAAAATTTTCAGAATTTTTTCCAGAAAATCGCAGACCAGTTTCTGTAATGATAACCAGACGGCGTCAGGATCGCAACCTGACGGCGTCAGTAGGAGTAGAAACAGCTTCTTACTTTCACTCGTTTTCTGTGCTACTTATAAATTTTTTGGAATTTTCCAGGCCTTAATTTTCTAGAAAATCTGCAAACATCCATTCCACAAGCATTATATTTTATTTAAGTCTGTAATTACATCTTGTTGTGATTTTTCTTTGTTCGGTTTGATGCGTTGGGTTGTTTGTTTTCTTCAAGTGTGCAGGTTTTATTTATCAAGAAGAAGATACATAAGATTGGAAGGAGCTTTTCACGCATACATTCTTCTTGGAAAAGATTTAACCACTACTTCACATACGGATCCTACCGAGCTAATCAGGGGAGTACTAGTTTTTTTCCTTTTTAATTACCTTCCATTATCATTACTTTGATACTTTCGGGGAACATTGGGGAAAATGTTTAGTTTAAGTGTAGGGAGGGAAAATAAAACGGGAACTTTGAAACTATGCTTATCCTTGAATATTTGCTTTGTCCAATTGCATTTGCGTAATAAACCATGAGAAAATATCGGTTAGGGTAATTTTGGCACCAAATTTAAAATTTTTCATGACATATAGGAGTAGGCCATTAGTCTTAATAAAGCGTCTCATGGATAGGAAGTTATATGACTAGCACAAAAACCCTTTATCACTTAAATTCCACCCAAAATGTGAGGAACGCCCTTAGATTAGTAGGAATTGAAGCATTCATCTTTAATGCTTAGAGTGTGAACCGGTAGTATAACAGATTCTATGCATCCCGAGATCGCTAGTAAGACTACACTTGTGTAGTTAGGAATAACTAAATGATAAGAGGCATTAGGATAACCCTTGTTTGATACCCGTAATATAATTACTTCTTCCACATCGGTTGAGTAATTCCCCCACACCCTTGCGTTGTACTCATCTTTAGTACACGATACCCCTAGTTAACCCCTCAGAGCCTATCCTTTTTGCGGTTCTCGTGATGTTTCGGTTTTTTCCGGAATATCAATGAAGAGCATTGTTCACACCCCACCCCCAAATGTACACCAAAATCGCCTTAGCCTACCTTGTATGCACTCACTTTTAGTGCATTATTGTTATCACACTAAACCCTTAGTTTAATTATCTAGTTGCTTGCATAAGTTGCTAAGTCGAGTCATATCCCTTGTATACAGTTTTGGGACGATTGGGACTCATGGGAAAAGTTAAAGTTTATGAAATGACGGGAAGGGAACATTAAATTCAAATTCCCTTTATTTGCGTAATAATGTACTCCAAGTGTTTTGATCTTTTCAATTCGGGTCAAATTAGTGTTAGAGTAATAAAAACTCAAGTGTAGGGATGTGCCTATAAATCTCTATCATTTTGAGGTTACTGTAGAGGATGGTAGAGTAAAAGTGTATGAAAAAAAAAACGAAAAAAAAAGAAAAGGAGAAAAAGAAAAAAAAACAGAGTGTTAAAAAAACAAAAAAATATGGGCTACCATCCTACATCTATCCTTTAAATTTATGTTTGTTTGTTTCAGTTATCTAGAGTTTAGAGTGTCGAGTCTTGGCTTAGCAACGCCATTCTTCGTATGCTTGTAACATAAAGATTTTTGACTTGCCACCACTAAATAGCCTATCCCACCAAACCCTTTGTTTCCCAACCGTAAGCCTAACATTACAACCCTTTAAAAGACCTCTTTGATAGTATTTTCTAGGTGCTTACGCCAAAGCGATGGAGGTTTGATCTATTCTCAAGCCTATGGTAATCTATGTACTAGGACCGGTTAATGAGTGTTTATCTTCCATTTCCAACTAATTATATTTCATATACACCCGAGAGATGTGAGTACCCAAACACCCCATGTGAGGTGCTAGTATATAATTTCCGTGCTTGTTATGACTTTTGCGGGGCTTATATGTGTTGTGGATTGTTCTAAACCAATGCTTCATGACCCCTAACTTATAAATTAATTGGCCAAAAGCACATTTGCTTGAGGACAAGCAAATACCAAGTGTAGGGATATTTGATAAGGTTTTAAAATGTACCTTTTTGAGGGGTCGTTTAAGCCCTTATTTGATCACTTTTGTATCCGTTATTACTTAATATCGTTCCTTTTCACTTTTTAGGTCTCTTGAAGGCAAATTGCTGGAATAGCACTTATTTGGACGAAAAGGCGCGAATATACGAAGAAAATGGCCAAAGTCAAGAATCGAGACACTCAGGCAGCTGGAACTGAAGGTGACGGCGTCACTACTTAACTGCGACGCCGTCGTGCATATTTTGTGATGGCTCAGTAGCCAAATTGCTAATTATCAAGTGACGGCATCAGGTTTTAAAATAGTAGGGCGTCACAACTCAGAAGGCTTAGATTTGATCCAGACGGCGTCAGAAGATAAAGCCGACGGCGTCACAACCATAAGGTGACGCCGTCACAAGCTGCAACATGCGCGCGAAGTAGCTGATACTGTTTTGGCCATAACTTTTGCATACAAACTTGGATTTAGGTGATTCAAAAGCCCACGCGACCGGAACGAGAAAATCTACAGTTTGGTGAAAAAATGGTCATGACGCCGTCAATCGTTAGGTGTGACGCCATCACTCTTTGCCGACAGAAAATCTGTCTATAAATATAACATTATAACTTCGCTTTTTGTAAGCCCTAAACCCTAAGTCCGATTCTGGGGTTTAGGTAGGTGTTTTTCCAGCAACTTAAAGGGTTTCAAACACTCTATAAACATCATGTAATGGTTTTTTTGTTAATCCAATCCTATGGTATGTCTTCAATTATCATGATTGTTGCTTACTCTTCATTAATTATGCTTGGCTAATTCACCTAGTGTTTGCTTATGATTGTATGAAACTTGTATATAATTAATTAGATCTTATTGATTTCTTAATGGTTCTTGTGTCTATCTTCATCATTAGGGGTGTGACAATTTCAATGAGTCTAATTGGTTTAGTTTATAATTCTTGCATCCTACTATCTCTTGTTTGATTGGTTGTCTCTTATCTTAATTGTAATTGGCTTAGGAGTGCGACTAGGCTATCGTTGTGTTTAATACTTGACAAATCTTTGATAGTTTATGAATGACTTAGTGGATTTCGTTTACTAAACCCAAAGATAACCTCAAAGTTAGTTTATGAATGACTTAGTGGATTTCGTTTACTACACTTAAAGGTGACTTTAAAGAGTTAGGGAATGCAAACCTTACGACCTTAGAAAACACAACGCGTTAAGAATAAGGACGTGACAATTCAACCATCAATAGGACGTGACAATTTAGTAGGTAGAATTAGATAGCTAGCAAGGAGTAATACATCATAAGTAGATACGCTTCACGTTCCTGGTAGACCCATAATTTAGTTAGTATCTTTTGGGATAGTTGACTAGCAACTAATTCCACCCTCCCCTCCAAAACCGAGATTCATAAAATATAAAAATACAAAAATAATCATCTCTCACCTTTAGACTTAAATCGACATACACTTCAGCCTAACGACACTATTCCCCTAGAGAACGATATCAATACCCGTGGCTTACCCTAATACTACACTACAACAATTAGGTTCACTGCCTAGGGTGTTATAAAACTTGCTCGACGAAAAGGAAGTTCCTTTGACCCCGAACGACGCGTGTAGCGTTATCACCTATATGTCATAAAAAAATTTAAATTTGGTGCCAAAATTACCCTAACCGACATTTTCTCATGGTTTATTACGCAAATACAATTGGACAAAGCAAATAGTCAAGGATAAGCATAGTTTCAAAGTTCCCATTTTATTTTCCCTCCCTACACTTAAACTGAACATTGTCCCCAATGTTCCCCGAAAGTATCAAAGTTATGATAATAGAGGGTAATTAAACACGAAAGAAACTAATACTCCCCTGATTAGCTCGGTAGGATCCGTTTAAAGTGGTGGTTAAATCCTTTTCAAGAAGAATGTATGCGTGAAAAGCTCCTTCCAATCTTATGTATCTTCTTCTTAATAAATTAAACCTGCACACTTGAAGAAAACAAACGAAACCTTCGTGTAAAATCGGCGGTAATAATATATATAAGACTCTATTAAACTAGGATATAATGCTTGTGGAATGGATGTTTACAGAATTTCTGGAAAATTAAGAACTGAAAAATTCCAAAAATTTTATAAGTAGCTCATAAAACGAGAAAAAAGTAATCTGTTATTTTTACTCCTTCCTGACGCCGTCAGGTTGCGATCCTGACACCGTCAGGTTATCCTGACAAAAACTGGTCTGCGATTTTCTGGAAAAAATTCTGGAAAATTTACATCTTTAGAATCTGGAAAAATTTCTGCAAAACATCCATTATGACTCGATACAAGCATTTGACTCGAACAAACATACATATATATCTTTTAATTAATTGAAATTATCATGTTCACGTTTCTTTTGAAAACGTGTGTAATCCTCCCTACGCTTATCCTTTATGTAAAATACCTTTATGCAATTAAGGCGAGGTTAAAAACAAAATAAAGCATTTTTACAAATTTAAACATGAGAATAAGCAATCAATAAAAGATATATGACACTAACAAGCAAACAATTAAGCATGGGTTGCCTCCCATGAAGCGCTTTTCTTTATTTATGAGTCTTGTAGCTAGACTCGTAGTCGTGCCCTTACGTACCGATATAAGTAAGCCTATCCTTAACAATGTCATAAGGATCAAACTTATCATTTAAGTTCCTAGTGGTGCGTTCGGTTCGATATTCCTTTTCAAACTTCTCTCTATCAGGATCATAGATCTTTATCCTAATGTGCCACTCTCTATTACCATCACTAGGCGGTCTATCCCAATCCCACTTATGTTTAGGCTTCTCAATTTTCCACTTATTCATGACAAGGTTGACGGGCAAACTTCCTAGGAACTCGGTCATCTTCCTAAATACTAAGGCGTCCTCGAACGGGTTCACTTCCATGTCCATAGCCATTTCTTTTTCATGGAAAGTTGATTTACAAGCAAAGGCTTCATCTAAGTAGAAAGGTCGTTGGGGACCTATGAGGTTCTTATCTATCCAAGGTCCATATCTAGAAGGCGTTCTATCTAACCTAATCTCATGTGGGATTTCCTCTTCTTTGTAGTACGTATGCTTTTTGACATCGTAAATTGACCTAGCACTCCCCTCTCCTACCACTATCTTGGACATCTTACAATCGATGATGGCACTAGCGGTAGCTAAGAATCCTCTTCCTACTAGTAATGGGCATGTCGGGTCCTTATTCATATCTAGCACATGGAAGTCGGCCAAAAGAGTCAACTCTCCTACGTGTACTACCATGTCTTTTATTATTCCTACCGGATATGCAACACTACCGTCCGCTAGACCTAAGATGGTTTCCGTTGGTTCTATCTTACCTAAGTTAAGGCTTCTACGGAGGGACAACGGAACAAGATTGATGCATGATCCTAAGTCGGCTAGAGCATCGAGAGGTTTGGAAGTTCCAAGCCTACACGGAAGAGTAAATATCCCGAGATCGTCTAAATTCTTAGGTAGATTATTTCGCACATAGGCGGACCCATGTTTTCCAAGTTTAAGTTCTAACTCATATTTTTCTTTTAAAGCATTATAATAAGGTGCATGAGCTAAGACTTCAAGAACCGGTTTTTCTTGATGGAGTTCCTTGTACTCCTCCTCTAGATTAGGTTTGGGTTCTTGGTTGACGGGTTTCTCAAGAGTAGGTTCTACCAATGGTGCAGGGCCTTGGTACCTCATTTTGGATTGCTTGGAACCCTTTTTGATAGCATTTACCGAGTGAACCGTTGGGTGTGAGGGACATGGATGTGCACTCTCCCATGGTGAACAAGAACATGAAGTTGACGAAATCGAATTCACTTTTGGGTTCTTTATAGTATCACTTGGGAGTGCTCCAATTTCCCGTTCATTAAAGGCTTTTAAGAGGGCATCAAGCTTGTTTGTCATCTCGCCTTGTCTTCGCTTAAAATCGGCTTCAAGCTTAGTCAATCGAGTCTCTTGAGATGACATGAACCTAGATGCAATTGCCTCAAGATTAGTGGGGTTCCCGGTGTTTAGAGAATTGAACCTATTAGGTGGACTAGATGAGCTTTGGGGTGTGCTTGAGTTTTGGTTCCACTTAAGGTTAGGGTGATTTCTCCATGAGGGGTTGTAAGAGTTTCCTAAGTTGTTTTGTTCGGGCTTAAAAGTGTACCACTTCTCTCCCGCTCCGTCGGTACGCATGGAGGCGTAGTCCGCAAAAGCTTGTTCGGGGAGTCTGGTGCAATCACGAGTGTCATGGGGACCACTACATAACTCACAAGGAAGAGTGATTTTATTCACTTGATGTAAAGACTTAGGATTTTCGTAGGAACTCATTAGGAATTTAACTTGATCTTTAAGTTCGAGCATCCTACGGTCGGAAGGTTGTGAGTCAATAGGAGGCAAGGAGATTGCCTTAACGGTTTTGGGCAACTCACGGGGGTCATTCCAACTTTCGTTGTCATAGAGAGCAAGGTCCTCTATTATACCCCATGATTCTTCCGCGGTGAGATTACTAAGTTTTCCACCGGCCGCTTGGTCAATGGATCGCTTGGTGGGGAAGTTGACATGATCATAAAAGAGTTGGACTTGGGAGCCAAAGATCAATGCCTTGATGAGGGACTTTATGAAGTAAGTCCTTGAATCGAGTCCATGCTTCGTAGAGAGATTCACCTTGACGTTGTTGGAACATCAATATGTCATTCCTAAGCTTAGTGGTTCTCCCCGGTGGAAAAAATTGAGCAAGGAAGCGAGAGGTGAGATCATCCCAACTTGAGATGGAGCCGGCGGGAAGTCGCTCAAGCCAATTACTAGCTTGGTCTCGTAGAGAGAATTGGAAGAGACGCAGACGCGTGGTCTCCCGATTAGTAGCATCAAGGTCGATGGAATCGACAATTTTAAGGAAATCCTTAAGATGCTGATTAGGATCTTCGGAACGAAGTCCATGGAATGCACATCCGTTTTGCACCAACCGGATGGTGTCGGATCGCAAAGCCGTAGTTTGGGCTTGGTCGGGAAGCTCAATGGTGTTCCTATAGCCTAGGTGGCTTGGTCTTGAGTATTCACCAAGAGTACGGGCTCTTGGTGGGTCATTTGGTGGTAGGTTGATGAATGGTGGTTGTTTATCACCTTCCATGATGAAAAGTGATGGGTTACGAACAAAGGTCACAAAGAAGGGGGATAGACTATGAGAAATCTAAAAATTGGGAAAAAAATTTACTTGATAGGAATCAAGCAAAGAAATCTAAACGAGGTGGACTACTAACTAGCTATTCTATTCCCCGGCAGCGGCGCCAAAAACTTGATAATGCTACACGCGTCATTCGGGGTCAAAGGAACTTCCTTTTCGTCGAGCAAGTTTTTCAACACCCTAGGCAGTGAACCTAATCGTTGTAGTGTAGTATTAGGGTAAGCCACGGGTATTGATATCGTTCTCTAGGGGAATAGGAATGCTAGTGAGAAGTTACTACGCTAAGGTTGGGGTTGAGGAAGATTATTTTTTTTTTATCTTTTTATGGTTTTTAGGAATTAGAAAGGTACGAATCTCGGGGTTTGGATTTGGAGGTTGGTATTTCTACCGATTACTCTACTTATCTAGTTATCTAATCTAAGGTGTATGTAGTCTATGTCTAATTATTGTGTGCTCGTATGATGGTTTAAAGATGTGTTCACTTAGGTTTTATTACTCCTTAATTATCTCCTATTGATGGTTGAATTGTCACGTCCTTATTCTTAATCGCGTTGTGTGTCTAAAGTCGTAGGGTATGCGTTTGTCCCTAACTCTTTGAAACTACCAAAGGGTCTCGTCTACAAAATCTCTAGGAATTGTAAACTCTAACTCTAAGGTACTCTTTGGATGGTTTAGCCTACAACTACTCTAGGTGTTATAGTCTAAGGTTCACAAAGATTAATCAAGCATTAACTACACAACGAATGACCTATCGCATTACTAGATCATTAACAATTAAGATAAGAGACAACCAATCAATATTCAATAATTAAGTTTCATATTCCCTAAGCAAACACACAAGTAAATTAGTCGGACATGGAGAACATGCAAGCATACACACAAGTAATTGAAGACATAATTGAATTAATGAAGTAAAACACTTATCTTGATGTAAGATAGGGTCTGGAACCCTAAAATACTGTACAAGACAGCCTTGGTTCGGTTTAGGTTTTTACTCCAAAGACTACACACTAAAACTGAAAAATTCGGATTCTATATATAAGATTACAATCGCGACGGCATCACCCTTTGATTTGTGACGCCGTCGGGTCGCCGTCATTAGGGTTTCGTCTTGGCCACGTTAGTCTTGCGACGGCGTCACCTTATGCTTGTGACGCCGTCCCCTTCAGTCTCTGACGCCGTCTGGATCAAATCTAGGTCGTCTGAGTTGCGACGACCTACTCTTTTAAAGCCTGACACCGTCACTTGAAAATAAGCAATTTGGCTACTGAGCCGTCACAAAAAATGATGCGACGGCGTCGCAAATAACACCTGACGCCGTCCCCTTATATTTCAGCAGCTTGAGTGTCTCGATTCTTGACTTTGGCCATTTTCTTCGTATATCCGTGCCTTTTCGTCCAAATAAGTGTCATTCCAGCAATTTACCTTCGAGAGACCTAATAAGTGAAAAGGAACGATATTAAGTAATAGCGGATACAAAAGTGATCAAATAAGGGATTAAACGACCCCTCAAAAAGGTACATTTTAAAACCTTATCAGCAATGCACTTAGTCACTTGGGTATGGGTTGATCCATGGGTTATGGATATTATCCATGTATGATATAAATATGATGTCATGCAATGGGTTATGGGTCAAGCTCCATAGGTCATGGGCTTTGGGTTGTACCAAATTACATTCAATGTATTTGCCCAATGGGTTATGATATTTAAGTTTCTACCCATTTATATTACCCAATATACTACATACTAGTTATGTGTATATTTTACCCAAATATGTAAACACTAGTTGTTGTACATATGTAATATTAAATCATAGAATCACTTATACTTGTTTTAGTGTTTTATGTGAAAATGTGAATATGTTAGAAACTATTAGTTCAAACCATTTACGTATTTTATTTGTTTCGTTAAAATGATTTTACGTTTGTTATCGACAAAACATTAGAAGATCGTAAAATATAAATAAATGTTTTTACGGCTTATTTGTATTAACAATCTCCACCTTTTTTGTTGATGACAAAACATAAGATTATTTTAAGGAAAAGCTAAAATTCGTAAAAGTTTGAATTTGTAGTTTTTACTTTCTTCTCCCCCTTTTTGTCGAAACAAAAAGAGCTTCGAGAGGAACTAACACATTGTTTTTAGGAAAAACATGTGAAAGAAATAAAAAGAAATAAAGAGCAAGTAACGGGAAAGAATATCGTCTTTACTCCCCCTTGACGAGTCCATCCCTATGTAAGGGCGTCAAGAAAGTAATACTAATCTAGTTTGTTTGCAAGTAAGTTTGCAAAAGATTTCGTCTAAGTGACGAATGTGCTCCCCCTTGATGATTGCAATTTTGCAAGGGGATGTCAAGAAATATAATCCTAATATTGCAAGTAATTTGCAATGTATTGCTTTGACATAAAACTCCCCCTAGCTTTAGGATGTCAAAGTCTTCATGTGTAAATTGGATAACTACAAAACAAAGGTTAGAAAACAAGTATAATTCACAATTTTCTACAAATGTGGTCCAAGTTAGTGGAAAATAGTTTTGTGTCTTACGGATCCCACGGTTCCCTCCTAGTAGGGATCCGTCTAGGCAATTCTGAGGGATCCGTATAGCTGATGATCAATTTAAGCAATGGTGATATAACAAGTAATGTTATCACAAAAGTGAGATATGAATACAACGTAATCATATACTCAGAAATATAACAAGTAGCATGTAATTTCATTTAATAAAACTAGAGTTATGATATACATGACTCTAAAAACTAAGAGAATAAAAAATACATGACTAGGAATTTCTAGACCAACTATCGCTTGATGCTAGGACACCACTAAAATCTTCTAGCTCAAGTTTTGTTTAGGTTTAATCTCGTCAAAACGTTCGAGGAGATGATAGAACATGAAACGTTGGTCTTCTTGTACTTCATGTATCAAACTTTCAACATGTTGACAATGATAGCAATCTTTGTCATGGCTAGGTAGTGGTGGTGGAAGAAATAAAATGGCTTGATGCGAAGGGTCAAGTGAAGCGGTTTGTGGAGCTTCAAACGATGGAGGGATTGGTGGAGGCGCATTTGAGAATGGCTCGACCAAGAATGATGGTGGTGGTAGAGAAGTGTCAACTTCCATATGGTCGGGTGGTTGACTTTGATGATTTCTCATAATCCAAATGGGATTATATGATGGAAACGGCGAAAAGGAAGCCGGAGCTAGTGTTGACTCAACACTTTGATTTTGTACCATTATTCCCCCTAATGAGGAAAATGTTGTCGTCGGAGGCGGATGAGACGGCCTAGGAGGCAAGTCCTCTAAATTGTAGAGGTGTGGTGATGATAGTGGATATGTAAAGGAGATAGCTCTAGGAACCAATGATGATGGTTTAGTGGAGATAATATTGTTTGGCCTAGGAAGTATGGTGGTGTTTGGCATAGGTAGTTTTGTGGGTACTATATTTTTAGGAATTGGTTTGATTGGTTGAGAAGAGATCCTAGCATTTGTTGTCTTGACCAGAGATGATTCGGTTGAAGAGATTTCGTGTATAACACGAGCCTTTTTCTTGGGTGGTTCTTTGGTGGATAAGTTACTACTTGGGGTTTTCCTCATGATGAGATGATTTCAAGAGGTTTGTAAGGGTTTCTAAAGTGCTGAAAGTTAGGATGAAGGTGATGACTATGGAAGTCCTAACAATGTGGTTTATAAAGCAAGAGATTTAGCAAGTGCATTTAAGCCTTAAGCCACTAAGATTCATTGGAATGTGATGATTAACATGCACAAGAGTCTACTTCAGAGTTTGTACTGATCAAGGAACTCATTTAAGATGAGATGGAGTGTTTGAGTTAGAAAGATGAGTTGAAATGATTGTTTTAGCAAGATTTGACATAGACTGTCATCCGGATCCCACGGTTCCCTCCTTATAGGGATCCGTCTAGGCTAATCCTAGGGATCCGGCTCTCAGCAGCTATGAAAGAGTAGAAATGATGTTTCTAAGATCTAAGATCTATATCACCTTGAGTGTTTCAGTCTTCCTAAGTGTCTTTAATGAAGGGGTGCTTAAGTACATGATGGTAATGAGTGATGTAGCTAATGATTGCCTTTTATGGAAGGATTTGGAACTTTCATGAGTACCAATGAATGAGCAAGGATGACACTAAAGATGAGAGTGTCAATTGAAGCTAAATGATCCTAGAGATCAGGTTGTGACATAGGATAGTGTTTTGGAAAATATCCTAAAGGCTTTGAGATGGGAAAACTAGAATTTGATCAACTTTGATCAATTTTGAGGTAAGGATGATTTATGATCAATTTTGCCATAATCGAGAGATTTCTAAGACTAGATGTGAGGGATCATGTAAGAATGATGAGTGATCTAGAGAGCGGAAGAGTAATGGGTTTAAGTGAAAATGCGTTTTGAGTATGATCTAGGTGAGTTGAGTGTGAGTAGGAAGGATCTACTTAACTTGATAAGGACTTAAATTTCTTTAAGACATTATGTTTGGCTTAGTTTGAGGTGTTCTAAGGATATGTTTGAAATACAATGCTTGCAATTGCATTTTCTGTTTGCCGGATCCCACGGTTCCCTAAGTGTAGGGATTCGTCTAGCACAAACTTTGGGATCCGTCCATCTGCTCAGCAGAACCTTTACTAAAGGTATGCAATGATCTTGACAATGCATTATATTCCAAGTTTAGTTTAAAGGGGTTCTAACACTAAGATATCAAATGTAAGATGTTTTATTTCATGAAGGAAATAGGATTACATTGATGAAGCACGAGTACAAGAGGATTGATCCTATTTGAAGTACTACTAGGTTCCTTGAGTGTTTTCGCTAGGAGGATCATCATGTTGTTGATGAGTGTTGGTGGAATCAAGAATGAAGAAAGTCTTCATGAGAGATATGTTTAGCGGTTCCATCATCTTGTTCACAAGTACGTACAACGGACTTTGAAATTGAGGATGAAAGTGCATAACGTTATGATAGAGGCATGTCAAGAACATTCCATAAGGGATGAGTTTATTCTTGGAGCCTTGAAGATTTACAATTTGCCTTGCGAAGAAGTAGGCGAGATTGTATGGTTGTTGTGTTAGCAAACAATACAATATGTGAGCACAACAAGCGGGAAGGATTTCTCGATTTCCCCTAAGACTCAAAACATTTTCACGTAGGATGAGTGCAAAGGGCTTGTACTCTTCTCGAATATCCCGTATGAAGATAATGTTTGGGTCGGAGTAATATGGTCGAGGTTTGCATATTATGCGATGTAAGTCTTCCGGGGAGGGTATGTGAGAATAATATGGACTATTTTCTTCACGAAAGTTGAAGAGAGAATCAAGTGACCAATCTTCGGTGAAGGCACATGTGGTTTTGACATTCTAGTGGAATATTTCTTTTAGAGAGAAAATGGTTTTTATTTTGCATGAAAACTGTTTTCCAGTAGGACAGATCCCACGGTTCCTTTAAAAAAGGGATCCGGATAGTATATCTTCCGGGATCCGTAGATCTGTAGTAACAGAAACAGATTTGATAAAAATATAGGTTTTACAGTTTTGTACCAAGATATGTGATTTAGCCTACATTTTCTTTTAGCATGCATACATGACTTCTAATGTATCACGAAAGAGTACGAAACATATGAAACAAAAGAAATGACAAACACATTATGATAATAATAACCTAGATAAACTAGACTATTAATAATATTTTATTTCAATACTTAGAATGATACAAAGGATAGGGTATATAACCCCAATGTAGATTAACAACACAAAGTAAATGTCTCCGTATGTGAACTTCATCATAGGGAACACAAGTGCGATGAGTATTAAGACGATGAGTACGAGGGCGATGTAAACCATGTTGAAGATGATCCTTCTTGGTTTCGGTTGGGATGAAATGGAGAGGATGATGAAGTTTGGAATGAGAGGAAATTTTTGAAATTGGAAGATTTGAAAAAGTGAGGATTTGATTGAGTGGAAGACGGTGGGTTTATTTATGGGGAAAGAGGAATTTTTGAGATTTGTGTTTTGTTTTATTATTTGAAAGATATGATTTTTGGATTAAATGAGCAAAACACAAATTTTATAAACCATGATTTTTAGACGAAAGAGTGACACGTATGTGAGAAAAAGCTTCCTAATGAAGCTACATGTAAAACATGTGTATACACGAAATCTACTCAAGTAAATACCTAAGTAATCACATGCACTTCTTTATTAAACTAATATCATTTAGAGATAAGTGGAAAGTCATACCTCAAATGCACTTAGGAATGTCTTTACAAATGACACAGCAAGTGTCAGAAGACAATTCCAGCTCCTTTATGCTTAAGATACCTTCTTAGGGAAGGTAATCTTTATTATCAAGCAAATCCTATGGCTTGATAGATGTGAGCTTTGACACAATCAACATGACAAAGAGGATTAGTGAAATTAAATGAAACAATGAATAAAAAAATGTTGTTATCAAATCAACATCCAAACGAATAGTTTTAAAAGACATGGTGTTTGTTTTTATGAAAAACTTTCTTTGTAGTTTTCAATTAACCATGGATAGTATCAAGTTTTTAAAGTACAATATACTTTAGGAAACTTGGTAACGAAGCTCTGATGTCAATTGTGGAAAACTAGAAGAGGGGTTGAATAGTTTTGCCAATTAAAACTTCCTTTTAAACTATTTAGATCGACTTATGTCAATCTATTTGGACATGTGTGTTGGATGTTGATAAACAAGCATATAAGGGTATGTAATCAAAAGATAAGAGTGAGAAGCACAAAACCACAACGCGAGTATTTATAGTGGTTCGGCTACAAGGACACCTTCTTTGCCCTACTCTACTCCCCGAGTCACCTACTCGAGAGTTCGTAATCACTACAACAATCTCCTTATGGCGGAGAGGCCTTTACAACGTCGCCTACCCTTTTTCTGGTGCTAGGCTAACCACCGAGTTCTTTCACTCCAAGGTGAACCACACCTACACAACGTCGCCTACCCTTTATAAGGTACTAGGCTAAGTACCTAGTTCTTTCACACCAAGGTGAACCACACCTACACAACGTCGCCTACCCTTTATTAGGTACTAGGCTAAGCACCTAGTTCCATTGCAATGGAAGAACTACTACCCAACACTACACCAACAACTAATCCCAAAGGAGATCAACTCCTTTCTACAACATCATCAAGGATATCAATATCCTTGGATCTAGTACTAATCTATCTTGTACATCGAAACACACCATATCGAATGTACATCTAAGGCACCTTTCACTAATGCCTTTAACTAGATCTTAAAGACACCCTACACTAATGTCTTGTGTCTTGACTTCTAAGCACATTTCACTAATGCTTCTTGTCTTGACTTCTAATGTAAGATATTGGATTTCACATACACATCAAAACATTAACACTTTAAGCGTATAGATGATTTTAAAGAGAGAGAAAGTGGGATATTCTAGAAAGAGAAACTTGTGGAATATTAGATTACCAAAGAACATCCAACCCTCTACCTTGCAAGGTAGAGGGTATTTATAGGTTACAAACTAAACGACCTCCTGACGGCCTGTGGATCAGGTATACAATGGGTAAAGACCCGCCCTTCCTCCACGATGTTGCACTAAACTAAGAAGCTAACTAAATAACTTAGTAAATAATGTAATGTCTACGAGCTAACTTATGCTAGATAGAGTTTGGGGTGACCGATACTTCTTTATGGTATTTTCTAATTCCTAACAATCTCCCCCTAAGGGAGGTCACCCCATGTTTTACATTTTGAATCCAAGCATTCTAATTAATCTTCAGTCTTGAGCTCGCAGACTTTTCTTCATCAAAGTATTCAAACTATGTGCATCTGTGTTGATTTCATCATTGTTCAACTATGATGTATGTTTCGTGGAGGTTGTTTAGCTGATCCACCATGATGACCTTTTGAGCATTACTAGAGATCATCAGCCACAACAAATCTCAGCATCACCCATTGTTGTGTTGCCAGCATATGATATTGTGACACATTGGACCGACATGCTCACATTCTGGATCATAATATCTTCTTATCAGAGTAGTGGGAGATTTCGTTGATTCATGATATTGGCAGCAGCGTAGCAGAAGCATGGAGTGAAAATATCAGAGTCATTGATGCACTTATCATGATTTCTTGAGAAATGAATATATTATGTGAGCATGCGGCTATGGATTGACCGCTTCATTCTGATCAACTGCAAACGTCGGGTGTACCTGCATACAACAGTTAGCAATAAAGCACACGAAAGTGTCTTTGATCACTTTCGTTGAATTGAGGTACACGGCCCATGGTTCCCCGTTGATCAGTACAAGTACTGCCTGTGATCAGGTATAATTTCGAAGAATTTCCTTGACCGGGTTTCGCAGCTGCTCTAGCTGTTCTCAAACTGGAACGTCTCAAAGAAGACAACACGGAGTGAGTGAACCAGCGAATAGAAGTTCACTGATTGATGAAAAAAGATTTGAAAAACAATCGTGTATTGCTTAATAGAAATTGTTTTTGCAATACAACGAAGGTTTTAATGAAAAACCATTATCAATCATAAAACACCTTTTGATTTGAAATATTCAAACACGGTCGATGTGCTAAAGAAAAGAGTTTTTAAGCACAACGACCGGTTTTTCAAAGGTATCCGTCAATCCATAACCTGAACCAGGATTGATTCAAAAGATTGAATCGCCCCATTGTTTATGTTCAGTTGTCACATGGTTGATCTATTTGATAGATCTCACATGCCACCCACCAGGAGCTTGTTTGATGTTGGCTCCAGAAGGATTTCCATCTTCATTGTGAATATGTTTTCATATCACTCAGATGTTCTGGCAATACCACAAGGATAATGCGTAGGACTCAAGATATAATCTCTCTTTCCACATTGTGTGAAACAGAGAGTCTTCATTGAAAGTGTCCTAATGAGATTTATGGATGATCTCGTGGCTCTAGACTCAATTTGTGCATATTTGGATCCTGTATCGGAGACTAGGGAGAGGGTCTCCTTCTTCAATATCAACAATCTCTAAGAGAGAGTAGATAGATAATATCAGTTCCCCGTGAGAATGAAACAAGTCCTTTTAAGAGGAACTTGAGTGGTTTGGGAAGTTGAAGTGCAGTGCATCACTGGGTCCATGACGTCTTGTCTTCAATACCAGTGTTACCTTGGTAACCACCAGTAGCAAATGAATTGAACCCGGTTTCTGCCCTAAGGTTGAATAATTGGAGGGCTATTTGTTTTCACCCTTTTCTCATTCAATTCTTTTTCATTCTTCAACCCCTTCAGTGCTTACCGAGACTTCATAGCAAGAACCTTGTTGGGTTTATTCCAGTACTTGCTCTATCTCAGTCCGCACTCTTCCCATATCTCATTTTTCTCCTTTTATCATCATACCTACGGACTTCTACACTAACTAGTGGATTGTCCATGGGTAGATCCCTCCGGTTCTGGCGGATCATGGGAACAAATACCTACCCTTATCATCCTTATATCACCATACATAAAGTAAAGTTGGTCGGTCTATTTGGTATTGTTCATCTGCCATTGGAACCAATTGAAAACCATTTGAAAATCAATCCAGATACTTATGATATATTATCAAAGCATTTTGTACCTGAATTATTTTTGATATTTTTAGAACAAGAGCTCCCCCTCAACATGTACATCAAGTGTTTGAAATCGTTTTGTACATGGAGGCAAGAGAAAGAGTTAACTTCTTTGAATTCCATTTTCTAAAAGATATCAACATCACTTCCCTAATCAAATCAAGTAGATAAAGCATTTTAGGGAAGGATGAGGTTTTCATAAGTTTGCTCCCCCTCAATATGTGCCTTGAGGTATGAAAGAGTTTTGCACACACAAGAGGGAAGTTCTTTGAAGTGCAGCCATGATCATCAAACATTTAGAAACCATTTAGCACACAATCAAGGTACCTTAAAAAACATGGAAAACTATGTACCTTGAAGGCTTGAGTTTGTTTTGTTTTGAAATGCTCCCCCTTAATATATGCTTCGAGATTCGAAAAATGTTTAGCACATATTAGAGAGCAGTATGCACTTAAAAATGATCATCTTTTAACATCTTTCATATTTATATCACATTTTCTCCCTCGATCAAAAATTTCAAATCCTTTGAGATTTTGGATCTCAAGTGATTTAAATATGTATGTGACAAAGTATTTGTTGGAGAAAAATGTGTCCAATTTTATATGATCAGGAGTGGACAACACTGAAGTTCCCCTTTTTAGAAACAAGGGGACACCACAGTACATAACCTAACACTATTACATGCATTATAGTTGTTCATAGTTTGTACACCACATTTTACACAAAATTAATACAAAAACAGAAACTACTTCCAGAAGATGTCTTCATTCAGTTCTTTGAAGAAGTTTGTAATGACCATCACGAAGTCTAGCACCAACAAAACTTTTAAGGCTGCGGAAGATCCTTCGAGTCTTGAGTCTTCGCCTGATTGCAACAATGAAATCTTCACACCGCTTTAAGTCATCCTTAGTCCAGAATGTAGTCTTTACCCACGGTTTCAGATCAACTTTAATTTCTTTCACTCTAGAGTCTAGTTCTTCTTCAACCAATTTGAGAGTTCCATCACTGAATTTGTAGAGCTCACATAGTCTCATAAGCATGCGAGTCCCGTATCTTTCGGTGAAGATGACGGCTCTAGGGGTGTCAAGGACTTTGTATTCGCGATGAAATTCATGCCCTGTTGCAGTCCATTATGGACTTGTAAGGTTGATCCTGGTTTGGTAGCTTTCCATTCCAAGCTGAAAGTCCTCAACCCTTTTTCGAATGACTAAGCCCCTGATCCAAAGGTTGACAGCAGCAGAGAGGGCCTTTTTCTCACGGATAGGCAAGTGCTCAAGGTGTCCTTGGAGATTCAAGAGATAGAGATCTTCGAAATCATTTGGCAGCAGATGTTTGAAGTCGTTTTCTTCAATAGTATACTCTTTCAAGTCTGCTCTTTTAAGAACTATCTTCTTCAAATACTCATGGCCATAAATTGGGAAGATCTCTACACGAACAACAATTAAGATTTACAGCTTGGATCGAACATCTTTGCGTCTTTTATCAGCACCATCTCTTTCGATGTAGAAGTTCTTCTTTTTGTACCACCAGTGACAAATACCATATGAAGCTGCAATGTCATACTTTTGTTCTTCGACAGCCCAGAATTGATCAGGAACCATCTGTTCAAGTCCCTGATCAGAGTAGGTTGCAGCTTTCATTTTAGAGATCGAAAGAGCTGGTATTCTTTCTGTAGAATGGGCACACAGATAATTCAAGTCATGATTGAAGAAGAATTCAACCTGAATGGTCATCTGTCCAGGTTCACCGCCTAGAGGAAGAGGCTTGTTCACATTGAAACGACAGATATGCTCACTGACTTGATCATTAAGCATCTTATGGCATTCTTCCATCTGGTATTGGAGTTGGTTGATATCTGAGTGAAAAACTTGAACAATACCACCTAATGAAGCTTCCCATATCACCAGTGAAGTGCATAAGAGAGTCTTCAGCAGGAACTTCATAACCATTGGTAATAGTTGATACCCAATTGTTGTCAGGAATAATCGTTTCAGACTCTGGGATGGACCATGAAGGTTCTGGAGTAAGAGGTCTCTCCTCAATAATACAGCTTTGAATTGTGACCCTTGAAGGTGCAACTCGGGATGTGCTAGTGCTTTTTCCTGCCAAGTATATATCAAACCAATCTTTTTCTGATGGCTTAGGAATATGCTTGGTGGATGCGTCATCTTCATCAGAGTCTGACTCTACCATGACATACGATTCTTCATGAACCATTTGATCCTCAGGAATTGAAGAGATTGTGGGTGTGAACCTTGAATCAACCGTCGTCCAGGCAGCAGATTTCTTCTGAGTTCCCTGTTCTCCGGTAGGACTAGATTGATTGGAAGGTTTCGGTGGTGATGATGGTGGAGGTGGTGGAGGTGTAGAGGTTGTCTTAGAAGATCCACTAGCTCCAGAAGTTCCAGCACCCCCAGTTGGAGGTGGAGGTGGATGTGACAATCCGTACTTTCAGGTCATTTCTCGACACCGTTCATGTCTCATTATTTCAACATTTTAGTAAACTTGGTTTACTTGTTTCAAATTCGCGTAACCTTGGAGGTTTAGCGGCGAATTCATGATCATGACATCACGTACATTTCATATGGACTATGAGTAGTCTACATTTCATTGACATCATATGCATCTCATTAGTACATGCACGACATTTCATTTCACCCTTCAGCGCGTAATTGTTATGTTTTATAATTTTTATCGCGTGAGTTTTTATTTTGATTATTTAACCCGTTACTTTCAAAAATGATCCCGAGGTATTTTTAAACTTACATTTGGTTTATAAAAACTATATTTTTAGTTTTCCTAGTGTTTCAAATTTATTTGGTATTTTAATCGTTAACGTTAATTATTACGTCGTTTTCTTAAAAATTTTACGATAATTATTTTATCACCCGATTTTCACAAGGAAAGTATTTTTACAATTTTTATCATCTCAATACATTCTATTTTGATTTATTAAAAACTTACTTTTACCATAAAGTCACAATTATCTACAATTACTTACATTTCTATACAAATTAAATACAAAATCATACAAGTAATAAAAAAAAAAAAAAAAAAAAAAAAAAATTATATTGAGAGACAACCCTCCCCCAAAATCCGGCCAAGGGGAGGGTGTATATTAAATATGGCATGGTTGTGTTTGTAAACTCATTTACTCAATCAAAAAGTCTTACTCTTTTATCTACTTCATTCATGTACCTCATTTTCTCATAGTTACTAGTGATAAAAATCAATTTTTCTCTCTTCTATTTGGGTCTCCAAAACCGGCCATACATCAAGAAATCCAAGGGATCAAAAATCTTTTCAAGTTCAAGCACTAGTGTTATTTTCAATCTAGTTATACTCTTCTAAGATTTTGAAATAAAAATCTAGAGTATTTAGGTTATCCTTGTTACTAGCACCTCTTCACTTGCACTAGTAAGCATACTCTCATCATTTTTTAAGTTTCCTTGTCATTTTCATATGATTCTTATCATTTTTGGAGCTTATATGCATGTTATGTAGTTTATACCATTTATTTCTTGATTTCTAAGTTTTATATACTTATTAGTCATCCTATAATTACTCCCATGGTATTCTTTGGTCTTGATGGTGATTAGGAACCCATGACACCCTAAGAAGGTGTATGGTAGGATTAGATTAGTTGTGGAGTTGATTTGAAGGGATTAGAATAGGTTTTGTCCGAGAAAAACTATTTTCGTAAACTATATTTTACGTTCTGTCCTTAAAACGAAATTCTGGAAAAACCCACTGATGGTACGACATTTTGGCCTTGATAATTAGAAAATATACTTTAAAACGAATCCGTGGCCTTTTGAACGGATAAAAACGGAGTTATAACGAAGCCGTGGTGAATTTTTAAAGTTTAACGACGATATATACATTTTCAGAAAAATTTCAGCAAACTATTTATTTTGGAGAAGTATTTTGGAGAACAAAATTGTTGGAATACTATTTTTGGAGAACAAATGTTTTGGAGAAGTATTTTGGAGAACAAATATTTTGGAGAAGTGTTTTGGAGAACAAAAAGTGTTGGAATACTATTTTTGGAGAACAAATGTTTTGGAGAAGTATTTTGGAGAACAAATATTTTGAGAACAAAATTGTTGGAACATTATAATTTTTGGAGAACTAAAGTTGGGGAATTAAAATCATTTGGAGAACTAAATTTTTGGAGAACTAAAATAATTGGAAGCTAAAAGATTTGGAGAACAAAACAATTGGAGAACAAATATAGAGTACATTTCTTATAAAAGTTACAATTTCACTATAAATCGTTATAAAACCATTATAGGATGACATTTTGACGCAAAAGCATGTAAAGTCATTTTCGAAGGGTCAAGACGTCAAAAGAGTATTTTTTTTTTTTCGACGACGAGTAATATTTTCAAAACCCGTAAATGGTATAAATAACATACGAAGTGCATGCATAACATTACATTGCAACTCATGACATATCATATCATTGATAATAGGTCCCGGTTGACGCATTACATTAAACCTCAGTGTACTCACATTTGCCGTTATTCCAGTTTATACAAGTGAGTTTTCATAGCCCCGTTTTACATGCTTTCGATTATTTTCAAACCCACGGGGGAGAATACATTGCACTACATTTTTTTTTGTACGATACCAAGTATGTTAAATTCATTACATTGCTTAAGTTACCACATATGCCAATTTGAAAGTCCCCATTACTTGAACATGAACCGTTAATCTTTGAAGCGAGGATGAGTGGATAGATCTATCGAGGGTGACGCCTCCATCCGGGTTGGTGAATCCCAACCAGGCAAACGGATGCATTTCATTTGATATCATTACGGAGTTGTCTGGCAAACACTCCGTGGAGGGGCATACACAATTGAACAGTCTAGTTTCGGGGTCATGGGCTTAAGGCAATTGTAACATTATTTTTACGTGACTGGATTGTCATGCATGATAGATACTTGTGTAGTCGTATAAAACATTTACATAAACCTATGATTTCTCACCAACATTATTGTTGACGTTTTTAGCAATGTATTTTCAGGTAACTGAGGCATTCGCATCATGACATGGTTAGGGACCTATATTTTGAGTCGCGGCGTCGACTTACATTATGTACATTATGGCTCTTTATTTCAAAACATCGTTTGGATTGTAACATATTTGTATTTTGGCAAACTTGTTAAACCTTTTGGGACCGATGTTGTACTCTGATTATGTTTTATGAAATATCCAACGATGTGTTTTTAAAACGACACTTTAGGTCGTTCAATATAACTGTGATGTGGTGCTATGACAGTCAATGCCCCCAGGAATTCCATTCCGCTGCAAAACAGGTAAATTGGGGGTGTGACAGATTGGTACCAGAGCTACAGTTATAGAGAACTAGGATTGCATCATTGACCCTAGACTATAGCTACATTATCATAGCATCTCATCATTTCATCATAGTACATATTTATTTTGATCATGCGGATTCACTTACACTTTGTTCGAGATTATTTACATTTATTTCATATCGGTTGTCACAGACATGTCTTCAGATTCTCACCCTATTACCATATCATCGGATGATGATCCATCACATTCCACTGAGATTGTATCTTCTATCGGATCCACTGCAGCCTTCCCACTGATCATGACCGACACTGAGACCGAACCCTTCGAGGAGGGTGAAGTCGCACCTACACCTCACGTTAGCCCAGCTTTTAACCCGTTGCTCGCACCATCACCACCACCAGCACCACTACCACCATCATCACCATCATCGTCATATTTTCTTAGAGATCCTGTACCCGCATCGGACTTGCCGCCCAAAAAGCGTGCACGTTTCGATATCCCTACACCACCATCGACTGAGCCCGAGCCGCTCGTTAGATTTGAGATAGGCGAGAGTTCTAGGGCAGCTACTGCACGACAGCCTTCCACAGAGGCATTAGGTGCCCGTATCGATGCACAGCAGTTACAGATTGATAGTTTGACGCGACAGTTAGAGGAGTTGTCGGTTGATAGGATTGAGCCCATCGCCGAGGAGGTCGAGGGTTTGATATTAGGCAGGGTTTGTATTGACTTAGAGTTTCAGGGTCTTCAGCACCGACAGATTGAGGATAGAGAGCACATCACAGAGTTGAGGCAGGAGATGCCCGAGCTGTTTGACCGAGCCGAGATGACTCAGGATGAGTTTCAGCGACAGTCACAGGAGTTAGCTTTAGCCCGTGAGCGTATTGTGGCACTGCAGGGTCAGATGGATGAGATGAGGAGTTTGATTGATAGTTTGGTTCTTCAGGTTCGCGATCTTCAGGATAGGGCAGGCGGAGCACCATGAGGTGCCTTGTGTAGACTTTTGTCATGTATAGTTTTGACCATTATTATCCTAGTCACAAGGTGTGTGACGTAGTTTAAAGAACTTGTTGTATTTTGGTTGTTGTACAAACAAATTATCAAGTATTGACTCTACTATGTAGGAATGGTTATTATTATGTATGATATCGGTCCATGTAGGCGGAAATTTTCATGTATATTATCCACGTGTGTTGTGATTATATTGTGATATTTCATTATTGTTCCGTTGTGATTCCATTTATCTTTATGCATGTTGTGGTTGTGGATATATTTGCATGATGGTTGTTTCTACTTACGAGTTCTCATGATTGTTTCATCTTGTGATTTTGAAGAGTTATGGCACCGAAGAAAGCTACAGTTGAGATGACTCAAGCAGCAATTCAGAAGTTGGTAAACGATAGCATTGCTAATGCACTTAGAGTCGAGAGGGAAACAGTGGCTGCTGCTGCTGCTGAAGCCGCGGCCGCTGCTGAAGCCGCAAGATTAGCTGCTGCAACTGGTAATGCCGGAGGATCGGGGGTTAAGAAATGCTCGTACAAAGATTTCAAGAGTGGTGAACCCACTAAGTTTCGAGGTACCGAGGGAGCAACAGCAATGCTTAGATGGTTTGAAAAGTTGGAGTCGGTATTTTTGCTTTGTAACTGTCCGGATGACAGTAAGGTTAAGTATGCTACGAGCGCTCTTCTCGATGGAGCGTTGTCATGGTGGAATTCATACGCGCAACCGATTGGTATGGAGAACGCTTTCAAGCTTACGTGGGAGCAATTTAAGAGTTTGGTGACTAAGAAGTTTTGTCCTCGAACAGAAATCAAAAAGTTAGAGACGGAGTTCTATGAATTGGTTACTATTGGCTATGATATCGACACATACATACGGAGATTCCAGGAATTAGCCGCATTATGCCCGTCGATGGTATCGGATAATGAAAAGTTACTAGAGGCTTTTATCGGGGGACTTCCCGAAGTGATTCAAGGAGATGTGACTTCATTCGATCCACAATCAATTGAAGAAGCTATTCGTGTTACTCAGAAGTTGATGGCACAAGTGGTGAAGCGAGGCAAGTACACCACCACTAACCGAAATAACAACAACAACCCCAACAACCGTTTCAACAACAATAACCGAGGCAACTACAACAACAATAACAAGCGCAAGTGGGATAACACTAGGGGTAGAAATGCTACTCAACAACCGCCCAAGAGGCAAGAGATTGCTAAGGTTTATGCCGCGGGTCAAAAAGAAGGAAAAGGATATACGGGGGTTTTGCCGAAGTGTAATAGGTGTTTGAGTCACCACAATCCGGGACGATGTCCTGATCCGTGTGAGAATTGCAAGAAAGTTGGTCACCGTACTAGGGATTGCAATGCACCACAAGTTACATGTTTTGGTTGCGGGGAAATTGGACACTACAAGAGGGATTGCAAGAAGGGAAAGAATCAAGCAAATCCGAATCAAGGAGGTATGGCTCAAGGAAGGGTTTATGTCATTGGAGGCGGAGAGGATAAGGAAGACCCGAATGTCATTACGGGTACGTTCCTTCTTAATAATCGTTATGCTTCAGTCTTATTTGATTCGGGTGCCGATAAAAGTTTTGTGTCCAATGCATTTGCACCTTTGCTCAACATTAAACCAACTACACTAGACATATCATACAACGTCGAATTAGCTAATGGTAGCGTAGTTTGCACCAACACCATTGTTCGCGGTTGCACATTCAATTTTCTTAATCATCCATTCAACATAGACCTCATGCCCGTAGAGCTTGGTAGTTTTGACGTCGTCATAGGCATGGACTGGTTATCTAAGCATCGCGCAAAGATCATTTGTGATGAGAAAGTTGTACATCTTCCCTACAATGGCGAAACATTGATTATTCGTGGGGAACGAAGTGGAACTCGAATTAGTATCATATCGAGTATCAAAACGGAGGAGTACATTAAGAAAGGTTGTCTTGCTTTCTTAGCTCATGTAACGGAGAAAAAGTCGGAGGAGAAGCGACTTGAAGATGTTCCTATTGTTCGTGAATTTTCTGAGGTATTTCCCGAGGATTTACCTGGACTTCCACCGGCACGACAAGTAGAGTTTCAAATTGACTTAGTGCCCGGAGCTGCACCGATTGCACGAGCACCGTACCGTCTAGCGCCATCCGAAATGCAAGAGTTGTCTAATCAATTGCAAGAGCTTCTAGACAAAGGATTCATTAGGCCGAGTTCATCGCCTTGGGGAGCACCGGTCTTGTTTGTGAAGAAGAAGGATGGATCCTTCCGAATGTGCATAGATTATCGAGAGTTGAACAAGTTAACGGTGAAGAATCGTTATCCACTCCCCAGAATTGACGATTTGTTCGATCAATTGCAAGGTTCCAGTATTTATTCCAAGATTGATCTTCGTTCGGGTTATCATCAGCTTCGAGTTCGGGAAGAGGATATTCCAAAGACAGCTTTTAGAACACGTTACGGTCATTACGAGTTTCAAGTGATGCCGTTTGGATTGACTAATGCACCGGCGGTATTCATGGATCTTATGAATAGAGTATGTAAACCGTACTTGGACAAGTTTGTTATTGTGTTCATCGACGACATCTTGATTTATTCGAAGAGCAAAGAAGAGCACGAAGAGCATTTAAGGACGATTTTAAGGCTACTCAAGAATGAGAAGTTGTATGCTAAGTTTTCGAAGTGTGATTTTTGGAACCACAAAGTGCAATTTCTTGGTCACATCATTGATAGTCAAGGACTACAAGTTGATCCCGCAAAGATTGAAGCCGTGAAAGATTGGGCTACTCCAACAAATCCTACAGAAATTCGTCAATTTCTAGGACTAGCCGGGTATTACCGAAGGTTCATCGAAGGTTTTTCAAAGATAGCGAGACCTTTGACCAAGTTGACACAGAAAAACAAGAAGTACGAGTGGGGAAAGAAACAAGAA
Organism: Chrysanthemum seticuspe; assembly: GCA_019973895.1. Lineage (NCBI taxonomy): Eukaryota > Viridiplantae > Streptophyta > Magnoliopsida > Asterales > Asteraceae > Chrysanthemum > Chrysanthemum seticuspe. The sequence goes on along the minus strand of BPTQ01000007.1, from coordinate 31,087,718 downwards.
ACTGCTTTTCAATTGTTGAAGCAAAAGCTTTGCAGTGCGCCGATTTTAGCACTACCCGAAGGCATTGAGAACTTTGTTGTATATTGCGACGCTTCGCATAAAGGACTTGGGGCTGTTTTAATGCAAAATGAGAAGGTGATTGCGTATGCTTCTCGACAACTTAAGACGCATGAGAAGAACTACACCACACATGATCTCGAGTTAGGAGCCGTAGTTTTTGCGCTCAAGATTTGGAGACACTACCTCTACGGTACCAAGTGCACAGTGTTTACCGACCACAAGAGTTTGCAATATATTCTTGATCAAAAGGAACTTAACATGAGGCAACGTCGTTGGTTGGAGTTACTCAGCGACTATGATTGTGAAATCAAGTACCACCCGGGAAAAGCCAATGTTGTGGCTGATGCTCTTAGTCGGAAAGAGAGGCCTAAACCTTTAAGAGTTCGTTCATTGGGAATGACAATTGTTTCTCCTTTACCATCGAAAATCCGCGAAGCACAAGTCGAAGCACTTAAGGAGGAAAATCGACCAAGTGAAAAGCTTTATGGCATGCCCGAAAGCGCAAATGGTTTTGTGAAGAGAGCAGATGGAGTACTATGTTTCAAGGATAGAATGTGGGTTCCATTGTATGGCGGAATACGAGAATTGATTATGCATGAGTCGCATAAGTCAAAGTATTCTATTCATCCAGGATCGGATAAGATGTATCAAGATCTTAAGAAGCTTTATTGGTGGCCGAACATGAAAGCGGAGATTGCCACGTACGTTAGCAAATGTCTTACCTGTGCTAAGGTAAAAGTCGAGTACCAGAAGCCGTCAGGATTGCTCCAACAACCAGAAATTCCTCAATGGAAATGGGAACGCATTACAATGGACTTTGTTACGAAACTTCCTAAGACATCGGGAGGTTACGACGCTATTTGGGTAATTGTTGATCGCCTTACCAAGTCAGCTCATTTCATACCGATTAGAGAGACTTATTCCATGGAACAACTCACTAGACTTTATGTCAAAGAAATAGTCTCGAGGCACGGAGCACCAATTTCTATCATTTCCGACAGAGATAGTCGATTTACTTCAAACTTTTGGAATTCATTGCAAGATTCATTCGGAACCAGATTAGAGATGAGCACAGCATATCACCCACAAACCGATGGTCAAAGTGAAAGGACCATTCAAACATTGGAAGACATGCTGAGAGCATGTGTTATTGATTTTGGAAATGGTTGGGCTAACCATTTGCCATTGATTGAATTCTCGTACAACAATAGTTATCACACCAGTATCAAGATGGCACCATTTGAGGCACTCTATGGTCGAAAGTGCCGATCACCTGTTTGTTGGGCCGAGGTAGGAGACGCACAACTTACTGGTCCAGAAATGGTACGGGAAACCACGGAAAAGATTGTTCAGATTCGTGACCGACTTAGAACTGCCAGGAGTCGACAGAAAAGTTATGCGGATGTTAGACGCAAGGATTTGGAATTTCAAGTGGGTGACAAAGTCATGTTGAAAGTATCGCCTTGGAAGGGCGTGGTACGTTTTGGAAAGCGTGGGAAGTTAAACCCGAGATACATTGGACCATTCAAGATTTTGAGCCGAGTTGGTCCTGTAGCTTATCGACTTGATCTTCCGTCAGAACTTAGTCATGTGCACAACACGTTTCATGTTTCAAACTTGAAGAAGTGTCTTTCAGACGAATCGCTCGTTATTCCATTGGATGAAGTTCATATTGACGACAAACTCAACTTTGTGGAGGAACCCGTAGAAATCATGGACCGCGAGGTCAAGCAGTTGAAACAGAGTCGTATTCCTATTGTGAAAGTTCGTTGGAATTCTCGACGAGGTCCTGAGTTTACTTGGGAACGGGAAGACCAGATGCGACGCAAGTATCCACATCTTTTCGCCGACACTGTTACACCTAACAACGTTTGAATTCAGGGACTGAATTCCTTTTTGGATGGGCGAATGTGACAATCCGTACTTTCAGGTCATTTCTCGACACCGTTCATGTCTCATTATTTCAACATTTTAGTAAACTTGGTTTACTTGTTTCAAATTCGCGTAACCTTGGAGGTTTAGCGGCGAATTCATGATCATGACATCACGTACATTTCATATGGACTATGAGTAGTCTACATTTCATTGACATCATATGCATCTCATTAGTACATGCACGACATTTCATTTCACCCTTCAGCGCGTAATTGTTATGTTTTATAATTTTTATCGCGTGAGTTTTTATTTTGATTATTTAACCCGTTACTTTCAAAAATGATCCCGAGGTATTTTTAAACTTACATTTGGTTTATAAAAACTATATTTTTAGTTTTCCTAGTGTTTCAAATTTATTTGGTATTTTAATCGTTAACGTTAATTATTACGTCGTTTTCTTAAAAATTTTACGATAATTATTTTATCACCCGATTTTCACAAGGAAAGTATTTTTACAATTTTTATCATCTCAATACATTCTATTTTGATTTATTAAAAACTTACTTTTACCATAAAGTCACAATTATCTACAATTACTTACATTTCTATACAAATTAAATACAAAATCATACAAGTAATAAAAAAAAAAAAAAAAAAAAAAATTATATTGAGAGACAACCCTCCCCCAAAATCCGGCCAAGGGGAGGGTGTATATTAAATATGGCATGGTTGTGTTTGTAAACTCATTTACTCAATCAAAAAGTCTTACTCTTTTATCTACTTCATTCATGTACCTCATTTTCTCATAGTTACTAGTGATAAAAATCAATTTTTCTCTCTTCTATTTGGGTCTCCAAAACCGGCCATACATCAAGAAATCCAAGGGATCAAAAATCTTTTCAAGTTCAAGCACTAGTGTTATTTTCAATCTAGTTATACTCTTCTAAGATTTTGAAATAAAAATCTAGAGTATTTAGGTTATCCTTGTTACTAGCACCTCTTCACTTGCACTAGTAAGCATACTCTCATCATTTTTTAAGTTTCCTTGTCATTTTCATATGATTCTTATCATTTTTGGAGCTTATATGCATGTTATGTAGTTTATACCATTTATTTCTTGATTTCTAAGTTTTATATACTTATTAGTCATCCTATAATTACTCCCATGGTATTCTTTGGTCTTGACGGTGATTAGGAACCCATGACACCCTAAGAAGGTGTATGGTAGGATTAGATTAGTTGTGGAGTTGATTTGAAGGGATTAGAATAGGTTTTGTCCGAGAAAAACTATTTTCGTAAACTATATTTTACGTTCTGTCCTTAAAACGAAATTCTGGAAAAACCCACTGATGGTACGACATTTTGGCCTTGATAATTAGAAAATATACTTTAGAACGAATCCGTGGCCTTTTGAACGGATAAAAACGGAGTTATAACGAAGCCGTGGTGAATTTTTAAAGTTTAACGACGATATATACATTTTCAGAAAAATTTCAGCAAACTATTTATTTTGGAGAAGTATTTTGGAGAACAAAATTGTTGGAATACTATTTTTGGAGAACAAATGTTTTGGAGAAGTATTTTGGAGAACAAATATTTTGGAGAAGTGTTTTGGAGAACAAAAAGTGTTGGAATACTATTTTTGGAGAACAAATGTTTTGGAGAAGTATTTTGGAGAACAAATATTTTGAGAACAAAATTGTTGGAACATTATAATTTTTGGAGAACTAAAGTTGGGGAATTAAAATCATTTGGAGAACTAAATTTTTGGAGAACTAAAATAATTGGAAGCTAAAAGATTTGGAGAACAAAACAATTGGAGAACAAATATAGAGTACATTTCTTATAAAAGTTACAATTTCACTATAAATCGTTATAAAACCATTATAGGATGACATTTTGACGCAAAAGCATGTAAAGTCATTTTCGAAGGGTCAAGACGTCAAAAGAGTATTTTTTTTTTTCGACGACGAGTAATATTTTCAAAACCCGTAAATGGTATAAATAACATACGAAGTGCATGCATAACATTACATTGCAACTCATGACATATCATATCATTGATAATAGGTCCCGGTTGACGCATTACATTAAACCTCAGTGTACTCACATTTGCCGTTATTCCAGTTTATACAAGTGAGTTTTCATAGCCCCGTTTTACATGCTTTCGATTATTTTCAAACCCACGGGGGAGAATACATTGCACTACATTTTTTTTGTACGATACCAAGTATGTTAAATTCATTACATTGCTTAAGTTACCACATATGCCAATTTGAAAGTCCCCATTACTTGAACATGAACCGTTAATCTTTGAAGCGAGGATGAGTGGATAGATCTATCGAGGGTGACGCCTCCATCCGGGTTGGTGAATCCCAACCAGGCAAACGGATGCATTTCATTTGATATCATTACGGAGTTGTCTGGCAAACACTCCGTGGAGGGGCATACACAATTGAACAGTCTAGTTTCGGGGTCATGGGCTTAAGGCAATTGTAACATTATTTTTACGTGACTGGATTGTCATGCATGATAGATACTTGTGTAGTCGTATAAAACATTTACATAAACCTATGATTTCTCACCAACATTATTGTTGACGTTTTTAGCAATGTATTTTCAGGTAACTGAGGCATTCGCATCATGACATGGTTAGGGACCTATATTTTGAGTCGCGGCGTCGACTTACATTATGTACATTATGGCTCTTTATTTCAAAACATCGTTTGGATTGTAACATATTTGTATTTTGGCAAACTTGTTAAACCTTTTGGGACCGATGTTGTACTCTGATTATGTTTTATGAAATATCCAACGATGTGTTTTTAAAACGACACTTTAGGTCGTTCAATATAACTGTGATGTGGTGCTATGACAGTCAATGCCCCCAGGAATTCCATTCCGCTGCAAAACAGGTAAATTGGGGGTGTGACAGTGGAGGAGGATCTTTAGGACCTTTACGCAATGTTTCCAACACTATGGTCCTTCTTTTCTTCTTTGCTTCTCTTTCTCCAATGTCTAACAAAAACTGTTCATGATTGTCGTGCTTAATTGATTCTTCGAGAGCCTCGGATAGCTTCTTATGGACCTCATGCTTATGCTCGTTAGCCTCATACATCTTATTTGAAAGAACAGCTCTCATATCTGCAATAGGTAGATCTTTGAATCGTCTAAGCAGTGGAGCTTCCATTGCCCATTCCACCGCATCCTTAACTTCGCCTTCAATGGCGTCTGCAACCCCTTCATCAAAGTTGAGGTGTTCCAACCTATAGACACGATCCACAAGGGCATCAACAGATTTTGGTAGATGTCTTTCAAGAGCTTCAATTCTTTTCACTGCTTTGTCGAGTAGTTGATCTGAAGTAAGTATTTGAGGTGGTGAAGCTGGTGGAGTTTCCATATCAGCAACTGTAACCACCGGTTCAAGGGATGGAGCAGGTTTGGGAGGTGGTTGAGGTGTCATTTTAAGTGAAGATGCTGACATAGGTGGAACGGTAGATGTGTCTTGCTGAATATGGACATTAAACATGGATTGTGCATCCTCTTTATCATTATCTTGCTTAGAGGCCTCAGTATCTATGGGTTTGTCATTTAAGAATTGATCTCCGAAAGTGAAGTCTGTATCTAGGTTCTTTAGTGAAGATAGAGAACCGGTAGATAGATTTGGTTCTTCCATGTGCATGGTCTTATCAGATCTTGACTCAAGATTCTCCTGTGAGTCTTTATGCACCAAGCCATCAACATTCTGATCAGACTGAGTAACACTTGATGCAGGAGGTTCTTTTAATGTTTCAGGCACTTTTTCCAACACAGATTGTTCCTTAGCTGAAGAGGATTCAGTTCTTCTCTTCAGTTCATATTGATTGGTGGTTCTTAATGGGGAAGATGAGATTGTTAGAAGCATTTGAGCGGCTTGTTCAGTATCAACACTAACCATCCCTTTTCCTTTGTCTTGTGTTATTGGGGTTGTTTATCGTGGCAATTGATCAGGTTCTCTTAACACTACTCCTCCAACTGGCGCTCTCACATTATGACTTTCTAGGCTTTGTTGGATTCCAAGTTGCAGAGCAGCATCATCTTCATCAGTCAACCTCATATTACCCCTAGAAACCTCAGATTCCTCAACATTATCCTTTTCCATTTTCTTCTTCGTTCCTTTCTGCTTCTTGGATGTGGAGTCTGAATGTTGTGACCTTTCACGTCTCTTTTTAGGAAGAGAGGCATAAGAAGCTTGTGATCCTGATGTGGACTTGGGAGCATTGGGTTGTGGAGGAGTGGGTGTGACATTGTCAGAAGATCTGGCAGCTCTTTTCTTGTACTGTTTGAAGTAATCTGTCTTCTTGATATCGTCCGTGAGTAGAATATCAGGAATTAGCAATCCAAAGATTTCTTTATCCATACCTCTAGGAACATATTTAAGATTTCCCAAAACAAATTCATCTTCTGCATTATGTAGAGCTGATTCTATCCTGGGGTTGAAGTTGTGAGTCTGTTGCAAGTACTGGATAACAAGCTTTGAAAATCTGATGCTAGGAATCACAAGTTTGTTTAGTTTCTTTCGACCCTGAGCTTTATTCTGAAAGTTTGTTCTATCAGATATGAATGTGTTCATTGATAATGAAAATTCTTCCCAAATCCGATCTGAGACATTCACATTTACCCCATTGACGATACCCCATAGGATTTGCAAGATGGGAATTCTCACTTTATCGAACCCTGATGTTTTGCCAGATAAGCACAAGTTGAGAACTGTTGTCATTGCTCTCCAGGGTTGATACATGTGTCCGGTAATGATATCAGAAGCCCTTGTAATGCTAGTCTGATATCCCAAACCAATTAGAAATACAATTAGATCGTCAGCACCAGGTGGAGGTTCAGATCGTATATTGGAGTTACAGGGAGTGATTCCTAGAGCCTTGCTAAGAATGTCAGAATCTATCACAAATTCCCTATCATCCAGTTTGCAGGAGTATTTAGCTGTGATTTTATCCCATTGAATGGTGTTCCAGAATTGTTGTATGTAAATAGTGGGAATTGTGCATTGCTTGGTAATGGCACCAAAGAAGTTTGTGTTCTTGAGGATATAAATAGACACTTTGAGGATAGGATTTTGTTGCAACTTTTGTAGGTCCAAATAACAGTTACTTTTTCCAATTTCTGCCCATTGACTTTTAGGAAGGATTTCGTCATCTGAAAGGACTTTGGGTGGAGCAGAAGATGCAATGTTCTCAGCAGAAGTTGTGTTTGCCATTGAAGATCTAAATGAGAAATACAACCAACAACAATGATTGGGAACATGTTAGATTGTAAATGGTTAGTTAGACATCATTGAATACACCCTTATGTAATAAACACACAAACTTAGAAGCTCAGACAAGGTTCCCATAGGCATATATAGAGATAGAATGAGTGGCATTAGCGAGACATTAAGGATAAATACTCCATTTGATACAGTTTTCACGAGACGAGTTGTTTTGGAATTAAAAGGTTAAAACGCACATTTGCAAAGAAATAATGTCATGAAACAAGATACAAATGTAGAAGTGATATAGTAGATTGTATGAAACAAGTTGTAACATTAAGTTGCCACAAGGGAATCCAAGTACAACTTGCTTAAACAGAAATGTTATAGCATGTCACAAAGAGTAAGTTGTCAATATAAGTTGCTACAGGAAATCCTGAATCAAGATTGTAAGCATGAGATTATCCTAGCAAGTTGTCTTAAAACATTTTAATAACCCTAGTCGCCGTATGAAAAATAAACCAAATAAGTCGCTAGTCATGAATGCACAAGTCGCTAACCAAGGCTAAGTCGCTACATGAAAGCATACTATGTCGCTAACTTGTAAAGACAAGTCGCCATCAATAGTGTCACAGCCACGTCGCTACAAATCAGTTCACTAAGTCGCTACCATTGCTAGGTCGCTAACTTGTAAAGACAAGTCGCCATCAACAGTGAGACAGCTAAGTCGCTACAAAAGTCGTTAATAATCAGTTCACTAAGTCGCCACACTTACTAAGTCGCTAACTTGAGCGAGCTTAAAACAACAACTCGCCACGATGAATTTGTATACTAACTCGCTACCAAGAACATTACTAAGTCGCCATCAAGAACACATTATACGCAGCAGACAATCATCACCAACTGAGCAATCATTCATCACCATTACATGGGCACACTTATCAGGAAATATAGAACGGTTACTACTAAACATTTAACACACTTCCAATCGACAAACACATCAAACACAACACATACATCGACACCCTATTGACGCAATAATAAACAACCCATTAATACATTCCAATAACACCAAAAAGACCATAATACACAAGACAAATGATTCCATAAGAGCACATTCATTAGCAGACCTACGTGGGAATCAAGCGATGCGGATTAAATTCTCGGTGGGATCTATGTAAAAGGTTATGTTAGTCAAGCATCTACGACATATAATTGAGAGCAGAGAGTGAAAGAAGCAAATCATACCACTTCAAGTCGCTAGCTTGGACTAATTATCGAGAGAGAAAGAGAGAAAGTAAAGTATTTGAGATTTTGTAAAACAACGAAAGTGGTAAGTCGCTAGGGTATAGGGAGGGGATTAATTAAGATTACTAAATTGACACATTTAGTCCTTGTAGTTTAGTGATTTGTGTAGCAACTCGCTATCAAAAGATTTTAATAAGTCGCTAATGTTTTTCAAAGCAAGTTGCTAACATAGTTATGGAAAGTTGCTATCTTATCATATTATGTATAGTAAACATTTATAATCCATGGACTTAACAGACTTATCAGATAGCATACTAACACAGATAAGCACACTATCACAATGATCACCATGAACCAAATAAACATTCAATACATGGGTACACAAAGATCACCACAAAGGCAAGACAAGACAACAACCTGCAACTGAGCACACACCATAACCAGCACTGAAGCAGATATAAACAAGATATCTTGAAAAAAAAATATCCCCCTCAATCAATGTCAACAAAGACCATTGATTGACTTTAACCCACCCGTTTTAAAATAAGAATATATCAGTTGTTCGAACTTCATCTATGATCCCGTATCATTTTTGAATGACATTTCTAGGATCATAGATGTTATCGATAACAACGAATATATCCTTTATTAGATGGAAGAAAATGACTAAAATTATGAATTTAAAAGAATGAAATATTTTAAAAGTATTGAACCAATTTTTTTTTTTTTTTTTTTTTTTTTTTTTTTTTTTTAAGTTGATTTTTACTCAGATTTAAAAGAGCGAGTCCTAATTCAAGATGAATAGGAGTCAAAGTAAGAGGTACATCAATTCTGGCATGCTATAGCTCCTGACTGAGCCATATTCATTTCTGATGGAAACCAAGTCATGAGGTTCCTGATTGAATTGAGCATTGTACCTGAAAAAGACTGAGAGCACATTGTACTAGAAGCACATGTAGAATTGCAACTGGATGGGTTAGTGACATAAATAATCTCACTATTGGATGTAACACAGTTTAATATAGACGTATCATTATTAGACATCTTTTTAGGCTCAATATACTTGAAGAGTTTTCCTGATGGCATCCACTTAAGGCAAGATCTAGGTATGTAAGTCCGTTTGGATTCTGTGAACTTAAATAATCTACCAGTAGGAATCCATTTGAAGCAGCTACTAGTAGTTTTGTATGTGTGCACTTCCCTGTTTTGACTATTTGTCCTTTTGTGATTAGTGTGTTTCTTAGGGGATTGATCAGCCAAATGATGTTTCTTATGAGAACTAGTCATACTTCTAGTATTACTGAACTTTGAGCTTTGAACATTTACCTGGGTTTTGAGATTCATCATATCGGAACGACGCAATGAAGTGACTTGTTTTGTCAAAACAACATTCTCATCAACTTGGGAGGCAAGCCTAGATTTCGATGGTTTAATTCTTTCAGTTCTAAAGGCATTAGGTTGCTTAACTATTGTACGTTTAGATTGGTTCTGAACAGTTGACTTTCCCAAAGTTGATGGTTTTGCAAACTTAGTATTCATCCTATTTCCAATAGATTTCCTAAGCTCATTTTTTAAAGCAACAATATTGAAGCTCTTATCCTGAATTTGGGCTTTGAGGTCATCAATGTCTTTCAACAAGATGTTAGATTGATTGATCAACTTGGAATTGGTCTCCTCCATGTTCTTTCTTAATGACTCATTTTCTCTTAATAGGTTGGACACACATAGAGTTAGTTCGGCATTTCTAGATTCAAGTGTATCACTCATCTCATGACAGTCATATTGCTGTACATCTGAGATAAGTGATTTCAGAGTGCATATGGTTGAATCTTTGTCCTGAATCTGGGTTTTCAATTGATTAATTTCAAAAAATTCTCGAAATTCTGGAAATTCCTGATTAATACACGATTTTTTTGCATAAAAACTTTCATCCTTTTGTTGTATTTCAATTTCCAATGAAATGCAATGTTTTTCAAGAATTGAGTATTTGTTTGAAAGTTCATCATATACCCCTTTTTCAATCATGTCTTTAGCTTTAATAGTTTTAGATTCAGGCTCAACCAAGATCGATTTCATAGTGTTATGTTCAGAGTTAGAGTCAGGTACATTAACATATGAATTACTATGATCAGTTAAGTGTACCTCATCACCTGAAACCTTTTCTAACTCTGAATCTTTGAGATCATTACAGTTGTCTTCATCCTCTTTTATTGCAACTGAACTTCTACATTCGGTATCATTCATTGGTTCAACTGGTCTATTGCATGACCTGTCACAATCTTCCCATAGCATCACTTGACATTCATTCATTTCATTCAGCTTGTCATTATCTTTGGTAGCTTCCTTAATGTATATTTCCATATTGCCCATAAGTTGAATAAAGGTGTATCTGAACTCATGAATTTCCATTCCAGTGTGTTTCTTGAATGAGATTACAGTCAAGTCATCATCAAAATCTGAGGAATATTCCCCCCTGATAAGTGGCTGAAATTGATTGAGGATTACTTGAAGAGTTGCATTAGATTCATCAGTTGAGAACTTTTCTTTGGTAATTTGAAACCTCAGTTGTCCTAAGTTTAGTAACACAGTTCTTGTCAACGTGGGAAAGTCCTGACGAAGGATAGCACTGCTTGTTCGATCCATAGTTGTAGATAAAAGTAGTTTGAGATGCTGATGAAGTAGTTGAAAGGACTCAATGATGTATTCCATTTGCTTTACATCATAGTACATTGACAGATGTGGTTCGTTGAGGTTTGACTCAGAAGGTGAGGAGTTTTGACCACACTTTGATGAATCAATCAAGGTTGGACATTCGGGAATGCAACCAATTTCATTGTTCAGTGAGGTATCATAGAGTTCAAGCACTTTGGAGATAAACGGGTCAGTGATGTAGGACATTGTGGGTGAAGGAGTATCTGCTGGATGAACGTCCTCGGCAATAGTGGAGATGATAGTAGGAATATTGATAGACATGTTAACAGATTACACGGGATTTTATAGCTCTCTGATTAAATCGGGAAATAGATTCTTTCACGGGATTTTACTGAATCAAGAGAAAATCGTATTAAAACAAGAAATCACCCAAGTCGCTAGGAAACCTTGAACCAACTCGCTAATTCATCAAGTCGCTAAATAGCAACTCGCTAGGTACCAACTCGCTAACACCAAGTTGTTAACAATATAAAGTACAAGTCGCTAACTTACACCAAGTCGCTACTCGTAGTGGAGAATCCACTAAGTGTACTTTTGTCGGCTTGTCTCAATAGACAAGTCGCTAGGACCAAATCGCTACCAAATAACACACCAACTCGCTAACTTTTTATGAAGCAAGTCGCTATGATGAATATCACACCGAGAACCAAGTCGCTAGCAAGAGAATCACCTAAACACCACTTTTCAATCCAAAAACAACCCAACCACAATGATTCAAGCCTTCAAAGTCAAAACCTAAACACTTGTGATGATTCTAAACACAAAAGTACTATCAAAATCCAAACTTTAACACTAGAAATCAACCAAATGATGCAAAAACCACTAAACTTTTTCAAACTCAAAAACCACCTAAAAACCACAAGAAATCCAAAGATATGTAAGAGATGATCTAACCATGGCTCTTGATACCAATTGTAAGATATTGGATTTCACATACACATCAAAACATTAACACTTTAAGCGTATAGATGATTTTAGAGAGAGAGAAAGTGGGATATTCTAGAAAGAGAAACTTGTGGAATATTAGATTACCAAATAACATCCAACCCTCTACCTTGCAAGGTAGAGGGTATTTATAGGTTACAAACTAAACGACCTCCTGACGGCCTGTGGATCAGGTATACAATGGGTAAAGACCCGCCCTTCCTCCACGGTGTTGCACTAAACTAAGAAGCTAACTAAATAACTTAGTAAATAACGTAATGTCTACGAGCTAACTTATGCTAGATAGAGTTTGGGGTGACCGATACTTTTTTATGGTATTTTCTAATTCCTAACATCTAAGCACCTATCACTAATGCTTCTTGTCTTGACTTCTAAGCACCTACCACAAGTGCTAATGATGTGGATGATAGATACCCTTCACTAATATCTTCGTCTTGACACTTGAGATACCTTTCACAAATGTCTTCAACACTTCTTAGGAAAAGATAAACAATCATCAACAAGAAGACTTCAGTAGTCTTGATGATGAGGAAGCATGGCAACTCATAGACTTGAGCTTGCTCTACTTTAAAGGTGGTGATCTCGCCTTTAAGAGGAACCTAGAAGATCACACAAAAACAAAACTACAAACATAGATCTCTTGGATCTGAGGTTAGAGAGTTTTCAACTCTAGGGGAAAGTATGTTAGAAAGGGGTAAGTAATAATGAAGAAATGACTCACTATTTATAGAGAAAAAAATCTACTGTGATCCCTTCCACAAGGGATCCGTCTAGCGTAAAGCTAGGGATCCGTGGGACGCTCCCCTTTACCCATGGGTATTTTGGTTATGGGTCATGGGTCATGGGTTGATCCATGGATCTTTGGCTAGATACAATGTATCTCTTGAGTGCAATGCACTTAGTCACTTGGGTATGGGTTGATCCATGGGTTACGGATATTATCCATGTATGATATAAACATGATGTCATGCAATGGGTTATTGGTCAAGCTCCATGGGTCATGGGCTTTGGGTTGTACCCAATTACATTCAATGTATTTGCCCAATGGGTTATGATATTTAAGTTTCTACCCATTTATATTACCCAATATACTACATACTAGTTATGTGTTATTTTACCCAAATATGTAAACACTAGTTGTTGTACATATGTAATATTAAATCATAAAATCACTTATACTTGTTTTAGTGTTTTATGTGAAAATGTGAATATGTTAGAAATTATTAGTTTAAACCATTTACGTATTTTATTTGTTTCGTTAAAATGATTTTATGTTTGTTATCGACAAAACATTAGAAGATCGTAAAATATAAATAAACGTTTTTACGGCTTATTTGTATTAACAGCTTTCCTTTCTCCGGGATGGTTCCATCATCACGGGATTTTACAATTCTATGGTTTAAGCCGAGAAACAGTTTCTTTCGAGGGATTTTGCAAAACCAAGAATAAACCGTAAGATAGATCCGGAAATGCACTTAACTATTACCAGGATGTTTCCATTGTCACGGGATTTTACAAATCTATGATTTAAAGTGAGAAATAGTTTCTTTCGCGGGATTTTACAAAATCAATACTAAACCGTAAACACTGTCAGCTTGAATGTTTTATGGCAAGTTTGGTTTTAGTGAATATCTGTTTTAGGGGAACGTGCATCGGTTCATCAACAATTCTTATCCATCATCAACAATTCTTTACCCATATGTAGACAACTTCACAAACCATACTAAGTCAAGTAGTATACACTACTTCCCCCTGAGGTTGACCGTAAAACATCAAAGTACACGTTTCTCCCCCATGATGGTTTCGAACATTCGGAAGCATCATTAACGTGTACAACCATCTGCACGAAAAGTTCTAGTCATAAGCAAACATCTCGAAAAAGCATGAGTGACACTGAAGATTCTTGAACTATTTTGCTTAGACTGTGAAGTATCATTGACATTTTGTGGCGTCGAATATCTCATGGGAATTGCTGAAATTGAACCTCCATTGATTCATCAGCTAATAGTAATGACCACATATGGAGATAACCCGATACGACAAACTTGAAAATAAAGTAAACATCCCAACTTTGTGACTTGCTGCTTGTTCTATATTCTTGATCAATCCACAACAGCGTGTGACACTGAGTACAACAACTTCCTTAAGTGATAGTTATGCTCCAACAAGTTATCTTGAGACATGCAACTAACCAACCAATGTCTCAACGATAAAGAAGTACACCCGTGAAACGTCACTTCAATTCCTCATAAGTAATACCGTACAAAAGCCCCATAATCATATTCTGCAAAAAATTTAGTGCAGGTCGTGAATTTTTATCCCTCCGTGAAAAATATCAATACCAAAATGCCACTCATTATCATAAATTTGTATATCCAAAAATTATTCGGATAGTGAAGTTATGACATTCCTTCCATTTAAGCGTTCTAACATTGTATATAGTTTGTATCCCCCAACAGTATTCAGACCCCAAGCCCAACGAGATAAAGCATCACCAGCCCTAGAACACGTCCATATTCAGTTATGAAAGCCCATATCCATCGTATAACAGACCATACGCAAAATTACATTCAAAGCCCTCCCAAAAAAACTAAACCCGGTTATAAGACCACATATCAAAACGTCTCACACATAGATATGTAATTTAACCTAAATATTAGGTCATAACCTTAACATATTGTACGCCCCCATTTTCACATCAACCACCAAATTTTTCACATCACAGATCCATCTCATCTCAAGCGAATCACAACCACCCTTTAAATCAGTCATTAATCCGAACTTACCCAATAACAAGACAACCTATATCATTTTCTTTCATGCAAGGTTCCACTCGACACATGTCTAAGAGAAACGGCTTCAAGATCTTAGCTGAGGTCTTGGGTAGGTATTCTTTACTTTTAGTGTGAGAACGAATCAAGGGACCTATCAAACAGACTTGTTTGATTGTAACCTTATATGATTCGAATACTTATTGAAGCATAAACTTCAAAGAAATATCGATGATGGATTGTATGTCAAACTAAAAAAAATCTTTATAAAGATTGAAGAGTTTGACTAAATCTGAGATAGTGTATGTATTTTATTAATCGTTTGAATAGCATTGATGTGTTTTGGGGAGTGATGATGGTGAGATAATCTTAAAGTCGTGATGTTTGGTATATGGTATATGGTCATTTGTGGTCGAGTCAAATTAGTTTAGGCATAAGGCACAGATTTCTTTATCAGTTTTACGCATAAGGCTTTTCTTACATAAAAATCTTACGCGTAAGTTTCTTTTCTTTCATAAGCGTAAGCCTTTCTTGCTTATGCATAAACTAGTGGTCATACGCGTAAAACGCGTTGCTTAGGCGTAGACTGGTTTAGGTTACGCGTAAACATCTTACGAGTAACTTTCTTACGCGTAACCTTACTTAGGCTTAAAGCCTGTTTACTCGTAACCCTCTTACGCGTATTCCATATGCGTAAGAACATCCTTAGGCGTAGAAAACTAGGGTTTTGACCCAGTTGAATTTTTCTGGCGAGATTCCGACCAAGATATTCGTTCAGCTTCAAAGATAAACCCAGAAAAAGCATAAAATACTTCTTTATGACCATGAGAAACATACCAGTTTGACCATTTTAGTTGTCTTCATTTTCTGGACCAAGTATAGACCACAAAAAAGAAACTGACCAGAAACATTACCATATTCACGGAATGGTAAAAAAAAGGTCATAAAGTGATGATAATACAAAATCTTCTTTGGAAAAAGATGACAAAACCAGATATTGTAAACATATATGGACCAAATGACTTTTTAAACCAAAAAGATACATAAAAACTTGTATAAACTGTTTTCAAAAAAAATAGGAAAAAATATTTTCCGACCATTAAAATGATATAAAAAACAGTTTTAAGACAAGATTCGAAACACCATAAATCATCAAAACACAATAACCATGGCTCTGATGCCATTTGTTGGATCATAAATATATGTGTTTGATGATTCAGGTGGCCTTGGATGGTGATGAAACAAGTATGCCATTGTTTAGAGAGAGAAAGAGATGAGAGGGTGAAACTAGTGAGAGAAAGATTAACAAAAAGAAAAGATTAGATTGAGAGCACCACCCCTTCCAAGGATGGAAGGGGTATTTATAGTTACAGACACTACGTCCTCCTGTCAGACTATGGATCAGACATACAGTGGGTAAAGACCCGTCCTTTCTCCACGGTGTTACTCTAAACTAAACTAAGCTAATTACTAACTAATAAACTAGTAAATAACGTAAAGTCTACGAGCTAAGATATGCTAAACAATAATTGGGGTGACCGACACTTCCTTATGGAATTTCCAATTCCTAACATGGTTGTCTTGAATACCTTCTTGGTTTAAACTATATTGAGTGTATCCACGACACACGCAATTTTCTAACCTTGATATATTTTGGAGGCAAAGCAATTAAAGCTATCATGAATAAAACAATATGAATAAGGTTTGTTTTAAAACATTAGACATACCATAATAATGTGGTATTCTATGAGTTTTATTATGAGACTATATCAGAATTCCATAGATAACATAATTCTTTTTGGACCAAATACTTGTCAATTGGGTTGAGCCAAATTACATATTAAGTATTTTCGAACCAAGTGCATGCTATAATGTATATTTCTTGAATAATACAAGAATCTTATGTTCACGTGTTCACAAGAAGACATAACAGTTCAAGAATTATATGTTTATGTGTTTACAAGAAAACAGAACATATCAATAATACACTATAAGTATTTGAATAATTCAAATACCTCATGTTTATGTGTTAACTAGAAGACATAACAATTTTACTATATTCTTTATGTTATAAGTCATTGATTAATTCAAGGACTTTATAATTATGTCTTAACATGTAAACATAATTATATTAACAAAAATAATCATGAACGCAAACTCTTGAGTTCTGTAGTAATTTTAAGTTAATTTCATACTTCAGAATTATGATTATTATCATTTAACCATAATTGTTTTGACTAAAACATGTAGTCAAAATGTTGAAGTATCTTTACACTATATCATGACATTTACATGTAGTAGGCCAACAAACATCTTGCGTGTTCAAGTCCTAGCAGAATTATTAGCTTTCTTACCTTGCGGTCAAGAGATACCAATAATATGTTGTTCCTTGCACACACTTTGAGATTTCTCTCACTTATGTAACGTACAACATCATTTTATGAAAACAAATAACATGTGATTGATTTGTGTAAATAATATGATAATGTCATAGATATTACAAGTAGTTTAGAACCATAACCATTAATAAGGAATTGTGAATTATAATTCTATAGATAACGCTTCAGAAAGTAACAGCAGAAAGGGAACGTGTTATCTTATAAAATAAAATGCAATTTTCTTTTAAGTAATGGTCGTTTATATTCGGAAAGTAATGAATTATCTCAAAGCCAGTTTGAAATGATATGGGTGACTAATCAAGGAAATAAATCTCGTAGCTCCCACTGAAATTGACAACATTACAGGAATGTTATTTCAGTAATAAAATGCAATGCTCCCATTGGATTTGTCAACATTGTAAGTGTTACATTGCAGTAGAAAGCATATAGCAATTTTATACATTTTCCTATTCTCTTCGAATGCCTATACGCAATGTTTTAAAACCCGGGTTGACCCAGCCGGTTCAACCGGTTGAACCGGGAACCGGCCCGGAGACCGGGCCGGATAGGACCGGGTTTTTGCATGGTTGAGAACCGGATTGAACCGCCGGTTTTCGTTGGGCCGGTTTGATAAACCCGGCCGGGTCATGACTTTTTATCAAAAAAATTAACAAAATGATTTTTTTTCCATTAACTTTTCTAAATTTAATTGAAAATTTAAAATGATGATAACTAATGTTTGTTAAAAAAATTTAAAATAGTAAATTATAGTTATATATGATCTTAGAATCATCAATTAATATAGTTTTACTATAAACCATTTTATAATTTAAAATCACCTTGAACATTTTGGCTATTTTTTTATAGATGTAGACATAAAAAGCAAAACTTATTGGTATAGTCTCAATCTTCTTCATCGGTTTAATCGAATGCATGAATAAAAATGGATAAATTATTAGATCATGCAATAATAATTATTAAATATAAGAAAAAAGTATATATATGTATAAAACCGGTTCAACCCGGCGGTTCAACCGGTTGAACCGGTGACCCGATGAACCGGCGACTAAACCGGGTCAATAAAAAAACCGGTTTTTAAAACATTGCCTATAAGTAGCAATGTACTTAGGTATTGAACAAGGTATATGGAGTCCTACTTATGTAGATGAGGGACTAGCCATTCATGCTTTCATTTAACTTGAATATTTAGCATGCAATTCCTCCTCTATCGTTTACATAGCCCCAAGGGTATTTAGCACTCTATGAATCATAAGAGTCTAAGGAAAATACCTAGCGAATGTTCTAGTAATTTCTTTACTTTTTGCGGTTTAAACTCATACATCGTGATAAGTGCAAGATGTCATTTATTTTGGTAGCTATAGACAAAATGTTTTCTAGTTACACAAAATATTTTATCTTTCAATTATTTCTAGACCGTAAAAGGGTAATGAAATATCATAAGTGAGTTTAACTAATTGTAATCCTATCTTAGTTTGTCAAGTAAGGAGAAAAGATAGGAATAAGTCTCACTCTTCTTACCAGGAAAAGAGACTAAATTTGTCTTTTTAAGAAAACACAAACTTTTGTTTACGAATTATGTTGTAACAACACAATTTTAATCAAAACATAGAAAGTTCAGTTATAGTATTTTCGATAATTAAATTCTTAAAAGAACTAACTACCCAATTAATTACTAATTAAGACTAAGATCCATCTTGACCTCCCACTTATTACAGGAGTTCTGACCAACGTATAAACAAGTAGGGCAAGAGGTAAGCGATGAGCGTCAATTGCACAATGCAACTCTTAGACTTATGAGACTGATCAAGACATGAGTACACAAGTAATAATGTCATGAGCATGTTTAGTCTCATCTTATGCCTCGGGTCCAAGGTCTGACCAAGCATACTCGAAATAAGTCGACCAAGTAAGAACTTGCAAATATCACCAAAGGTCTGAAAAATGAGCAATATTCGCCATGGGTTGGAATGGCCCTAAGGTCTAACCAAAGAGGTCAAGCCAAATGCACGTGTTCTTAGTTGGTTGGCATAGACTTAAAATTTTCACAAAGGGTATTCACATAAATGTGGTAAAATCGTGTACAAAAAAGCATGCAAAACAACTTTGTAACACTTATTTTAAAAACTTTTAGTAATGACACTGTAGTGATCATCATGGTTCATAGTAGCTCCAATCGAACTCGCAGGGAGGTGGAGGACCAAGTCAGGGCGAGGCAATAACCGAAAATCCTTTAGGTGTGACTGTGCGTACCTCCTTAAACCCCCTTTATAGTTTGTTCTAGTGGGTGAGCCATACGTCCCAAGTGTCCACAGCGTCTAGTTTTTAATTTTATGAAAAACGTGTTTCAATAGTTTAGGTCACTTAATTTTACAAAAACAATTTTTCACGAATCAAATAGCAGGTCACAATGAGCATGGTATTTAGGCGTGTAAATTAAGACCATTATTAATGTCATGGTTACGATATGTATTATTCCATATTACATGCAATTAAGTGTCAAAAACATGTAACAATTATGCACATAAGGAATCACCAACATATAAACATAAAACATTAATAAACACATATTTATCCGAGTTCTCTCGCGAGTCTTCCCCAAAAGGAGAACCATAAGACTGTCACTAGGTGCAATACCTAGATCGCCCAATACGTCACAACAAGCAATCGAGTGGGTCTTATAGCCGGAATATACACATAAAATTAATCATGGCAAACTAATTAACATTTAATTATGCAATTTTATGCATCTAATTAACCATTAATTCAATTAGTTTGTGTCTAGGTATTTTTTATTAATTATTGACCAGTATTGCATTATAGTTGTCAAAAAAAAAAAAAAAAAAAAAAAAAAAACAAATAACTAAATAGATTTCATGCAGCCTATTCGCGTGTTTATTAAAACGTGTAATCAATAATCACAAAAACGAGATGGCTCGTGATGCCACTGTTGGGATTTTATTAACATGTCAACCATTTAACACTACGAGTACGCAGGATCTAGTTAATGTAATCATGTTAACACATAATTAATAAACAATAGAATATAAAAGGAAACAAGGAAAACTAACCCTCGTAGTCACCCGCAAGTTTTATCAAACAACAAAACTAAGTGATCAAAACGATCAACTCTTTGAGTGCTCACACAAATACTTTAACACGAATACGCCCGATAAAGCTAGTCGTGTACGTTAACCAAACAACCCTTGTCTTACTTGAACTTCTCGAACCAAAAAACCCTTAGAACACTTTCACGTGTTGTCCGAGATCAAACAAAACCCTAGAACCAAAACCCTTGATGTCCGATATACGCAGCAATGCCCGAGAATTGATTACTCTTTTGTCCGATATCGGATAAAAGAGATTCTGCATGTTTTCTTTCTACCACGAACTCAGCAACCATACACAGCTTTCTCGACTTCAATTCAACTTGGAATTAATCAGAAAACTATTACTTATGAACCCTATAACAAATTGCATCAAGTTGATGCAATTAGGGTTTCAAAATAAACAAACCCTAATTGATATAAACGAAAACCAAAGTCGGATGTTTAGGGATCCGATTGGCAGATTTGATGGTGCTATGATCGGTGTAATGTTTTGATAATAATGGTGTACAAGTCGTTAGTTTTGAGCTAGGGTGTAGGATATATATATATATATATATATATATATATATATATATATATATATATATATATATATATATATATATATATATATATATATATATATATATATACTAGTGTTCGAAGCCCGCCCAATGGGCGGGCATGTCTTATAATTATCGTTGACATAATTTGCTATAGCGAAAGGAGGGTAATCGTAAAGAAGGAGTGCAACTAAGGTCGAACTTTTCGACCATGACGTGTGGGTCTTGAGAGGCAAGATTATTCGTGACATATTATCTGAATCTCTTAGACCGAT
This sequence comes from Chrysanthemum seticuspe, assembly GCA_019973895.1. NCBI lineage: Eukaryota > Viridiplantae > Streptophyta > Magnoliopsida > Asterales > Asteraceae > Chrysanthemum > Chrysanthemum seticuspe. The sequence continues at coordinate 31,066,542 of BPTQ01000007.1, read as the reverse complement.
GTTTACGTGGATATAATTTTTCATCAAAGTCAAGATTGGTGATTGAGGCCCGGAAAGGCTTCAATCTATGCCTATATATATGGGCCTATGTTCTCTCAATGTTATAATGTCGTAGTTACGATCTTTTTTGTTAGTATGTGCATTGAAGCGCCGAAGTGTATCTCCAAACTTAATCTGCAACCGATGTGATATTGCAAGATTAAAAAGAGACATTAATCAATCCAATTCGTCTTCAAAGAAAACAATCCAACACACTTAATCTTCGATCCTAACTAATAAATCCTACCACACTCATATTCACCACGATGCAAGAAGTACTAATACGCAAACTATAATCTAAGGCACACTCGATGTACCGAGTACCAACATGGAAACAAATGCAATAACCCAAGACTATACACTTGTACCAAAACAGTTTCTAAAGCTATCTTTATCATATATAATGTATCAGACACAAATGCAATGTATAAGATTTTATAACCCATAAACATATAAAAACAGTTGTATAATAGTATTAAGATTAGTGTAATAACATCATCCCTAAGACACTAACAAACACTAATACTGAACCATTTAGTAACAGTTAGTGTACATAGCACATAATGATATCGATATCAATATTAATATTACCTGAAGAGCTTGAAGACTTGAAAATTTAAGTTCAAGTTTTTTACATAATTTAAACTCAACAGAAGATGAAGTTGATGAATTGCGATTATAAAACCGATTCATTATTTTCTGCTTCATCTTCTCTATTTTTTTTTCAACCCCTAAGAAGTATAAATAAAATTGCCAATGTAAAAGATCATGTAGCAGCACTAACTGTCAGTACATGTAAACACAAACTTATATGCATCACCATAATTTAGTAATGTAGAATGTTCATTAAGATGATGTGTTCAATCTTTACCACGTACACTAACATAAGTGAAATTGTCATACATGGCGAGCAACACCTTACCTATGCTTTGTTTCTGTCAATACTAACTCAAAGTCTTGCTCAAGCCTTTTCCACTTTCGACACTTTTCTTGAGACTATGGTTGTTTTGCACATAGAGCTTCTTCAACATTTATTTCTTCTGCTTTAAAGGTCCTATGGTGGCTATCCTGTTTATATAGCAATTAATGTTTTAAACAAAGCAAATCATATCACAGTAAATCAAAAAGTCAATAATGTATTTCCGGGTCTATATAACAGGCCATAGTGTTTCGTCAAACATCTGCCATTTTGACTCTAGCTGAGATTGTATAGATGTCTATGGTAGTAATATAATTGGTTATGCAATGCTTACTATCAAATGGAAGAAAGTAAGTTTGAAAGCATGACACCTACAAAAGACTACTTATTAACAAAGAAAAGGGGAATAATAATGGGAAGTCATTTACATGTAATTTTCTGATAACATGTTGACAATCGTTCATGAATAAGAAAAAATAATGGAAAGTTCATTTAATGTATCTTTAGCAGTCTTGAATTTATTCCCAATAGCCTTTCCACCAGCATTTTGCATTTTATCTCTTACCTCGACATTGTAGAAGAATGAGTGTCTACATTCGATTCAATTAAACTACAGTAATTCGTAACCTTTACATAAAAAAGCATGATTGAGTTTTATCAACTTCCAATATTTAAAAACTCAATTCTACATTTTTTATTGAAATCATATAAAGGTTGCAAATGCATCTCACACTTATTTTCTCAAGGCATTCAAGGGGACTTGATTCATTAACTTAAAGTATTTATGAGTACACGTACCTCTTAATAACATATACAACTTCACATGAACCAGAAACTTGTTATTATTACTGCCTAGATCTAGACTCAGCTCGCCTAGCTTCATCATGAGTCGAAGGGAACAATTCCACATAACGTGACCCGATCATCTTCTTGTCTTTTGCCATGGCCTGCTTGGCAACCTCAGATGATTGAAACGTCACGTAAGCCTCTCCTGTTTCCTTCCCATCTGGCCTGCAAGCAATGTGTACTTTGTCCTCTGCAATATTGAAATCATTAAAAAACTCAACAATCTCAGGTTTTGTGACCGCAAATGGAAGCCCTCACAATTTCAGTATCTCGGTATACTCAAGCTGATCTTTATCAATAACTTTCTTGGACCGAGATGGAGGTGGACTTCCATGGCCGTTATCATAGATGCCATCATATTTGACCTCAGCGGCCACATCATTATAGTAGTCCTGTTTCTTGCACTTCCCCATATTTTGGTGGTCTTTTTGTATAGCAAGATCAGCCTGCATGGGTCGTGAAAAGACCACAAAAGCTTCACCAATAAACCGACCACTCTTGTTGACCAACAGCATGTCAACTATCTCGAGCCCTGTGAAAAACTTGAAGATGTCTACATCTGTGTAAACAACCACCCGCCTGCTGCTTGTTGTCTATATGGCCCAATGGGTTGAATTGCCCTCTGTATTTATATGCTTGCAACCTCTCAAATCGTTTTATTAATATGAGCTCCATAAATTTAAGAATATATGTTTATATCCATGGATAATGCGTTGTTTAAGTATAGAGTTTTGGCTAATTAACAAATACTTTTTCTCCCCTGAAAGCTTGAACCCGCCCAGTTTGCCAACTTTAGTAGTCTAGTGATAAGCATAAAGAAAATGCACATTTATTAAACTCATTTGAAAGAATTAGCAGCAGGGCTTGCTCTAAGTGAGTGACGATATGTCAGGAAGTGTCTAGAGTTTGGGTAATCATTTTCCATCTGGATATTCTTCTCATCTCGATTAACACCTCGAATTTGAATATCCTACAGGAAACGCGCATTTAGATAAGCTCACTTAAATATGTAAGAATAACCATGTAGCTGAAGTAAAAGACAAGAACACACATGTGCGTCAGCATCGAAATCAAGTTCTAACTGTCCTTGATCATCCTCCCACAGATTGTATATGATTATGCACGTGCCTTGATCGCTCATGTGATCAAACTACCAGATGAAAAAGGTAATAGAGTTTAATAACATATCGACTGCTCAAAATCCGAAGCACTGAATATCCCCTATCAGGTAATTAAAAACCTCCGATCAGATGAATAGGTTGTCTTATACTTTATAGGTATCGTTATGATTAAACTAAAGGGAACGGGCTTAAATTGTTATAAAGTCACTCATAGTTTAGATTTCAATGCATACAACTCCTAGAAGTCTCAAACCGAGTATCTCCAAGTTATTAATGGATTGATTTAGGTTGTAATTTACTTTATAGAGATCAGTATGATTAAACTATAAGGAACGGGTCAAAATTGTTATAAAGTAACCCATAGTTTAGATTTCAATGCATACAACCTCCTAACTCATTTTATTGTAAAAAACTAATTTTCTAATCATGGATTAGTAAAATCTTATATTTCACAATGAAAGTGTTTGTGGGTAAATCCATCGAGTACTTGAACCCAGGATGATCTGTTACCCGGTTCACACCCTCTTGCCACCATTGGTATATAATCAGAGCAATTCAATAGAGTTCCATTTGCACATAGCTAGGAAAATACCTGCATGGCATTCATAACACTGGAAGAGAAATTGCCTTATAAACATCACCTGAACGGCTGAATTTAAAAATGAAGAAAAACGCAATAACCGACAGCTTGTAAGAACTCTTAAGTAAATCCTGGTTGGTTTTCATTCCACGTTTAAAAATTAACTTTTAACATAACAGAATGAGAAGAAATTAACATTTATTAACAATTTTAACACTGAAATTTAATCAATGAAAAGGATTTATATATGATATACCTTGACTTCATTAACCTTGAAGGATTTCTATACATGCTAAACACACTCCAAGATATTATATATTACCTTGACATACAAAAGTTTTTAAGAAAGAACTCCGTCAATGAATTGCTAAGAACGTGACCTCAGTGCTACACCAACCACCTCTTGAAAACACACTACCAAAATTAAGAAGTGATAAAACATCATATAAGAGAAACCCATACTTTATGGTATTAAATTAAATTCTATAAACTGTTTACAGTACTAAATATAATGAAAAAGTAGCAGGCATGTAACAGCGACGGTGAGTTTTCATCATAAAAGCCATTAACTTAGTAATATGCACATAGAAGAACATTGTCATACTTTCATTCCAAGTTCTTATCTCTGGTCCCACCCACAATGGCATAAATGCTGAATCATCATCTCTCTGACTTTTTATAATAGGTATGTAGAAGGAATTTTCTCAATTGCAAACTTTTGTACTCAAATGAAGTGTTCTAAAATAATAAGAGGCAAATCCTGTTTTAGTACTACACCCGTTTACCTTAACTCGGTCGATAACATCGGTTCTAGTGAAAACTTCATACACATCTTTATGCCAGCAGAAAACTCTTTTGATCAGGTTACTAAGTTACAGTGCTGGAACAGGATAATTAATGACGACAAATACATTAATGGCTCATGGTGTTTTGAAACGATTAAGAAGTCATTCTCATAAGAGGTATAGATGGTCGGTTACATCTGCCTGATCAAGATCGCCATAGTGGGATGAAGTGCAGTAGCTAATAATCTATTACAGGTTAAGTTTTAGTACACTAACTTCTGAATATCTGGATTACCTAACAGTGCGACCACCTTAAATATCATCACGATTACAAATTCTAAATGATTGAACTATCTTACATTACATCCTACAAATGGATGCTCCAACAAAGCAAACATATAAAAGGTTGTTAATTTAGATGTTACCTGAATCCATGCCGAGTTCTAGCAATATTGCAGCTTTCTCACTCTTCAGTTATCTTTTGGCACTACCATCTTGATTCCCAGCACTGGTTTCTGCCATCGAAGAAGTGACAAATGGTTTCTTAGCTACAGGAGGGACTACAATAGCAATCATAGTGGTGGCAATAGGAATTTCATCAATTGCGGCCTCTTCAGCCATGAACCCAGTTTCCTCATTCCCATCAGTCCTTAGCTTATCGGTTGAACTCTTAGGAGTGGTCTCATCTGCTTCTATTTCACCTTCTTTATTTTTATCTTCCATTGTTAACAATGGAGAACTGACCTCCATATTCTTGAGGGTGTCTTCTAGCATTTCACCTTCAATTGGCATTTCACCTTCAATTGGCATTTCACGGAGATGGTAGTTAATGACCTCATAAAATGACCATAGATTTGCGTTTGAAACTGTTGTTCTGCAGCAGTCACAAACACCCTTGATATCTCGTATTAACTCACTGCAATCGACTGTAGCCATGAAATCCTGACTGAGTGTACACTGAGAGCTCAAAAATGCCTCTTTCTTGGCAGCAATATCAGTCCTCTCACCATCAGATCCCTTGCTATCACTACCTGTTTCAACTTGTATGCCATCATTTGGTGGAATATCCAATTGCACCTTTTCTTCCTGCCCCTCCGTATAATTGTCTTCATGCGCATTATCATCCACATCGCGAGGCTCCTGCTGTCGAAAATCAGTATCATCGATAGTATGCTCAACATGATTCATAAGCGTGTTTTCCTCTAAGCCTTTTACAGCCGGTGCAACTTCATTACCATCATTTGGTAGAAAATCGATTTGTAACCTTTCATCCTGCTCCTTTCTATATCTGCCTTGATGCACATCAACACCATCATCACCACGAGGCCCCTGTTGTCGAAAATCAGTATCGATTATAGTATCCTCAACTTGATCCATCAACATGTTTTTATCTAAGTCTTTAACATGCGGTTCTATAGATACTTCTACATAATCAGATTTCTGCAATGGGTTTTCTTCTAACTTGTTTTTGTTTGCAGGATTTAGTGTTATCAAATCAACCTTAACCATTGTCTCTTGTATGTTAGAACTGACATCAACATCATGGAATTTAATTTGTGATTCACCTTCACCGCCTAATTTACTCATCTCTTTCAGTGATACAGAAAATGGGCGAATTCCTTCAACAAGTGCTTCCTTAAACTGTTTGATCAAAACGAAAGACGAGTCATTATGTAAATAAGACAATAAATAGTTTCCTTAGCCATATTTATTATACTACGATATGTAAGAGCCTGTTTCTCACCTTTTGTAAAGGGCATTTAGGCAAACATGCCCTTTTATGCAATATGAAAGGAACTACATTCCAATTTTGTTTTTCCATGTCCGTTAAAGCTTGAGGTACCTGCTACATTTATAAATAACAAAAAATAAGTAGAATATACAATTTCCCAATAGTCAATTATTATACTTGTTTATATTCGTCCCACATTACCTCCCCTACTATCGTGTGTAGAACATCACCACAATTCTCTGACGGATCAAAAGAGATTCTATCAGTTTGGGAAGAATCAGTATCATCTGTAGCTTCATTTTCATCAATAAACATGTCCTCTAATACTCGTAATGATACCGTTTCCCTTGCATCCTTTCCCGTATCATCTAATATTGCAGGAGCCTTATCAACTAATCTTAAACTTGTAGACAAATCAACTTGCCTAAATTTTGCTAGGGATTAGACAACCCAATTCCAAGCCATGTCCGTTGCAGCAGAGGACGAAGACGCGGTGGACATGAAGATCCGTGTTCCAATGTTTCAATTGCCACAATATTGGCTACATATCATCCAACATCTTTTTGCCTTTACCTTTTGCAGGTTTTAGCTGTACATAAGAAGTGAATGTGTAGCAATTTTAGAGTAAGCGAAAAAATGAATCCATTAATAAGAAAATTTGCAGGAAAACATTAAACGTGTACCAAGTACATTGCCACTTCTAGTGATGCCTAAGTGGATCAAAACAGTAAACGTGCATAGGACAGCAAGCCAACTAATAGCCATAAAAATAAAGTGAAGACTCACTAAATGATTGTTAGCATATTAGCATTTTCACCATTGTAATGAAACCTCAATTCCCTGAAAAAGTATCCACAATAAATCAACAAATAGAAATAGATATGCAATTTGTAGCCAAGTGTACCTCAAATTAAAGAGTAAATTGATGCCAGTTTTAAAAATTACAATTTACATGCTTTGTAGAGAAGCTAACCGAGTCTGTAACCTACATGGATCTCGACCAAACCCTAGGAGATTCAAGTGGACTATTTGAAGCTCAAGCTCATATATATAGACACATCAGCAACTTTGTAAACTCGGTGGCCCTTCGTTGACTCCTGAACACCACCTTCACTCTTCTTACTCGACAAATACGCCGTAATGGGATCACTCGACCCATCCAAATCCGCCCCACTCTGAATCATAAACTCCCTCTTACTACTCGAAATCTTTGCTATCAACTGCTCAGGACTTCCAACTAACTGATGTCATCCCGCAATCGGCCTGACACCACTCACACGCGAAATCGGACTATCAAACTCAAACCTCTCAACATAAATATAAAAACTTAGATTTAGTTTTATTTGTTAGAACTTAAATATAAAAAGAAATTGCACATTTAAATCAGGCTCCCTGCGGAATCTTCGCCTTCGAGCATCTCTAATTGGCGGGTGAGTTATAATATGATCCTCTTTAAGGTCTGATTGTGGTGGTCTATACATTGAAGGATCAAGTTTCCTCACCGGAGAAAATACCTATAAATTAACAAATACAAAGCGTAAATATTTACTGTTAAAGGCATGCAACAAACATGCTAGAATATTTACATCTATGATTATAAAAAATGCATTCAGCAAAAAATATACAGGAAACAAACAACCTTTTGGAATGAATGAATATTCTTAGGGTTTTGAGAAAAATAAACCTTACCTTGGCATTAACGTATGAGGCATGATGCTTGTTATTCACAAGGTATGTTAACCCGTCAATGAATTCAAAGTAGTTGTATCCAACCATGATCTACAACAGTTTTACAAAATTAAAAACAAAACAAAACAAAGTTTAAATTATTTAATTAATTCGACATAAATGTATTTAAACCAACCATGTCTATGCCAGCACCAACACTTTGTTCAATGGAGTAAGTGTAATTAGCATGAACTGGATCGGTAATCTTGTCAATACCCTGAAAATCTGAGATCACAAATCATTGAAAAAGCATTGAACAAAGCATGTAAATACCCTATCTCTACAATGAAACGGGAATCTGAATAATAGTAATAGAAGAAGAAAGAGTAGTTTACTCTGAATTTGTGTTTGTTCTTGAGAAATCCAGTTATAAGCTGTACCCCTTGGCACATTATCCGTCGGCTGATTTGGTGGTGGGTCAATCCATGCTCCCAACACCTTTGTTGATCTATCTAAAGCCTTTCCAAAACCTTTCGCATCCCACGTCTCACTAACTTTCAGATCACCACACTTGTACAACTCGTCGTCATTAAAGTAACCAATATTAATACAAAAATCTATAGGTACTTGTAAAATATTTGTCAGCATTCTCGTTCATATGACATTAGGGTTTGAGGTAAAAGATTCACAAATAAACAAAGACAACACTCCATCATTCGAAAAGTTCACAAAATCATATATGTTTAATGAATGTAACTCGACTAAAAGACATCTTGTTAGGAACGAACTTGCAAAAATTACATCAAACAAAAAAATAAATAAATGAAAGTATCGATCACCATTAGGGTGCTTCGATCTAAGAAGACATTCATACCTACACCTCAATCGTGATCTTCTTCAAACAACGGTGGTAACTTGTTTTGATTCATAGTTGCTTTTTGAATCAAGACTCATCCTACATACATATTAAATCAAATACATGATCACATGCATGCACTTGATAGCATTATATTAAATCCAATTTTTTAAGTTTAGGCTTACCATTATGAGTTTGTGATTTGATTCGGGCAACACCAGTAGATGAGATTTGTGAAAAAAATATGATATTAGGGTTCTAAGAAAAAAATATATTATGAATGAACTGGAAAAAAAAAATTCGTGTATGTTTTATTAGGGTAACCTAAGTTGTAGGGATTCTCCTACATAATTGGTTGCATTTATAGATTATAATATGCAACATAATTATCAAAATAACTTGTTGCCTTAGTGGTAAATACATAAGTTATTTATCAAAACAACCAAGGTTCAATCCTTGCAAGTAACCTTTTTTATAAACAATTTTCAAAAATATTTTAAAATAATCCGAAAATTACAAATAAAAATAATAAAATTCCGAAAATTACAAATAAAAATTATAAAATTCGGAAAATTAACAATTAACAATTTTCAAAAATATTTTAAAAAAAATCCGAAAATTACAAATAAAAATAATAAAATTCCGAAAATTACAAATAAAAATAATAAAATTCGAAAAATTAACAATTAATTGCTTAGTTGGACTAAAAATGCTTAGGTGGCATTGAGGTGGCATTGAGGTGGCATTGAGTTGGCATTGAGGTGGCATTAATGCCAAATGCCTCATGTTATATATAATATAGAGATATATATATAGCCTTGGAACCCTAGTACACTTGGGCTTCAAACTTGAGCCACAAGCCAACTCCCTTTCCTTATTTGAACACAACTCCTCCTAGCCCATGTTCACTCCAAACGACCCAAACCGGCCATTGGGTTTGGATCACGGAGTAATCAGATTTTCATTAACGGGTCAAATATGGGTCAAGTTTAAGTTAAACGTATAAACGTGCTCTTGTATTTAACGTGTGTGCCCCAAATAGGCTCACACACCTCTAGTCGATTTATGCTAATCAACTCCCATAATCCAACAATAACAACATCCTTACAATGCATAATCAGCAACTTGAAAACTAAATGCATGATCATGCATAATTTCCATCAATAGAACCAACTTCAACTCTTACTATAAAATACTTACTCCTTGGTTTATAATTCAACTATGTCTCACAATAGTCAAAAAATAAAGGCGGTTGTTTTTATAAAGGACGGCATGACTTAAAATTTAAAAGGTATTATATACTGTAGTTAATTTTGATTAAAAAAAACTATTTTAGCAAAGTTATAGTGTTACGGATATTATAGGCATACAATATTCGCTTCACTAATCTTTGTTACGAATATTTTATGTGTCAAATGATTATATACGATATATAGCAATAAAGTTAAATAATACATAAAAGCAATAAATAAGCATAATAAACAAGTTGTAAAAAAATTGAGTTACTGGTATGTGATGTTTTGTTTTTTTGGACCTTGTGCTTTGTTATTGATTATGGTTTGAGTAGGAGAAAATGAATAGGTGCTGTGTAAAGCTAGTTTTGTCTAATACCGTTTTTATGCCTTTTCTTTTGAGAACTTTAAGGGCCTGCTTGGTTCAAAGTGGGGAAAAGGAAAAGGAAAAGGAAAGGGAAAGGAATGCAAAGGAATGAGTGAGGTGGGTAATCAATCCCTTACCCCTCAATTCATTCTATAATGGTTCATTACCCAGTACGGGGTAATCAATCTCTTACCCCTCCCTAACCAAGCACAATATTATTTGTGATGTGGGCCCTTTTGAATACCTTACCCATTCCCCACCCCCTTAACCCCCTAACCAAGCACACCCTAAGTTTTTGTTGTAACAAAATAAAATATGAATCTCTCTAATTTATTTGAACGCAAAGAATGATGGCCGGTAACAAGATGTGAAATTGAAGTTGTAGGCAACAAGCAAAACATAAATATTCATTCAGTTAGAAGCATTTAGAGATCGGATTACAATGGGAACAAATTAACAAATGCACGACATAAAAAGGTACGTGCTTATTCCTACGTAGATCTATGAGTGGGATAAGATCCTAATCTCATCAGCGAAAGTGTCTTTCCACGGGGAATCAAGATCAAAGCAAATCATATTCCGGTATCTTTATATGATGATCTATGTGGTTGAGCCTGATTGAACCACCACGTTAAACAAATCATTGCCTTAACACTAAGATCAACCGAATCAGCCCATGTGACAAAGCGTCGATCTACATCGTGATAAAATGAATAGAACTGATTTTTTTTCTTGGTTGTCGGTACCCAAAAAGGTTCTAAACTGAGTAGTTTTATTTGCAAGTGATGTTCAAATGGTTTTAAACTAAACCTTTTGCTTGGCAAATGGCCAATGGTGCACTATAACATTGAACGGATTCGGAGGGGGCATTCTGAAACCTTCGCCGGGGACAATGTCCCCTGCGAACGCTTTTGCCGGGGACATGTCCCCGGCGAAAGTGTCCCGCTAAAACCTTTTCGGGGATACTTTCCCCGGGGACAGATGGGACCCACAGCCATTTTGAGCCAGTCAAACTTGTCCAGCGTGGCACTACTTTCGTCGGGAACATGTCCCTGGAAAAAGTATTTTTCAATGCTAAGCTAATCAGCTAATCAGCTAATTGCGTGATTAATGTCTTTTTTTACAAATGCATTAAATGTATTGAATTTATAAAGAGGTTCAAGAATTAGGACTTCTTAATGCCACATAGCTATGAAATGAGTGTCCATTATGGTTGAAATAAACATAAACATTTTCATCTTTCTTAGATCTTTTCGTAAACCCACCATAGTGGATGCTCTAACAATTTTGGTTTATTTCATTGTAATTTGTTAGTGTAATAATTTGTTTTTAGAAGATTAGTTTTGCTAATATATAATCACATCCATATACTCAAGTAGATCACTCAATAATCGATTATTTAAACTAGTTATAAATCCGACCATACTTTTTTAAAATTACGCTATAAATGACATATCCCGAAATGTAATCTATCTCTCTTGTTGCCCGATGCCCCCTGTGATCACATTTTATGGCTCCACCACTATGACCATTACACTTAGTCTTATAAGATGGTCATCTAAAGCAATTATGCTGATTATATTTTCAGTATTAACAAAATAGTTCGATGTTGAAAAAGTTCAACCCCTCCTTTACCATATGAAGATCATTGCTTGTGATCGTACCTTAAACACATAAGTATGTGTTGAATATTTAGTTATATATGTTATTATCTTAATCAAACTTACGTTAAGCATTCAATACATATTTATCGTGATTGTGATAGCTTGAGCATCAAGCAAAAATAAACATTTTTGTAGCGCCACGCGAAAATGAAAGCTTATGAAGAAAATATGTTATGAGTTTAATCTCATCTTCCTTCTGGCCGGTTTGTAGTAAACAACTGAATATTGTTTGAGACTAGTTCTTGGGCATACGGTTAGTCGATACTTATGAGTGTACGGAGTTAGCTTCTTTGCTTAAGCTTTTGGGGAAAAATATGAATGCTCAGTGCCATAATGAAATACTTTCCATGAGACTCTCTACTCAACATGCCATGCATGTATTCGTGGGGTCAGAGTAAGAAGGTACTCATTATAAATTTAGGGCTCCATTTGAAAATCCATATAGTGCCATCAACATAAACAAATAAATCACATTCGAGTGGATTTGATTCTTTTTGTAATTTTGAAGACCGAGGATACACACAAATGTCGTGATCACAAGTGAGGATGTTGGTCATTGTCATAGATATGGCATAAATATCTTCAAACTAAATGTTATGTTACTTGCAGTTGAGTCAAATTTCTAACACTAGCTTCTTCGTGAATTGTTGACCTCTTATTCTAAAATGTTATTATTACTAAAATACGCAGCTTATATAATTTTGGATATATTCTATAGAATAAAGGGTAGAATACTGCTATATGAACATGTATATTACATAACTCCAAAATTCATCAAACGTGCACGACTCAAATCACATGTATTAATTGTTCATGTTAAGAGTATATTGTTTACGTTACATTGATATTATCTTCTTATTAATTAGCTACTTAAGTTTTGAACATGATCGGTCAGGTCGAAATTACATTCTTTAATGCAAGTCCTTCTCAATTTCGACAAATGCATGCATTCTTATGCCTACAGATAGATCGTTGTCTTATATATTACTAGAAATAAGAGAATTGATGGATGAACCTACTAAATAATTTCCCTCAAATAGATGTCTATGACCATTGAGACGTGTTTCCTAATTATTGGGTCTAAAAGGTTCATTGTGTTGCTTGATTGTGATATAGCACATCAAGATCATTCAACGTGCGGTGTACGTAATATAGCATTCACATACGCAGAGGTTTCCTCCTTCAATATCCATTTAGTCATATAGACAATCAGCTACCAAACCATTATATATGATATAATATGAAAGTTTATTCATATTTCAACATTTCAGTTATGGTCACGAATGTTAGGAGAAGCTAATTACAATTGTACGATATATATAGAGGTTTACAGATTGGCTAAAGTTCGGGATAAGTCCTAGGCCCGGCCGGGAAAATCCGGTCCTAAAACCAGACCAACATGGACAAATGGTCATAAATGGTACGAAGGTGTTGTTTGTTTATTAAGAGGCTTTGAATAGTAATCTAAGGCATAAATGTCTGAATCCGAATGAAATGATATTGTTTTATTTTTATTTATTTTTTATTATTATTTTTTTTAATAAAAAAATGTCTGAACGATCTAAATATAAAATAGTTTCATTCTGAGACCTTCGCCTAGGACATGTCCCCAGCGAATACTTTTGCCGGGGACATGTCCCCTGCGAATCTTTTGCCCGGGACATGTCCCCGGCGAAAGTGTCCTGCTAAAACCCTCTCGGGGATACTTTCTCTGGGGACAATTGTCAACTTCCCCCGGGGACAGGTGAGACCCACAGCCATTTTGAGCCAGTCAAGCTTGTCCAGCGTGGCACTATTTTCGCCGGGGAAATGTCCCCGGAAAAAGTATTTTTCAATGCTAAGCTAATCAGCTAATTGCATGATTAAATTAATTAATCTGACTTTTCGGCGGGGATATGTCACCGGCGAAACAACTCGACAAGCAAATGAAACAACTCAAACGAAAAAACTCGACAAGCAAACGAAACACACGACATAGACCATAACAAACATCGCTCATTCATTTATTTGCTGCTACTTCCCGCTTTGCTTGAACCTGCACCATCTTTTCCCTTCCTTTGCTTGATGAACTGTTCAAACATAGTTTCAAGATTTTTTACCCTATTTCCCAGATCATCAAGTGTGGTATCGAACGCGCTTTCTCCAGCTCCAACGTCATCATCAGCTTGAGCGTCCAAATACTCTCTGTAGTATGGCTTTTTTCTCAACCATTTCAGAATCCGGTCTCTCATCCACTGGGCTATATTCTTATAAGAACCATATTCATCATAAATTTCGTAGCCATACGTATTAAGAACTTCATTAAAGAGATACATCGACGATAAAACCATTGACCACTCATTTTCCGGCGTGTAATCAGCAATTGTTATGTGTGTTTGTGGGAATTGACGATTGGGTTATTTTGTTTTGCCGGGATATATAAATAAAACTTTGGCGGGATAAAGTTGCAATTAGGCGGGAAAAATTGGCGCCAACATTCTCTCTAGGGACATGTCCCCGCCAAAATTCCCACTAAAAGCCTTTAATGCTTTCCCCTGGGACATGTCTCCGCCAAATGTTTTGGCGGGAATAAAGGCGGGAACAATTAGCACGCTTTCGCTTTGGTCAAGTTTTGGTAAAAATGGAAAATACTTTCGCCGGGAACATGTCCCCGGAGAAAGTTTGCGTTGAATTTTTGATAAACGGTCAGCGTATTTGTGTGCCACGTCAGCTGCCGTTTTGTCGTTTAGCGACTTTCGCCGGGGACATAGGTTTTCCCGGCTAAAGTCTCCTCACCCGTCCTACTTATTGTTGTAATGGTCACAATGTTTTAATGTACTTCGAGTTGGCCAGACAGATAGATGTTTAGTTAGGATAGATGATATTCAAGTATACTACTTATGATTCAGACCATTTGAAAGCTCAAGCATCAGAATTGTTGTAGCAAAATTATAGTGTGAGCCTATGAGGTATGGTGCACACGAAAGTGACACTTCTTAATTTTTTGCAACAACTCTTTAAGGGGCCGTTTAGTTGGAGAGAAATACCCCATTTTTCTAGAAAATTTTTCATATGAAAAGAGAAAAACTGAAAATCCGTTTAGTCGCACTTTTTTCCAATAATTTTCCAAAAATATGAAATTCTCATTTTCCAATTTGTAATAGAAAAAATGAAAATAACATTACACCCTTTTCACTTTTTTCATTTCCAAAATAATAACACCATTTCCTTTCACCCTACACTTTTATCACACATCTTCCATCCTCCATCCTCCACGTTCAACTAAACAACTTTTCATTTTAGAAAAAAGGAAAAATATAACTCCAACTAAACGGATTTTCACATTTCTCAACTCTTCTCTAGAGAAGAAAAACCACTCCATTCTCTAGGAATTTAGAAACAGAAAAACAGGAAAATTTTTCACCAACTAAACGGTCCCTAAGCTTCTTGCAGAAGAAATGATAGCTTGAAAATTAGATCGAACAATGGAAAGAAGATGCAAACATCTAATTAAGATCCGTAAATTAAAATATTGAAAAAGTAAAAGTAAAGTAACTCCCAATACCGTCTTCCACGGGTTATGGGTCCCAATACCGTCTTTCACGGTGTATGGGGGAGGTTGAGACGTAGACAACCTATCCCTACTAAGGTAGAGAGGATGTTTCCGGTTCTACCAAAGGTAGAAAAGGACCTCCGGCCTTACAAAGGGTGAGAATCGAACCCTTGACCTATTTCTCCAGAGGCAAAAATATAAAGGTGTGAAATACAAGTTGTAGGTAACAAGCCAAACATAAATATTCATATCATTAATTAGAAGCTTTTCAATGAGACGAGTGCACGACATACAAAGGTACGTGCTTATTCCAAACTTGACTCGACTTAGAACACGACTCAATACATTGTTGCGATCCCACAATATTAAGAAAATAACATGGAAAATAATAACAGAGGATATAAATAAAGGAGTTGCATCTCTAGCTAGCTAGCTAGCTAGTAGAAGACAGACTCATACTTATGTTTCTCGATCTCAAGCTTCTTATACTTAAAACAACACACATACACATACACCAACTCCAACCACATGCATGCATGCATGTTGTTCTATGCAAGATTGGCCAGCATTGCTAGTTACTGGGAGAAAGTATGACTCCCAAACTATCAAGGTAAGCTCCATACTTTCCACGGAATCCAGAAACGTCACCCGAAGCCACAGGCAGTGTGAAAGGAGTTCCACTCTGTATCCCATATGGGCCGTAGTTCTTTGTGTCTACTTTAAAGCTCAACGACTTAATAAGCGTGATACCATCATATGATGCCACAGTTCCACTTATCCCAGTTATCTTTTCCCCGTCATTAATGATAAGCTAGTTAAAATTAAAAAAAAAAAACATAAAAATAAATAAATAATTAATTAATTAATATATATTTATATATGTGAGGATACTCGGATAGTATTCATTTGTAAGTATATAGAAAAATATACTTCGTAATAGATAGTAAATGTTATGAATGGTTACGTACTGTGTCCTTTGTACCATAATCGTTGTAGCCACCAAATGTTATAGAATCGTGTTCGAGATTGTCTTTATCACGGTAAGTGAACTGGATGGAATATACTAAGTCTTGGGTACTAACGAGTCTGATCTTAGTTAACTTCCAACCATCCTGAAGTAGAAATGACCATAGATTAGCTCCACCTTCACCCCCCCCCCCCCCATGGTCCTACTTCTACAACCTGCGGCTGCGACTATCATTTGGATAAAATATACATATATAGTTATTAACATGTCAAATTAACTAACAACAAATTGAGAGTAAACATAAGATAATGAAAGAAATGGAATGAATACCATTATAATCTTGATTGATATCTTTATGTGTTTTCAAATATATTGAATTGGTACATATTACTCCAAATCATACATCAGTATATATAGGCATGCACCAAGGGCACTAAAGTAAAATACATACACTCATATTTGTTTCATTTCATACTATTTTTGACACATATAATCTTTTAATGTAACAAATTTATAAAAGATCATATACATTTATACCACATTATAAAGCATTTGGAACTTTCTCAAAATAGAATTGAAGTCTTAAAATATTAAATCAACACACTTACTTATTATGACAAATTTTAAAAAATGACCGGTCAACGCCAATTAAGTGGTGTTTGATAGCCTCTTAATAGGCCTTACCCTGATTCGGTTAGCAAAGCCCATTGTTTGATAACATTTTTCTCCACTCATAAACATTCCACTGAGTGGAATCGTTCAGCATCAAGAAGATGCAAAATGATTCAGCATCAAAGAGTTATAGAAATGTTGTCTATGAGAAGGTTCATTTTATATTGATTTGAGTAAATTGCAAAAATCGCCCCTGTGGTTTGCCCATATTGCAAAAAACGTCCATGTGGTTGGCTAATTGCAGGCGACGTCCCTGTGGCGAAACTTTGTTATCGTTTTGGTCCCTAATTTTAACTAGCGTTAAATGAATTTCATTAGAAGTTACACATTTAGCCCTTTTAGCCAATAATCGTTGCAGCGTCTATCCTTTAAACCACATGGACGATTTATGCAATTACACAGTTAGTCCTCAATACAAAAACAATTGCACATTTAGTCCTTAAAACATAATTTCAGTTAAAAAAAAAGTCAAAAAAAAAATTGTAAAAAAAATCTTCTAAAAAAAATTGATTTTTTTTCTCAAAATTTTCAATATTTTCGAAATAAATTTTTTTTCAGAAAAAAATTTCGAAATATTTTTTTTCCAAATTTTTTATTTTCGAAATTATTTTTTCAAATTTCTGAAAAAATATTTTTGTAAAAAGAATTTTGAAAAAAAAAATCTGGAAAAAATATCGGACAAAAAATGCATTTTTTTGAAAAAAAAATGTATTTCGACATATTGCAATTTAAAAAAAAATTTTGAATTTTTTTCTTAGAAATTATTTTTTCAAAATGTGGAAAATAATTTCGAAAACAAAATATTCGAAAAAAAATATTTCGAATTTTTTTTTTGAGAAAAAAAATTATTTCGAAATATTGAAAATTTTGAAAAAAAAATCAAAAAAATTGTAAAAAAAAATTGATTTTTTTTTCAAAATTTTCAATATTTCGAAATAATTTTTTTTTTCAAAAAAGAATTTCAAAATATTTTTTTTTTCAAATATTTTGTTTTCAAAATTATTTTCCACATTTTGAAAAAATAATTCTAAGAAAAAAATTCATTTTTTTTTAAATTGCAATATGTCGAAATATCTTTTTTTCAAAAAAAAAAAATGCATTTTTTTGTCCGATATTTTTTCCAGAATTTTTTTTTCAAAATTCTTTTTACAAAAATACTTTTTTAGAAATTTGAAAAAATAATTTCGAAAATAAAAAATTTGGAAAAAAATTATTTCGATTTTTTTTTTTTTTTGAAAAAAATCTTATTTCGAAAATATTGAAAATTTTGAGAAAAAAAAAATCAACTTTTTTTTTGAAGATTTTTTTTACATTTTTTTTTTGACTTTTTTTAACTGAAATTATGTATTAAGGACTAAAGGTGCAATTGTTTTTGTATTGAGGATTAATTGTGTAATTGAATAAATCGTCCCTGTGGTTTAAAGGATGGACGCTACAACGATTATTCGCCAAAAGGGATAAATGTGTAACTTCTAACGGAATTCATTTAAAGCTAGTTAAATTCAGGGACCAAAACGATAACAAAGTTTCGCCACAGGGACGCCGCCAGCAATTAGCCAACCACAGGTGCGTTTTTGCAATCTGGGAAAATCTCAAGGACGATTTTTGCAATTTACTCTATTGATTTTATACTTTATTTGTTACAATAAAATATAAACATATTAATGTAGCAACTTCAGTCACCTATATATGTACCGTAATTTATAGATTATAGATGATATGAATCAAGAAATTCTCTTTTTTGTAATTTGTAACAATAATTTTGTAAAGAATAACCGAACAAAATAATATATTCATACAAAACGTTACAACAATAAGTTATTTCAATTCATTCTGAATATAGATTGAGAGTACTTCTCAAACAATATGTTCTCGTTTAGAACCAAATTCATTTAGAGCCTTCAAACCATTCAATGCTTCTAAATCATTCGGCGCTAAATCATTTTGTTTTATCACATAGCCACTTATTCACTAAATGGCTTTTATTTTGTAGTGATCTCATACTACCAAGTCTAATTCCAATATGTATTTCTAAATCAACATTCTAGCCAAACGCTACCTTGCTAACGGTCTTTCTAACTAGTAGTTGAAGTTACCGATCTATATAGAGAAGAAAAACTAGTAGTTGAGGCTACCGTTCTATATAGAGAAGAAAAGCTAATAATTGAGGCTAAAGCAATTATACATTAAATGCAGTTTCTTTTGGAAAGGCACATTAACAATGGCTATTTTTTGCCGGTGACACACATACAAGGGTAAATAAACAATCTCCAATATGGCCGGATAAGCAAATCCCAAATACCAAATTACTCTTTTGATTGTTGAATCACCGAAGCTTGTCATGGGTTGATTCTGGTTTGTTGTTGCTTAATTTGTTCAAGTGACTCGTGTACTACTTTTAAGTTTATCATAGATTTGTCTAAAAGGAACATTTGATAATAAGATTTGTGCAATACAAACAGATGGCTTTGCATAGAATACAAACAACAATTACTTATTCATCGCTAGTGTTACACTTTACACGACCGTCATTTATGTGGTTTGCATTTCAAGAGCAAGCCCTTTATTCAAACTAAAACACAACAAGAACACTAAACATATTGAAACACCAAGCCACCACAAACAAACATCTAAGCTAGTGGGTTGTAATTCTTGCATATTTCAAGGGTCTTAAGCCATGACGGCCTGCTACTAATATCATCCCACCAAGCACTCACATTTTTCCTTTCTTTGATCATATACGCCTTCCCGACAGGACCAACCAAGTAGTTTGTTAAAGGAAGGTGACTAAGATCCGCAAGGCTAAAGAAATCACCAGCCATATACTTGCTTTTTGATAGCCGATCCTCATATATGTCCAACACTTTGGCGAGCTTCTCTTCACTTTCTTTGATCACTTTCTCGTCTCTTACTATCCCAAAATTCGGGCTGAACATAAGATGATGGACTAGATTGTTAAGTGGTGGATGGTAGTTTTGTGCCTCAACTTCAAGCCATTGGTTCACTAGACCTTGATCCTCGATCGTCTTTCCTAGCAAGTCAGTTCCTTGAGACTTGTATTTTTCAGCAAAGTAACGGAGGATTGCTCTTGATTCTGTTTAATAAAAACAACAGCACGTGAATCTATTAATACACATATGATAAGGGAACGTCTGAAAAATGGGCCAACTTAAAGGAGGCGACATGGGTTGGTAAGATCGAGTTGGGTAATAGTCAAAACATTTCCTGAGTTAAAATGGATCATCTAAAGGTCAAAACTGGCACGGGGGACAACTTACTACCAAAACATCAATAGATAATTTGTGATCTAACAGAAATTAAACATTAGTTCTCAAGCCTATCATGCATTATTATCTTGTCCTGTGAGATATAACAACTTGTTTCCATATGCTTTTTGCATTTTCGCAGTCATAATCATAAATTTTAAGTTTATTATTTAGCCTTTCTAAATTTGAATATAGTTTAATTATTCTCACCTTTAATTTAGGGATAATAACTTTAAAAAGGATCATATTTGTCCAAAAATACTCTTCTGGGTAGCGAACAATTTTTTTTTTGCTTATATGGGTGCTAAACTTTCAATTTCGGACTCTTTGAGGTACTTTGTGACATTTTTGCCCTTCAAATTGTTAAACATTCAGGGGCAAAAATGTCACAAAAATACCTCAAAAAGACCGAATTTGAAAGATTAGTACTTCAAAAAGTCCGAATTTGAATGTTTTATTGGATGATAATTCATTAATCCATGTTTTAGGGTCATTATGTAAATAACGAAAGACAAAGTACCAAACATATGCATTAGATAGTTAATAACCGTTTATTCGATTATGATAGTTTAGAACCGTTGTATCTGTTAATGGGTTATAAATACCCATATAGTTTTAGTCTGTAAAAACCAACGATTGTTTTTATATCAATAATATTAGTATACTTATCTAATTTCAATTGTTCATAGAAAAAAGACTAACAGTTAGCATCAGAGCTAAAGGATTCGAATCAGAGAGGAACAAAGACCGATTGATTCAGGGAATCAATCAAGAGAAAGGAAAAGAAGAGACCATGCGCATACCGGTCATTCAATCAAGAAGAGAGTTTTTGATTCAGAGGAATCAAACATGATTCGATTAAAGACTACCGAATCAGAGAATTAAAAAAGAGAAGAGAAATAATACATACCGGTTGTGCGAAGAAGAGAGACCGCCGCCGTGTGTGGTTGCCGGAAAAGAAAGCAGACACCGATTAACCACCATCATCGTTTGATTATAAGAAAACCAGAAGAAAGAGAAAAGGGCTTTGACCTAATCTTGCGTAGAAGAAAGGAGGAAGAAGAAAGGGGTTTTTTTTTTGGACTAAATAGCCGCTGCTATTGTTTGGAAAAGGGAGCCCACAAAAAAAAGTCAAGTAACAGGTTTTTACTCTTTCAAATACTTAGTTATTTTTTTAGAAAAGTTGAGAATTTGCATATTATTATTGTGGATTAGATAGAAAGATTAGTAGAATAGATTTTTCCATTACAATTCGCGTTAGAAACCGTTAGAATTGTTTGAGAATTATTGTGGTTAGAAAGAAGGATTTAAGGTCGACTATTATTAGAATTATATTGGTTTTAGAAGAAAATCAAATCGAAAGATATGACGGGAGATAAAAACGAAAACAGAGTTGTTTTCACCACATCGTTACCATCATATCAGTGCCCAGTTTTAAGCAATACAAACTATACATTATGGGCATTAAAAATGAAGAAGATACTATTGGCAAATGGAGTATGGGAATTATTAGAAGGAACAGGTACATCAAAAGAGATTGATGTAAGAAAGGATAGTTCGGCGTCAGCATACCTATTTCAAGGGTTACCAGAAGATTTGCAAATGAAAGTTGCGGGATGTGAAACAGCAAAAGAAATTTGGGACTCTCTAAAGTCCAGATTTATTGGAACAGAAGATGTACAACAGGCACACTCGCAACAACTTAAATCAGAAGTTGAAAGACTTGTGATGAAAGAAGATGAAACAATAGATTCATTTGCTGGGAGGTTGATGAGTATTATTACAAAGGCTGCTACATGTGGATTGACATTTGATGAACAAACAAAAGTACGAAAATTACTGAATGCAGTGCCAGATAAGTTTGTACCAGTAGTAGCAACCATTGAAATGGTTGTTGATTTTAAGAAAGCAAAATTAGAGGAGATTATTGGGAAACTTAAGACTTATGAAGAAAGGCTTAAGTTTAGAAAAGGAAGTGAGGAAGATAATAGTGAGAAATTGTTATTCACACGTCAAGGGAATAACAGAAATTATGAACGCAACTATGGAAATGATAGACGAGGAGGTGGTAATCAGACACGAGGAAGAGGCCAAGGAAGATTCACTAGAAGATAGTTATGATAGAAGAATGAGAAACCATGGAGATCAAAACTACCATAGGAGAGATTTTAGAGAAATAGAATGTGATAATTGTCATGAGTTTGGACACTATGCTGCAAATTGTCCAAAACCAAACCGTAGAGAAGAAAAGGCAAACCTTGTGTTAGCACTATTGATGGTTACTAGTAAAGATGAAAAGGAGATAACATCCTTAAAGGAAGAACCGAGAAGGAAAGGAATTGTCATTGAGAAGGATGAAATTCCAAAAGGAAGATTAGAAGATATACGGTCAGAAATAGAAATTGATTTGAAGAGTAAATTAGAGTTTTGAAAGTTCGAAATGCTTCAAGAGTTAGAGATTGAAAAACAATAGTTTGAGAAGAAAATAAGAAATAGAGAAATGGCATTTGAAAAACAAATGCAGATAAAGTTAGAGAACATCAAGAAGTTGAGAGAATGCACAAGCAAAGAGATGAAAGAGTTAAAGACAATAAGAGAATAGTTTGAGATTGAAAACCATGGAGTTATTTTAGATGAGAAACATCTAGAAGAAGAACCAAGTATTGACAAGGGCGGATGCAAGAAGCATCAAGAGATGCCATCAAGATTTCAGAAGGAGAACCAGATTGGGAAAGACATTAAATCAAGCGACAAGAAAGTTGGATCAGAAGATCGTGATACTAGAAATAGTGTGTTGGAGATTCAAGAATACGAAGCAATACAAATGAAGGTAGATGGTGACAAAGATGATCAAGATGAGATTGAAGACAAGGAAGATAGAAGACCTGTCAAGGAGAAAACTCAAGACATATTTAGTGTTGAAGATCAAGACAAAGGAAGTGGAAGCAAGCCAAAGTTCAAAGATAAAGATAATGGAGTTTGAAGATATCGAAGACATGGATTAGTAAATTAGGAGGGAGAATTGGATGATAATTCATTAATCCATGTTTAAGGGTCATTATGTAAATAACGAAAGACAAAGTACCAAACATATGCATTAAATAGTTAATAACCGTTTATTCGGTTATGATAGTTTAGAACCGTTGTATCTGTTAATGGGTTATAAATACCCATATAATTTTAGTCTGTAAAAACCAACGATTGTTTTTATATCAATAATATTAGTATACTTATCTTATTTCAATTGTTCATAGAAAAGAGACTAACATGTTTAGTACCCTTATAAGCAAAAAAAATTGTTTAATACCCTGAAAAGTATTTTTGGACAAGTATGATGATTTTTAAAGTTATTATCCCTTTTATTTAAGAACTAGGAATCAGAAAATTCAGCAAGGGATATACTAGTAATTAGATATACTCTAAATAAAGTACTGTTTTACTTCCATGCTGAATAAATAACCAATAGCTAGCTTTCATATTTTGACAATTTGACTTCATGTTAGGTAAAGAATACAAGCAACTCTAAGGTAAGGGTGAGTCTAAATACACCAATATGATTACACTAATCATTGTTTAAATACATTAATATAATATCAAATTAATTACATCAATTAATTTGTTTTCACTTTTACTGTAATTCATTAAATGCACAAATGCTTCACTAATCATTGTCTTTTTTATTTCTTTATTTCATTTTGTTATTAGTCTTTTTTTTTTTAAAATCAGTAGTATTAATCTTTTTAAAGTTTGTAAAAAAAGTATAAGGGAAATAAAAAGATATTTTTATAGGGAAATAAAAAAAGTTTGTAACGAGGGCTTTTGGATTGAACAAAAGGTATGATTGTCGAGGTTGGGTGTTTCAAGCTGCTTGTTTCCAACGAGATGTTTGTGAGAACAACTCATAAGAAAAATTAATAATGGTGTTTGTGCCAAGCAACTCGATCTAACACTTGACCGACTTCCTCTTTATTTTTACCATGTGAGGTATTAGTTTATGCTCCCCGTAATGGGTGAGACGCGTTTCACAAGTTTGCAAATATAATTATTTACTGCTATACATCGTCGTTTTGCATGGATATTCGTCTAGTATGTATAAAAGTTTTTCATTGTTTACTTTCTTATATCTTCAATTTGATAATTACTTAATATTAATTAAATAAATAATAATGTGAAAGAATAACTAAAATAATAAAAGGAAGAAAGTTACTAAGTACGAGTAATAATTACTACGGAATATGTATCATTTACTAGAGAAGTGAAATGCATTTAATAGGTACTAGTATTAATTAAGGTATAACTAATCATTATTTACATGTTAGAGGTTCTACATTTATCAAGGTTAGATTTATCTTGGTGCATTTAGTAGGACCCTAAGGTAATTACCGCAGTTAACAATCAAGTTACTAATTTATAATTACTATTTACTAACAGTTAAAATAATAGGGATATTGGTAATATTACCGAAGAGAGTGTAATCTCCATCTTGAATTACTGGAAGGGATCCAAAAGGCTGTAAAAATATAACTCAACACTTATAAACTTTAACTATATGAAATAATGATCATATATATATAACTGATAATAACTAGGTACCTGTAGTTTAAGGAATTCAGGGTTTTGATTTTCACCAGCAAGAAGATTGACATGAACTGTTTCGAACTCGACTTCTTTTTCGACAAGACAAACGAGAACTCGTTTGGGTGTTGCATAAGCTGGTCCATACACCTTCACCACCATTATTTCACCTTCTTTTCTAGTGTGTGTAGTATTGATGTTGAAGTAATGGAAAATAATAGCATGTTTTGTTTCTACATGAAAAAGCAAATTTGAAAATTTATGTTTTGTTTCTACATGAAAAAGCAAATTTGAGTTGCTCTTTCCCAAAATTGACTTGGGTATATTTGTAACACGATATTATTGAGTTGCTTTTTACCAAAAGTGACTTACGTATATATTTGTAAAAGAAATGATACATGGACGGACCTAAAGTGACTTAGGTATAATTGAGTTGTTTTTTACCAAAAGTGACTTAGGTATAATTATAACATGATATTATTGAGTTGCTTTTTAACAAAAATGACTTATTAGGTATATTTGTACACAATATTATTCTATATTATTGAGTTGGTTTTTACCAAAAGCGAATTAGGTATAATTGTAACACGATATTATTGAGTTGCTTTTTACCAAAAATGACTTATTAGATATATTTGTAACACAATATTATTGAGTTACTTTTTACCAAAAGTGACTAAAGTATACTACTAGCATATTTGTGTGTTGCGCTGGTAGATACCTTGAAATAAAAAAAATTCGATGAATTATGTTTTCTAATTATTATGTTTTTTTTTACCAAAAGTGAATTAGGTACACAATATTACTTGAGAATATTATTGAGAAATTATGTTTTTTTATAAAAAAAATAAGTTACATAAAATATATGCCTTGTTTATTAGACACAACTCATAAATAATATTAATAAAATAACTATTTTTAATATTTGAAAATCAAATGCTATTCTATTTAGCTTATAAAAATAATCTTCTTATATAATCTATTTCTCTATCTTTATCTACAGCTCAATCTGTAATTACAACAACAATTACTTTTGCCAAACATGCTTTTAAACACATAAAATGGAACATATTTGCTTATGCATAAACAACAATTTAAAATATGTTCAATATTTAACAATAGTTTTATGAATAACGTAATTGAATTGAATATGTTAGGTTGGTGTTGAGTTTCCGGAACCCAAGTGAAACTAGGAGTTTTGTGAGAATACGAGACACATGTAGTAAATTTGAGTTAATTGCATTTTTAGTCTTTGTGGTTTGGCCAAATTTCAGGTTTGATCTTTAAAACTTTGAAAGTGCAGCGATAGTTTTCATTTTGACGTTTGGGTTACATTTTTTGTCCTTATCGGTATGAAATGACCAAATTACCCTTGTCTTTTGGACAATGGATACTTTAGTCATTTAACTTTATCTAGGGACCAAAAATGAAGACTATCGCTGCATTTTCAAAGTTTTAGGAACCAAACCTGCAATTTGGCCAAATCACAGGGACTAAAAATGCAAATAACTCAGTAAATTTTGTTTCCTAGTGTTAATTGTTTCTGGAAAAAAATGCTAATCTTTTCAAGATGTTTATACTTATGGTGTGGTTACTTCATTCAACGTTTTAGGTTCTGCCAGTGTTTGGAGCAATATACCGCACACTTCGATTTGTGGTTTTTGATGCTGTAGTACATACGTATAACAATCTATATTACCTTTTTGATATCTTTAACGTGTCAAAGAAACCATCGCAGAAAACAAAATCGAATTCGCTTTACCTCTGTGTTTAAAGACTTAATCATTTTGTCTTAAATGAATTGTATGCTTTATTTTTCTTGTTGTCACTTGTGATATATATGATTATTTCCAACGAAAAGTTGTTGAAAAGGCATGGTTGTTCAACCAAATACACTAGTATAATGTTGTTTTGACGATTTTTCAAATGGTATAAAACTAAACAAAGCCAACTATAATTTATTGCGTCACTGCTTACAATTAATTCTCACATGCATGAACTAAGTGATAAAATTCTTAACCACAAAATTATACTCCCTCCATCCCATATTAACCGTCCACTTTAATTTTTCTAGAACTTTCATTTTCAACTTTGACCTTAAATATTTTTATTGTATTATATAATATTTGATGCAAAATATATGAATAGATTGAGTTTTAAATGTATTTTTCATTTGTATAATTTTTATTAAATATTATATAACACAAACAAAAATATTTAAGATAAAAGTTGAGAAAGAAAGACTTAAAAAGTCAAAACATGACAATTAATATGGGATGGAGGTAGTAATAATAGATGGTTGATAAAAGATGTTGTAAACTCGACTTTAGTATTGGCTTCTCACGAGTGTCGCCTAATTAAACAGTTGTTGAGAACAATTTGTCTAACAGTTTTTGAGAACTAGATGTCTTAGAGCTTAACGTACATCTTCAGAAATAAAAGGGTGATTGTAATTTACCTTATATAGTGCATGTAGACGGGATATAAATATATTACTATGATGCATGGGATAATCGAACAATACAATTCATTCTATACATTATTTACATTCTAATAAATATACATAACAAAAAATTATTAAAAAATTTCTTGTCATGTTAATAAAGCGGATAATAAAGAAAGTGAGAGGGGTAGGTGGTGTAGACACCCTATAACCCGCCTCAAAATGTCGGTCGATCAAACCCTTAGTGACTAGTCTCAGTCGGGTCCCCCTTATTACACCATCTAGGTTTCCATGTCGGTTGTCTCATCAAAATGGAGATGTGGGTCGGGCAGGTGACCGACTTGTATGCATGCTTATGTGCGGATATTTTATGTGGAAGAGTGAATTTGACGAGTACTTAAGAATAATCTCTTCTGGTTCAACATCTCAAGGTTCTGGATCTGCACCAACAGAGTGCTCGAGCTGTAATGCCAAAGATCTTAGGATAAACATGTTGGACTCACAAAAACATGTGCTAGAGACAAGAGTAAGGATGCTGGAGGCAAGACTAGAAATGGCAAGGATTCCTGAAGACCACGCATGTCAGTCGGATGCATTACTTCGTGAGCTGCTAGGTGACATGAAAATCTTCGGATGTGGTAGTAGTTGTTGTTGTTGTTGTTGTTCTTGTAGTTGTTGTTATTGTTGTCGTTCTTATAGTTGTTATTGTTAATGTTGTTCTTGTAGTTGTTGTTGTTGTTGATGATGTTGTTGTTGTTGGAATAATACGTATGTTTAAATAATTCGTATGTATCTTTCAAGTATTTTTATTAATCAAAGCACATGTTGGATTTGTAAAGCTGACCATGTTCTTAGTTAACCAGATTATGGTGTCCAAACATCCCTTTTCCAATACTAAACACTTGAGAAGGAAATACGGTACCAGATATTGAATCTTTCAGAGTTCTAGTAAAAATGGGTGCAATTTTCAAAAGTGTACTGAATATACATCAATCAATAGCTCCAAAATAGCTTTTATCCTTTGGATATTCATTTTGAAATTAATACGGAACGTAATACTAATTCAACTTTTCTTTTTATGTGATAAAAAAGTGAAAGTGAAAACTTGAAACTTGAATGTTGAAAGTCAGTTGTTGAATATATCTTTTATAAAACAGTTCAGGGTTTTACGTAATGAAAAGACTATCCAAGCATTGGGGTTTTAGTCGTGTATTAATAGTTGCAATAAAGTGTATTTTTGTAAATAGTACTTTTGACGGGGACATGTCCTCGGGAAAAGTTTTGGCGGGAATAAAGGCCGGAACAATTAACATGCTTTTGACTTTGGTTAAATTTTCGTAAAAGTGAAAGACACATTCGGCGGAGACAAGTCCCCGGCGAAAGGTGTCGTTGAATTTTGACTAGGTGGTCAAATTATGTTAAAAATTCAACACACATGTCCCCGCCGAAAGTGTTCGTTGAATTTTCTGTAACTGGTCAGCGTATTCATGTGTCACGTCATGTTTTGTTTTGTCATTTAGCGACTTTCGCCGGGAACACAGCGTCCTCGGTGAAAGTCTCCTCGCCCGTCCATCCGATTGTTGTAGTGGTAGAAGATAGACGCGTGATAATACTCTTATTACCACTATTCTTAGCATGCTACTCTCTCTATAAATATTAGTGTATCAGTAATCTAAATCTATATCCTGGTCCATATTTATCCAAAAACCTTGATTGGTGATTGCTGACGACAGCGAAAAACCCAACCACAACAACGATTGTCTTAACCCCACAAACACACAGACAACCATATCATCACCATTAAAACCATCAGTTCATCCGCAATGCAACCATTTTCCTGTATGTTCATACTATTAGCTCCATACGTTGTTTCCATACTTGCATTTATTATCTTAGTTGAACAATTTCGGTACTTGAAGAAAAAACAATTTATTCCTGGTCCAAACTTAGTGTTACCATTTATTGGTAACGCTATTTCTCTTGTACGAAATCCTACACAGTTTTGGAAAGGGAAGTGATTTGCACACTCCCACAATTGATTGGCACACTCAAATTATGACTGTGTTGATATTTATACCCATACAGGGTAAAAAAAAAGTAAAAATGATATGAGGGTATAAATGTCAAGACATTTATAATTTGAGTGTGACAATCAATTTTGAGAGTGTGCAAATCACTTCTCTATTGAGAAATACAAACCGATATGGCAAAAAAATCCAACACCGGATTTTCAGCCAATTATATTATTGGAAAGTTTTTTATACGTGACACCGATCTTTCGCATAAAATCTTTGCCAATGTTCGGCCTGATGCATTCCATTTCATAGGTCATCCTTTTGGAAAAAAAATATTTGATGAACAAAATTTGATTTACATGATGGGCCAAGATCATAAAGATTTACGACGTCGTATTGCTCCTAACTTTACGCCTAAAGCACTTTCGGTATATACTGAGCTACAACAACATATAATTTTGAAGCATTTGAAGTCATGGTTAGAGTCTCCTGATTCAGGTACGAAAGCGTTTCCTCTAAGGTTGATTTGCCGTGACATGAACCTCGAAACGAGTCGAAATGTTTTTGTTGGACCGTACTTAAGTAGCGAGTCAAGAACAAGGTTTGACATTGATTATAATTTATTCAATGTTGGTTCGATGAAACTACCTATTGATTTATCGGGTTTCGCGTTTCGTAACGCAAGACTAGCTGTTTCGCGACTTATCAAGACGCTAAGTGTGTGTGCTAAAGATAGTAAAAATAAAATGAAGCAGTTAGGTGAAGACCTGACTTCTTTGGTTGATTTTTGGATGCAGGATGCAATCCGTGAAATCAACGCCGTAGAGGCGGCTGGTGATAAACTGTCACCTCACACTAGCAGCGTTGAAATAGGAGGTCATTTATTTGATTTTCTATTCGCGTCACAAGATGCTTCCACATCATCATTACTTTGGGCAGTCGCATTGTTGGATTCACACCCTGACGTGTTATCTGGACTCAGAGAAGAAGTTTCCAAAATCTGGTCCCCGGAATCAGGTAAACTGATTACGGCGGATCAGTTAAGGGAAATGCGGTACACTGAAGCAGTGGCGCGTGAAGAAATCAGATTTCGCGCGCCAGCTACATTAGTACCGCATATAGCAGGGGAGGACTTTCCCTTAACCGAAACCTACACTATCCCTAAGGGAACAATCGTGTTTCCTTCGGTCTTCGAGTCGTCATTCCAAGGGTTTGTTGATGCGAACCGGTTCGACCCGGATCGTTTCATGGAACATAGACAAGAGGACCGGGTTTACAAGAAAAATTATTTAGCATTTGGGGCTGGGGCCCACCAATGTGTGGGACAAAGGTATGCGATAAATCACTTGGTTTTATTTATCGCGATGTTCACCTCACTGTTTGACTTCAGAAGAGAAAAATCAGATGGTTGTGATGACATTGTGTATGTCCCTACAATCAGTCCACGCGATGATTGTAAAGTCGTATTGTCACTTAGATGTAGCCGATTTCCATGTCTGTCCTGAGCGAGTGATAAAAGAACATGTTTCGGTTTGTGTTGGATTTATTATACGGAGTATATTGTTGGTTCTGAATTAACATGGATGTCTTGCATTTGTAAATATCTCTTCGCTTAATAGAACCTACGGCAACTATAGAAATACACGATAAACAACTGGAACTGCAAATCAAACCTCTAAAACACCTCCGAAAGCGTCTTTTACCTTTCAATTCACTAATAACAACATCCTTACAATGCATGATCAGCAACATGAAAACTAAATGCATGACCATGCATAATTTCCATCAATAGAATCAACTTCAACACTTTCTACAAAATAGACACTCCTCGGTTTATAATTAAACTATGTCTCACAATAGTAAAAAAATAAAGGCGGTTGTTTTTATAAAGGACGGCGCGACTTAAAATTAAAAAGGTATTTTGATTAAAAAAAACTATGTTAGCAAAGTTATAGTGTTACGAATATTATAGGCATACAGTATTCACCTCACTAATATTTGTTTTATGTGTCAAGTAAAAACTTACATGGTTATATATGATATAAGCAATAAAGTTAAATAATACATAAAAGCAATATATAAGCATAATAAGTATACTATATAACATTCATTGAGTGGAAATGAGAGCCGGCAATGTTTTGAAGCCGCCGATTGAGAGGTTAGCTCGAGGGAGTGGGATGACTTTGGTGAATTGTAGAGTCGCGGCTCGAGCCGGCACTGTTCACACGCCGAGCCGAGCCGCCAGCCTAGAGGGATTAAAAAAATGTTAGTGGGTTTTCCACTTAATTGCCGGTTCAATGCATGGTGTACAACTGTCATGATTCCCGTTCTTATCGTTGGTGGGTTTTCAATTGTGGTGGCATTTGATTTCTAGGGGTTGCGTGCATGTTTTGCGCATGTATTCCATTACCACACTTCAAGAAATCTTATATAGTAAGCTTGGGTGGGAGATTTCTAGAGCTGTTACATCTAGATCCGGCACAAAGGGAGGTGTGAAGTTGCGGTACGATGTCTGTTGAGTTACTGGTATGTGATGTTTTGTTTTTTTTTTTTACCTTTTTCTTTGTTATTTCATTATGGTTTAAGTAGGAGAATTTGAATAGGTGTTATGTAAAGTTAGTTTTGTCTAATATCGTTCTTATGCGTTTTCTTTTGAGAACTTTAAGTTTTTGTTGTAACAAAATAAAATATGAATCTCTCTGATTTATTCGTACGCAAAGAATGATAGCCGGTAACAAGATGTGAAATAGAAGTTGTAGGCAACAAGCAAAACATAAATATTCATTCAGTTAAATTAGTAGCATTTAGAGATCGGATTACAATGGGAAGAAATTAACGAGTGCATGACATACAAAGGTACGTGCTTATTCTATGAGTGGGATAAGATCCTAATCTAATCAACGAAATGTTAGTATTATGTATTTACATATTTGTATTAGGCCCATGTTTATGTATTTGTACCCAAGCCCATGTCTTTATAGGGTTTTGGGATCTATATGTATGTCCCGGTTTGGGATCTTTATGCAATCAAACACAAACTCTTCTACATGGTATCAATATACCAATAACGATCCTAAAACAAACCCTAATTGCATATTTTTCTGCTTCTCCATCCTCTCCATCTCCCTTCGTCTACTGCTCCTCCCAATCTCCACCTCACCTCCACTCGTCTACTGCTACTAACCCCATCTCCAACATAGCAAACCCTAATCCCCATCTCCACTCGTCCACTGCTCCTCTCAATCCTCTACATCTCCCCTCCCAATGACTATCACCGACCCCCTCAACCTCCCACCATCCTTCTTTCTGATAAATTAATGGCCATAACAAACCTTGCCAACATCATTCCCGTGAAACTTGATATGGATGAGATGAATTATTCATCTTGGGTATACTTTTTCACTCACTTTTGTCGCGGCAATCAACTCTTGGATCACATCGAAACCAAAAATGCAACGGATGCATCCACAAGTACCACAACACCTCATGATGCCGAGTGGTTGAAGATCGACTCTATTCTTCTCTCATGGATATTTGTTACGATTTCTAAAACCCTCCAACAATCTTTGGTTGTTGAAAACCCTAAAATGGCTAAAGACGCATGGGATACCCTAGCCACCATCTTTTCCGATAACAAATGAACCCGTTCAATTGCCTTGAAAGCGGAGTTACGCTCCTTGAAGCTTGGTGACATGGGGATCGATGCTTACTTTAGAAAGATAGAGTCCATTGCCACGGTTTTAAATAGCCTTGGCTCGACATTGGACAATGATGATATCGTTACCTTCGTCTTAGAAGGCTTGCCCACAAGATATGACAATGTGGCCACCATTATCGCCCATCGGGATCCTTTTCCCGATCTTAAAACGGTTCGACCCATGCTTACCACGGAGGAAATGCGTCAAAAGGCACGCACACAAGACCCTTTGTCCCACTTTTCATCTTCATCTCCTATGGCGTTATTGGCAAACACCGGGTCTAATAATCGTCGCCTTTTCACCTTCACGGATAAGGTACACAAACCTTGCAACAACTATCTCAAGGGATATTGTCGTTTTGGAGCCTCATGTCGTTTCTTGCACAATGACGTGCATGGTAGCAACCCACAGCCTACGTCCAATACTATTTCTACCACTGACATGCAAAACCTTCAAACTCTTTTGGCTAAACTAGGCTAGTGCACCCCTCGCTGGTCATCTATCCACTGGTTCACCAAAGGTTGCAACCCCTGTCGCGTACTACACTAGCCCACCAGGTTTTGGTCTGCCAGCTGCTTATGGACCCCCTGTTCAGACGGTTCAACATCAGCAGCAGGTCACACAGCTACAATTGAACCAGGGTCTGCCACCAGTCCAACATCAGCAGCAGTTCACGACCAGGGTCAGCCCTCCACGGTCCAGTAGTTCACGAACCAGGGTCAGCCAACAGTCCACTTGCCAGCTTCGGTTCAAAATCAAATGGGTATACTTGGACCCTCACCTGGCGTGACAGGCCACTTTGCTTCGGGGGGAACTTTAGGAGCGGTTTCGGGCCAAGAGGCGATTCTACCACATGCATTTGCCACTCCCACCCTCCATGAACCCGCTCATGAAAACTGGAATATGGATACATGTGCGTCTTCTCACCTAAATGACTCGGTCAATAATCTTAGTGATGTATTTAATTCGAGTATTTATTCATCTGTTGAAGTTGGCGACGGGCACACTATTCCCGTCACCAACTATGGCCATAGCATTATACCGACCCCCTTTCGACCTTTTCACTTACATAATGTCCTTATTACCCCTCACATTGTTAAAAACTTAATTTCTGTAATTCAGTTTGTATGTGAAAATTATTGCACTGTTTAATTTGATCCCTTTGGTTTTTCTGTTAAGGACATTCAAACTCGTCAGGTGCTGCTCCGCTGTGATAGCACTGGCGACCTCTACCCTGTTACCAAGCCTTCTCCCATTCCTCAAGCCTATCTCACAAGTCAGTATACATGGCACCAACGTCTTGTCACCCAGGAAGTGAAGTGTTATGTCGTGTTATTTCTAATAATTCAATTTCATGTAATAAAGAGAAATCTCCCGTGCTTTGTCACGCTTGTCAGCTTGGCAAACACGTGAAACTTCCATTTGATAGTTCATCTACTTTAGTTGAAAGTTGCTTTGATATTGTTCACTCGGACTTATGGACTTCTCCAATCCCGAGTCTGTCTAGTTTCAAATATTATGTTTTGATCAAATATGATGCTTTGATCAAATTTACTTTATTTCGCACCTTTGTCAAAACTCAATTTAACCGAGAAATCAAATCTTTTCAGTGTGACCATGGTGGTGCATTTGACAACCATACTTTTCATAAACTATTTAACGACAATGGGATCCATTTTCGTTTCTCATGTCCCCGCACCTCCCAACAAAATGGTAAATCTGAACGCATGATTCGCACAATTAACAACCTTATCCGCACCTTACTTTTTCAAGCCCATCTACCCCCAAACTACTGGGTTGAAGCCCTCAACATGGCCGTTTACCTTTTAAATATTCTACCATCCCGTGCTATTGATAATGACATTCCCCTTACACGCATGTTTGGCACCTCACCTGACTACCGTATCTTACGTGTCTTTGGATGTCTTTGTTATCCACATGTAGATACCAACCACAAACTCGGCCCACGCGCCACTCCTTCCATATTTTTGGGCCATGCCACCAATCACCGTGGATATCGCTGCTTAGACCTAAACACAAACAAAATCATTATATCTCGCCATGTCACCTTTGATGAGATCGTTTTTCCCTTTGGTTCCACCACACCCACTGAGATGACTCGCCTAACATTATTTCCAACATCATTAAACTCACCCCAACTCCCCCAACACAACCAACCCCACCCACTCCTACACCAACAAATTCACCTCCTTCACCCATTTCACCTATACTAGACCCTCCATCTTCTCCTGTTGTGGCATCTCCACATATACATCCCTCCCCACCACCACTCACCTCTCCTACACACCCAACCGCCCCCATTTCCGTTTCCCAAGAACCCCCCCCCCCCCCCCCCCTTATGTTTCTAACCCTACCCAGACTACGACATCAGTTCATCCCATGGTTACACGTTCTCGTGTCGGGACTACCCGTCCCAATCCCCGTTATGCTTGTCATGTGTCTACAGTTTCCCCTTTACCCCGTTCCTATAACGCTGCTTTTCATGACCCTAATTGGTTAAATGCTATGTATGATGAATTTAATGCTCTTATTAAAAACAAAACTTGGATTCTTGTACCTCGCCCTGCGTACATCAACATTGTTCACTGTATGTGGTTATTTCGCCACAAGTACTTGGCTGACGGCACTCTCAGTCGCTACAAGGCTCGTCTTGTCGTGAATGGTAGCACTCAGATAGAGGGGATTGATGTTGATGAGACCTTTAGCCCGGTTGTTAAACCTGGCACTATCCGCACTGTTCTCAGTTTGGCTGCTTCTAGACATTGGCCTGTTCACTAGCTTGATGTCAAGAATGCATTTTTGAATGGGGATTTATCTGAGACTGTTTACATCCACCACCCACCTGGTTTTTGTGATACTGAGCACCCTGATTATGTATGTTTGTTACGCAGATCTTTGTATGGGTTGAAACAAGCTCCTCGGGCTTGGTTTTAGCGTTTTGTTACATCTGCTCTTGGGATTGGCTTTACTCATAGTCGCTGTGACACCTCCTTATTTATCTATCATCAGGGGACTAACACTGCTTATCTTTTATTATATGTTGATGATATTGTACTGACTGCCTCTTCTGATGGATTACTTCAGCGTATCATTGCAACTCTTCATAAGGAGTTCTCTATGACAGATTTGGGATCACTAAATTTTTTTTGGGCATATTTGTTACTCGTGACACTTCTGGTATGTTTTTATCACAGCGTAAGTATGCTATAGAGATCCTTGAGCGTGCTCACATGGTTGATTGCAATTCCAGTCGGACTCCGGTTGACACTGAGTCTAAATTGGGTGATGATGGTAGTTTGATATCCGATCCTACCTTATATCGGAGCCTTGCAGGGTTACTTCAGTACCTAACATTCACTCGCCCTGATATATCTTATGTTGTTCAGCAGGTGTGTCTTCATATGCATGATCCGCGAGAGCCTCATTTCTCTGCGCTCAAGCGGATTTTGTGCTATATTCGGGGTACTTTGGATTACGGGTTACAGTTGTATTCTTCTTTCACTACTTCTTTGGTTGCATATTCTGATGCTGATTGGGCTGGTTGCCCAACTACTCGGCGGTCTATCTCTGGATACTGTGTATTTCTTGGCAACAACTTGCTCTCATGGTCCTCCAAGCGTCAACCGACACTTTCTCGTTCGAGTGCTGAGGCAGAATATCGTGGGGTTGCCAATGCCTTTGCTGAAACATGTTGGTTGCGGATTGTTCTTCGAGAGCTTCATACTCCGGTACCTTCCGCAACACTTGTATACTGTGATAATGTCAGTGCTGTCTATATGTCCTCGAATCCGGTTCAGCATCAACGAACCAAGCACATCGAGATTGACATTCATTTTGTTCGAGATTTAGTGGCTACTAGTCAAGTCAGAGTTCTTCATGTTCCTTCTCGCTATCAGTTTGTGGACATATTCACAAAGGGATTGCCATCTGCTCTATTTGAAGAATTTCGCACCAGTTTGAGTGTTCGGTGTCTTCCCGCTCAAACTGCGGGGGTGTGTTAGTATTATGTATTTACATATTTGTATTAGGCCCATGTTTATGTATTTGTACCCAAGCCCATGTCTTTGTAGGGTTTTGGGATCTATATGTATGTCCCGGTTTGGGATCTTTATGCAATCAAACACAAACCCTTCTACACGAAAGTGTCTTTGCACGGGGACTCAAGATCAAAGCAAATCCTATTCCGGTATCTTCATATGATGATCTATGTGGCTGAGCCTGATTGAACCACCACGTCAAAACAAATCATTGCCTTAACACTAAGATCAACCGAATCAGCCCATGTGACAAAGCGCCGATCTACATCGTGATAAAATGAATAGAACTGATTCTTGGTTGCCGGTACCCAAAAAGGTTCTAAACTGAGTAGTTTTATTTGCAAGTGATGTTCAAATGGTTTTAAACTAAATCTTCTGCTTGGCAATGGCCAATGGTCACAATGTTTTGATGTACTTCGAGTTGGCCAGACAGATTGATGTTTAGTTAGGATAAATGATAATTCAAGTATACTACTTATGATTCAGACAATTTGAAAGCTCAAGCATCAGGTAAAGTTGAATTGTTGTAGCAAAATTATAGTGTGAGCCTATGAGGTGTGGTGCACACGAAAGTGACACTTGATAATTTTTTGTAAGAGGCTTGCAGCTTATATGTTGGTTTTCTGGATCAGATCATTTGTATTTCTTCCAAGCCGTTTTTAACGTTTCAAGTTTCTGTTGTATGTAACATACAGTGTATATGATTCATCCATACTTGGTCAATATGTCAAATTTCAAATATTAACGGTGAATGGTGATTGTCTGATTGATAGTTTGAAGTGATTCTCGTATGACTGTATGTCTGTATCTTCTTTATATTGACATAGTTTGTATATGATCACATGCTTTGCTTTATAGAGTAGAGTACTAGAGTAGTAGACTATAAGTGATAATATGCTTTTGCCTTTTGCTTTTGGACTTTAGAGTATAGCTAGTTACTGTGTGATCTGCTTTTGCCTTTTGCCTTTTGGACTTTTAAATGCTTCGATAATTAGTCTCTTGTGTATGAGCAATCTTTTTTATTTTGTGATAATACAATAGTTTTTAAGATAATACAGTAGTTTTGAGTGTTTGCATACCTTAAGGTTTCTCTATGTAATGTGAAAACAAAAAGTTATGTGTTTGCATTTTAGAATGTTATGTAATTTTTTGAAAGACAATTTTATATATACCAAAATATTATAAAACACATGACGTTTCCCCGCCGTTTCCGTTTCTTGAATTTTTGGATGTTGCCGTTTCCCCGACTGAAAATTTAATGAAACGACTTTTTTTTTCTTTTTTCTTTTTTTTAAAACAAGTAGTATGAAACAACTCTTTAAGCTTCTTGCAGAAGAAATGATAGCTCGAAAGCAAATTAGATCGAACAATGGAAAGAAGATCATCTAATTAAGATCCGTAAACTAAAACATAAAGGTGTGAAATACAAGTTGTAGGTAATAAGCCAAACATAAATATTCATATCATTAATTAGAAGCTTTTCAATGAGACGAGTGCACGACATACAAAGGTACGTGCTTATTCCAAACTTGACTCGACTTATAGTACACGACTCAATACATTGTTGCGATCCTACAACATTAAGAAAATAACAAGGAATATATCAAAAACGAAAGATACAAATAAAGGAGTTGCATCTCTAGCTAGCTAGCTAGTAGAAGACAGACTCATATTTATGTTTCTCGATCTCAAGCTTCTTATACTTAAAACGGCACACATACACCAACTCCAACCACATGCATGCATGTTGTTGTATACAAGATTGGCCAGCATTGCTAGTTACTGGGAGAAAGTATGACTCCCAAACTGTCAAGGTAAGCTCCATACTTTCCAAAGAATCCAGAAAAGTCACCCGAAGTCACAGGCAGTGTGAAAGGAGTTCCACTCTGTATCCCATATGGACCGTAGTTCTTTGTGTCTACTTTAAAGCTCAACGACTTAATAAGCGTGATACCATCATATGATGCCACAGTTCCACTTATCCCAGTTATCTTTTCCCCGTCATTAATGATAAGCTAGTTAAAAAAACAAAAAAAACAAAACAAAGCAAAAAAACATAACAATAATTAATTCATTAATATCTATACTACATAATAACGTATTTAGGACTTCCTATAAAAGGAAGTCTTAAAAATATAAGCCTACACATGTTACTATAATTAGTAATTCATATAATTAAGAAAAGAAGCATAATGTACAACACTTTAATGCATATAATTTTCAGACGTACAAGACGAGAAACAGTGAATACCACATTAATGTTATTTAAAATAGTCAATTAATTAATGGATTAATAAATACAATTAATACAATTATTAAAACACCTCTAACTTAATAAATACAAATTATCAAGCATATTGTACAACCAAATTAAACACAATTCCTACATTAAATGTCACTAATACAAATAATATTCAAGCCCGAACGGACAACAGCCCAAATAGGCTTGAGCCCGAAGAGGCGCAGGCCAAACGGGTTTGAGCCCGAACGGGCAAGGGCTAAACGAAATTCTTGAAAATCCGTAAATTTATTGTCAAAAAGAACATAATAAACTAAAATACATGATTCACTTGAAAATTTTATTTCTACCTGCCGCCGCAAAGCGCGGGTACCCTGCATTAAATGCCACTAATACAAATAATAAAGCACATTATACAAATATTAAAGCCCGAACAGGCACGGGCCAAACGGGCTCGAGCCCGAACAGGCGCGGGCCAAACGGGCTCGAGCCCGAACAGGCACGGGCCAACGGCCACGGGTTAAATGAAATTCTTGATATCCGTAAATTTATTGTCAAAAAAAATTAATAAACTAAAATACATGAATAATTGAAAAAATTTATTTCAATGAACCTGCCGCCGTAACGCGCGAGTACCTTGCTACTATATTTGTATATGTGAGGATACTCAGATAGTATTCATTTGTAAGTATGTAGAAAAATATACTCCGTAATAGATAAATGTTATGAATGGTTACGTACTGTGTCCTTTATACCATAATCGTTGTAGCCACCAAATGTTATAGAATCGTGTTCGAGATTGTCTTCGTCACGGTAAGTGAACTGGATGGAGTATACTAAGTCTTGGGTGCTAACGAGTCTGATCTTAGTTAACTTCCAACCATCCTGAAGTAGAAATGACCATGGATTAGCTCCACCTTCACCCCCCCATGGTCCAACTTCTACAACCTGCGACTATCATTTGGATAAAATATACATATATGGTTACTAACATGTCAAATTAACTAACCACCAATTGAGAGTAAACATAAGATAATGAAAGAAATAGAATGAATACCATTATAATCTTGATTGATATCTTTATGTGTTTTCAAATATATTGAATTGGTACATATTACTCCAAATCATACATCACTATATATAGGCATGCACCAAAGGGCACTAAAGTAAAATACATACACTCATATATGTTTCATTTAATTCTATTTGTGACACGTATAATCTTTTAATGTAACAAATTCAATGTTGCAAATATGATGAATCGGTAGTTGGGCGGTCGACCACATGCAACAATTAATCGATTAAGGCGGGATTAATCAGTTATTAATCGGAATGTCATTTTCTACAAGTTTTGGGTATTTCTGGAGACCAAATTAAATATCTTAACTGATTCCAAGCTTACTATATTTCTAAACATCAATAAAAGGCTCAAATTCTGATTATGAGGCCAATTGTGCGTTGTAAGTGAAATAAACGATCCCCAAATTAAGTAGAATGCCTAAATTATTATTTTTTTAAAGTTGACCGATAAGTCCATTTTTGACCGATTCGGCTGATTTTTTACTGATTATGGGCCTATTTTTTCCTAGACCGATTTTCAAACATCAACAAGGTATAAGGCCGATTACCGATTATTCAGCCGACTTTTGCAACATTGAACAAATTTATAAAAGAGCATATACATTTATACGACATTATAAAACATTTTAGGCTTTCTCAAAATAGAAGTCTTAAAATATTAAATCAACACACTTACTTATTATGACAAATTTAAAAAAGTGGTCGATCAACGTCCAATTAAAGGGTGTTTGATAGCATCTTAATAGGCCTTACTCTGATTCGGTCAGCATAGCCCATTGTTTGATAACCTTTTTCTCCACTCTTAAACATTCCACTAGGAGTGGAATCGTTCAGTATCAAGAAGATGCAAAATG
Source organism: Chrysanthemum seticuspe (assembly GCA_019973895.1). Classification (NCBI taxonomy): domain Eukaryota; kingdom Viridiplantae; phylum Streptophyta; class Magnoliopsida; order Asterales; family Asteraceae; genus Chrysanthemum; species Chrysanthemum seticuspe. The sequence goes on along the minus strand of BPTQ01000007.1, from coordinate 31,025,334 downwards.
ATTCAACATCAAAGAGTATTGTATGTGAGAATGTTCATTTTATATTGATTTTATACTTTATTTGTTACAATAAAATATGGGAAAAAGGTTATAAATTCATAACCTACTTTAAAAAAAAACTCATTATGCTCTATCTACTTCACTTATTGTCATAATACATAACCGTTTTCATTTTATTCGGTTATTTTTTTTCCGTTTTTATCTGTTTTTGTAAATCGTCCATTTTTATCCGTTTTCATTTTAATATGTCTGGATAAAAACAGATAAAAACGGATAAAAACCGTTTTGACGTGGATAATAAAAACGGTTTTTATCCGTTTTTATCTGTTTTTATCCGGATAGATTTAAATCAAAACGGATAAAAATGGACGATTTACGAAAACGGATAAAAACGGACAGAAAATAACCGAATAAAATGAAAACGGTTATGTATTATGACAATAAGTGAAGTAGATAGAGAATAATGGGTCTTTTTTTAAAAGTACGTTATGAATGACAAAAGATCATTGCAGAACCAAAAGTATCTAAAGAACAAATCGGCTAATCTCAGCCATTTACTTCACTTTCATCCGACGGCGACATTTATTTACATCCCGTCATTTTATCTTAGCTGGAGGGGTAGATTTGTAATTATCCAACCTACCTAATACACCACCTTTCCACACTCATCTCACACTTGTTTTCACACATTCTCTCTCTCTCTCTCTCTCTCTCTCTCTCTCTCTCTCTCTCTCTCTCTCTCTCTCTCTCTCTCTCACCAAACATCATCTTCTCACCAAAAATTTCATATTCTAATTTTGCAAATCAATTGTTTGACCACGAAGATCAAATGCAAGATCCGTGACCGGAAAAAAAGCATTAAAGAATGCTACTAACTGTGAAGTTCATTAAGCCATCTGCCAACACTATCAAACGGTTGTCGCCTGTTGACATCATAAACAACAAGAGTCCCAACTGCACCTCTATAATATGCGGATGTAACTGATTTAAACCGTTCTTGACCAATCGTATCCCAAATGTTGTTGCGGCGGTGGTTGTTGTAACCAGCCGTAGTAATTAACCGATGTCGTTGTAGTGATTGTGGTTGTGGTTAGTAAATAAAGTCACACACGGTGAGGGTTTGGTGTTTGATGGTAATGGTTTTGTGACTGTTGTGGTAGCTTCAAGGTGGAGGAAGACTGGAAGAGGATGTTCAAAAGTTTTTTATGTGTGTTTAATTTATTAATTTTTTTACTTAGTTATTTCTGTAAATTTTGTAGATAATGTTAAAGTCCTCAATTTAGTGGCAAAAATAGGTAGAAGATGAATAGATAGAAATATAGGTTTAATTTTTTATTATATATGATAGTGATAGTGAACAATTGAGATAAGGCCAAGCTGTTTTTGTAGACATGTAGGTTTAATTTTTGTTATTTATGATAGTGATATTGAATTAGAGATAAGATGAATATATAGAAATGTAGGTTTAATTTTTTATTATTTATGATAGCGATAGTGAATAATTGGATTATACATGTTAATTTTCTTATTAAAATATGCAACTTTTATTAATTTATTATCATTGCATGCCGGTTAGAGTATTGATTCACATGACTAATTAGTAAGTTTAGTTATATGCCTAATCATATGTGATTTACCAAAAATCACATGTGATTTATCGCAAATCATATGTGATTTTACTTTAAATCATATGTGATTTACCACAAATCACATGTGATTTTACCTTAAATTATATTTTTAAACGTGAATCACATGTGATTTACCACAAATCACATGTGATTTACCGCAAATCACATGTGATTTCATCTTAAATTATTTTTTTGAAAGTGAATTACATGTAATTTACTCATTTTTAGATTAGAACTGAATCATACGTAATTTACATTTTTTCATAACAGAAAAATAAATAAATAAATAAATAATCACACGTGATTTCAGGAATTTGTATTATAAAATGAAGGAATGAGTTGATTTGAAATTAAAGATCACATGTGATTTATTACTCTAAAGATCGAATGTGACTTGTAAAATCACGTGTGATTTTTTTTGTAAACTGTGTTTCTGACTCGACATTGCGCAGAGTGATGGACTGTGGGTCATTGGTCTTCGTTTAAATAGAAGATTTGGAGTGTAAATAGACTTCCCCGTTTTGCATAGAGTAAAGCCGTATGTGACCTGCATTTTGCATTTTGGTCCTTCTAATATCCAAGGCTTGATTTTACGTCTTTTGTCAATCAAATCATCACGGGAGCTGGTCCGTACACCTTCACCACCATTTTTTCTAGTGTGTGTGTGTTTTAGAGTATTGATGTTAAAGTTATGGAAATAGCATGTGATGATGCTTTGTCATTTTTAGGTAGGGGGGTCGGTTCTAGATATATGAAAATTTATGTTTTGTTTCTACAAGAAAAAGCAAATTTGAGTTGCTCTTTACCAAAAGGTGACTTAGGTATATTTATTATTCAGTTGATTTTTAAAAAAAGTGACTGAAGTTTTGTAACATGATATTATTGAGTTGCTTTTTACCAAAAGTGAGTTAGGTATATTTGTAACACTATATTCTTGAATTACTTTTTTACCAAAAGTGACTGAAGTACATGATATCATATTTATTATTTTTTTTATTTATTATAAAGAGTATGATATAAAGCCAAAATAAAAAAGTATCAACATGAGCAGAAATACTTGACTCGTAATGAACTAGGTCATCGACTACATAAGTTACAATATCTCATAAAGCATATCTAGATATACTATGAGCAACCACATTACCGCCACGCTTAACAAAAGCCCAACAACAACACTATGTAGAAGTAAGATCCATGATATCCTGCCACATACTTGAAATATGAAAAAGTTGTTTTTTTGTTAGTAGCGATCAATAAAGTATAAAGAAGTTTGCCTCTACTTCAATTTTTATTAGATGAGTGATTATGTTTTTTTTATGAAAAAATAAGCTACGCAAACTATATGTTTTGTTTGTCACATACAATTTATTAAAGATTATTAATAAAATAATTTTTTTAATATCTGAAAATTAAATGCTACTTCACGTAGCTTATAAAAATAATCTTTTTATGTAATTTCTCTCTCTAATTATATCTACATCTCAATCTCTAGTTACAACAACAATTACTTTTGTCAAACACCAATTTAAAATATGTTCAAATATTAACAATAGGTTTATGAATAACGTAATTGAATAGATTATGTTGGGTTGGTGTTGTCCGAAACCCCCAGTGAAACTAGGGGTTTCGTGAGAATACGAGACACTTGTAAAATTTTGTTTCGTAGTATTAATTGATCCTGAAAAGAAAATGCTAATCTCTTCAAGATGTTTATACTTCTCATTTGGTTACTTCGATCATTCATAGTTTTAGGTTCCGCCAGTGTATGGAGCAATATACCGCACACTTCGATTTGTTTTTTCTAATGCTGTACAGTACATACGTATAACATACAATCTATATTACCTTTTTGACAATTTTTTTAACATGTCAAAAGAAACCATCTTAGAAAACAAAATCGAATTCGCATTACCTCTGTGTTTAAAGACTTAATTATTTTGTCGCTCAAATGAATTATATGCTTTATTTTTCTTGTTGTCATTTGTCATATACTAGTATATATGATTACTAGCTTCATAACCCGCCCAATGGGCGGGTTCGCTCATAATAATATGAATAATACTAAGTGGACGTAAATAAGTATTGAAAAGCGCAAAACATCATAAACACAAACTGGCACAAAACTAACTTGTCGGTTTTATACAAAAGAATTATTGATGATTTTATGTATCATGATGGTACAATATTATACGTATGTCAAATATATGTTGTGTACTCATCATGTACACATTCAAATTATTTTTGGTTTTTGTTAAAAGAAATATTTTTGGTTCTTTTGAGATTCTGGTTTTGGCATTGCATATATGTATAACTAGCAGATTTGCTTTATCATGTTACTTGCTATGTTTTAAGACTTCAAACTTTCAATTCATTCATAAAGAGTAAAAAAACAACTTAAAAACGAAATAAAACAAATACATAGTTTCGAAATCAAAAGTCCCATTTAGAATAGGAATCATGAGACAATCCTAAATGGGCATTGTCGTAATCAAACTTTCAGTGTCTTCCGGTTCAATATCGTAATTAGCATAATCGGAATGATCATCAAATATATTGAGTCATGGCATATTTGCAAGTTGTTTTGCATGATCTTTAGCCAGAAGTCTCCTACATTCTTTTTCTGCTTCCGCATCATCTTCAGCCATGAAATGAATTACAACGTGATATATTTATGATTTATCTTGAAAACTGGTTAGTGTGTTCATACTTATCTTGGAATTTGAAAAACAAATCAGTTATGTTTTAAATTGTTGCGTGGTTATCTTGATGTTTATTTTAAAAGTTTATTAGTGTACGTTCAAATTGAGATTTCCCAATCTTCTTGGTCTTATTTTTAGATAAAATGGTATAGGGCATCCATGAAAAGGCTAAATTTAAGAAACCATTTTCATCAAGAAAAGGCATACACATGAAAAACAGAAAAAACATAGTTGACGGTTAACGGGTCAAAATGGGTACCTTTAGGTATGACCAATGATAACATTTTAGATTAAGACTAACATCTATCTATAGCTTTGAACTCCTTTGAAATGAGGCCAACATCAAACTGTGAAAGACAAAGGTAATAATTTAAGGGGGTGTTTGGTATTAGATGTTTTCAGCTTATATGCTTATAAAGAATCACCTACAATTAGCATGCCAACATGTATAAACTAAAAAAAATTGTAGCAAGGCTGTAACCACATAATGTGAGCGTGGGAATGAGTTTTTTTGGACAGTAAGCAAATATACTTAACTACTCCCAAGCAAATATACTTGACTACCAGAACATATAGCAATGTCAAACTACCAAAAAACTGGATAGATAATAAAAATAGTCAATATACACACAGTACATCAAAGTATCAATTAATCCTAGAAGCTTCAGCTTACAGATTCATAGAATGAATGTATCTTGTGGTTCAAGGTATGCAATAATTGTTATGAAAGCGTTAAGTAATTATGAGGAAAATGGTTCACTCTCACCAACCTGGAACAACAAAACAACTATGTCAGTATAGTATGAGAAAACCATGAATCTTTCCAAATTTAATTCAGCCTTTAGTCATCGTAGGATGAATGTTTTTAAGTAGATAAGTAGCACAAACAAACTCATATAAAATAGCCCATAGTATATCTAGTGCTCACTCCATATATTCTTTATATTCAATTATTTGGATTAGTAGCATAATAATATGGTTTTGTCAATTAACCCAATCCAGCATGGCTGGTTTCTCTACCACAAAAATTGACATGTTTCAACTCAAGCTTGTTTCAACCCATAACCCAATCTGTCGATAATGAACAAACATACATGAGATGTTATGAATAGCCCAAGATTTTCAGGCCTATGAGAATATGTATTAATCATTAAGAAAGAGAACAAAAATAATCATGTCCGGTTATTGCCGATTTTTTTAGCGATTTGATGAAATTGAATATGAAAACAAAAGAAGTAATATGTGGATTGATACTGACTTTAAGTTCCAAAGAAGCAATGCAATGTGTTTGAAGTACAAATATCCAACCTAATTCAGAAATGGCTAACTGCCCATCCTCCTTGCTCCCGTCACATTGTTGTTAGACCATCTACCTGAAGCAAAGCATCCGCAAATCAGTCGGTGCAAATTTTTAATTGCCAATTTAACCATAACCAAGCATTTGTTTGGTCCAAGTAACTTAAATATGTGATATGACAAAATTATTTTAAATCAGAAAATAAACCTCAATGAAGAACACTATGCCTGGAGAACACGTCCTTGCATGACCGAATATTTTCCGCATTGCAAATTCATTTTAACGACGTATTTATTCAGATTCACAGGATCCTACACAGTAAACAGGAAACATCGTCACTTGTATGGAAGAATAAAGAAGACATTAAAAATAGTAGAATCAATAACAGACCTTAATGTGTAAAAACATTGGTTCCGCTTTGTTAGCAACAACCTTAGCAATTAAATTCAAACCACATATTCAGATGAGTACCTGCATTAAATTAACAGAACAACAAAATAATAAGTCTTGTTTCACATATTTAAAAGTTACTCACAAAAGTAGTTATACTGAAAATTCTCTAAATCTGCATTCTTTACATCAGTCACTAATTTCTTCTGTAATAATGCCACAATGTATGGTAGAACCTATAAATTATATGTGTGCTAGTGATACGAAAATCATACCTCTAGCTAAGCAGTAACAGAATCCGGCTGATTCACTGGAGCTAGCAGATAAGCACTTGCATCAGACCTATGTACCATTCTGGCGAACGAATTGTGAATCATTAAACACGTGTACCTATTATACGACAATCCTCTCACCTAAATCACACATACAACACAAATCTATAAACACTTCAATATACTTGTTTATATAGATTAATAAAACTGCAATACGGTGACTCATACACATTAACAATCAAAAGTACCTTTAGACTCTCGACTACCCATAATTATTTTATGTTGTGGTGTTCAATGTGTTACAATTCACCAAGTGGCGGAAGTATAGGGTGTACTAAACTTCAAAAATATTTGACACGTAAAGCTCTACTAAATATTGAAAACTGCAATTTTAGGAGGTGTTTGGGAGATTAGCTTCAAAAAATGTATAAGCAGCTCATACCTTGCAGCAGGAGAATACAGGACAACGACCTTCTACTGCACTAATTAAGCTATCACAACATATAACAAAACACCTACACGTGCATAAATTGTAAGCAGGTTTGAGGGCCATTAAAAATGAAACCATATTTGATATATTTAAAATTTTAAATCATCAAAAATCAAATAAAAAACATGTTTCAAAATTAAAAAACTTAAAAATAATCAAAAAAAGCAAACCAAAAAATAATCAGGATAAACATGGATTGAGCAGTTTTTTAAGGGTGGAGCTAATGTGTTAATGAAGGCCGGTTAAATGTGATTAACAAACGATTAAAAATCAAACAATAAGTGTAATATTATCAAAATATGTACACAAATGTTACCTTCAATCTTGTTAAATAATAGATCTCGCTGAACCATGTAATGGATGGATGTTAGGAAGTGATACCGAAAGATCGATATTTTTTGTGGATTTTTTTTAGGAAATGCGTGTGATTTGGGATTGTTTTAGGAAACGCGTGTGATTTTGGGGAGGCAGGTAAGGAGTGTTGACTAACATTGATGATTATATGAAGGTTATAAGAATTTAATTTGGAAATGCCGAGTAGCAGGGGGAGTCGGTTTTGGTTGAGTGAGAAGGAAAATTGGTAATGGTTTTAGTTGGATATCAATTTGGGAATGCAAGTTTGTATTACAAATTGTGGCATGCTCCACTGGTAGAGGGAGCATGTGTGAACTGCCAGACCAGAGTTCGATCCTTGCAAGATACAATTTTTTTTATTAATGTGCCATGGTGGCATTTCCACCTCATCATAAGATGTGCCATGTCAACATTAAAATGCTTAGTAAGCATTATACATGTGGCATATGTAGTCTCATATATGTATAGATTTCCAAGTTATTATAACGAAAAGTAGTTGAAAAGGCAAAGTTGTTCAACAAATACACTAGTATAATGTTGTTTGACGTTTTTTCAACTGGTATAACAGTAAACAAAGCCAGCCATATAATCTATAGAGTAAATTACACCGTTCGTCCTTGTGGTTTGCGTTGACCGCAGGGTTTAGTCCTTTGACCAAAAAAATTGCACCGTACGTCCTTAAGTGTGAAACGTTATGCACCGTTCGTCCCTCCGTCCATCTGGGCCCACCAATTCCCACTAACGTCAGTTAACAGAGGTTTTTAAAGGGGTATATCCGTCTTTTTCAACGCCATAAGGACGAATGGTGCAAGGACATACTGTCTCTTTCATCTTTTTCAACCCCAAAATCCACGCCTCACCTTTTTCCCCATATTGTCTCCTTCATCTTCCTGCTTCCCAAAAACCACGCTCCCCAACATCCATCTTCTTCTTCTGGAAATCAAGACTTCATCTTTCTTCATCTCAAAATACTCATCACCCTCCTTGATGAATTTCTGAACGCCCACTATCACCCATTGCCATCCCCTTGGGTCAACTCAAAAAGCAAGGAAAAGGACAACATACTTGACCCATCTTTATCTCAGTCTCTCCTTCCCAAGACAAGCTCACGAGACCTTCTTGAAGACCACAGTGAAAGGTGATGTTTGCCAATGATAGATTTCCTTCAACATGAGGTCAAGAAAGAACACTCAAAGATTTTCTCTTTGTTCATCCATAAAGAGGGACGAACTTATCACATGTTTCCTCACTTTTTCACACACAATCCCAAATTAGGGTTTCAAAAATCAAAGGGGTTTTTTAAATTGGCATAGGGGTTTTGTAATTGGGAGTGCAATGAAGCTTAATCAAGTGTTTAATTGCGTCAATTCACTCCGAGTCTTGTTTAATTGGAGCTCTTGGTGTTCGAATGAAAAAAAAAACTTATGGGTTTTCTTAATTGGTTCGTGTCTGGTATAATTGAGGGTGCAACTGAACCGATTTGGATGTTAAATTGTTCATTGTAATCGTATCTTGGATCAAGGTCGTTCGAATTCTTTTTGGTATCCTCGTTGGGTTCTTTCTCCGTTCGAACCACTCCTCAACATTGTAAGGAATCATTGTTTTTCTTTAGATTAATATCTTGTGTTGAGTTGTATTTAAAGAGAATTGATTTTTATTTTGTTAGAACCGAATGAAACAAAAAAGTGGGATAAAATGGATATGAGATTTTGTAACTGCTGTTGTTGTTGTTATGTTAAGTGTGGCTTACTTTTGTTTTGAACGCAAACCACAATACCAGGTTTCTTAAGTGTGGCTTACTTTTGTTTTGTAACTGCTCTTGGTGTTCGAATGAAACCTGGTATTGGCTTACTTTTGTTTTGAATAAAGGTGAATAAAAATTAGGTGTGTACTGAAATGACGGAAATACCCTTTTAAAAACCTCCGTTAACTGACGTTAGTGGGAATTGGTGGGCCCAGATGGACGGAGGGACGAACGGTGCATAACGTTTCACACTTAAGGACGTACGGTGCAATTTTTTTGGTCAAAGGACTAAACCCTGCGGTCAACGCAAACCACAAGGACGAACGGTGTAATTTACTCTAATCTATATATTGCATCACTGCTTGCAATTTCACTCTCACATGCATGAACTAAGTGATAAAGCTCTACGGAGCAGATGATTAATATTAACGAAAAAATTATAATAATAAACGGCTGATAAATTGATGTTGTAAACTCGACTTTTAGTATTGACTTCTCACGAGTATCTCCTAATCAAACAGTTGTCGAGAACAATACGTCTAACAGTTTCTGAGGACTATATGTCTTACAGCTTAACGTACATCTTCAGAACATTTTAATGGACTCTAAGGTGGTGTTTGATAATGACTTAAAGAGTCTTAATTGTAAAATACGTAATTTAATTAAGTCACTAATTGAGTGTTTGTTTGGTGCTTAATTTAAATGGATGACTTTCTAAAAAAAGCCATGAGAATGAGGGTCTCTATATTAAGTCATCACTTTTATCTTACTTTTACATATTTACCCTTCCACTTCTTAACCACTAATCATCACTTATTTCAAATAAAAGGGTATAACAATAATTTTATTAATTCAGACACTTTATTCAGCATACAAGACAAATAACCATTTATTTATTTACATATAGACAACATATATCCAGACAGACACTTTAGTTTAACAGAACTTAATATAAAAACTAAACAAACAGGCCATTACATATCATCTAACATAAATCTCCAATACAAGTTTTTCTTTTTGGTATTCAATTTTTTATTTTTATTTTTTATTTTATTTTATTTTTTATTATTATTATTTTTTTTTTGAAAAGTTACTGAAATGATAAACCTCAAGTTGTTAAAATCTTTCTCCAAAGTGTTAGTGTACATTAGGGGTGTTCATCGGTTCGGTTATCGGGTTATTCGGTTTATTCGGTTCGGTTAGTTCGGTTAATTTTTTTTTTCTGGGTATAACCGAAAACCGAACCGAATCGAAATTAAATTTGATTCAACCGAACCGAAAACCGAACCGAATAACCGAAAACCGAACCCCTATAACCGAAAACCGAACCGAATAACCCGAATTACATAATTTTAATTATTTTTTTATTTAATTATATAGTTTAGCACAAAATAGTTTTTTCAAGCTTAAATCATGTTATATTTATACTGAAAAAGAGTTTTAGTATTTTTTTTCATATATATACATAGAAAAAATATATATTTTATATGAATTCGGTTTTCGGTTTTCATTGCCAAAACCATATCCAACCCGATAACCAAATATTTACTTCGGTTCGGTTTGGTTTTGACCAATTCGGTTCGGTCACAAATTCGGTTCAGTTATTTTCGGGGTTCGGTTTCGGTTTTCGGTTAATGTGGATATTACCCAATCCGTGAACACCCTGTACATAAATTATTAGACGATGCTTTTTTATTAGGTAACTGGGCTGAGAAAAGCAGAAAATAATTGGGCTCACTAGTTAGATTTGGAAATAATATAAGAAAAATGGATTTATTTAGAAAACAGATGTAAAAATGGGCTCCAATATATGAAATTATTTGGGTCACTTTACATTCATTATATGGTTCTTGACAAATATATCATCTTAAATCTAGGAGTTCGAATGACCCTATTGTTCACCTCCATTTGCAGAATTTCTAACAGCCTATCTCGGTCCTAAAAGTGAATTCTCATTACGTGAAGATTTTAATCATTTGTATTTTTGGTAATTATGTCCCGCATTATGCCTCACATAATTTAAGGGTTCATATTTCGAACATCAGGCCTAACATCTTCGTTATACAGCATTCAAGGTTGCGCAATTCGTTTAACATCGTTTATTCTTTCATTCATCTTATTTGCCATACAAGCAAATACAATGTACATCAGTTGAAATTGAAAGGTGCCCATCTATTGACTTATATGACTTGAACTAATAAGAAGTATGAATAATTACTTTGTTACATAGTATTTATTTTTATTAATACCTTTTTTTACGAAAAACGGTGTATCGTTTCACACTTTATAACACATATCTCTCGATATATCAAATATCGAGACGGGACTTAAGCCTGCAACTTATTTGTAAGTAAACACAATCACCCACAATTAGACAATTAGTTCGAACGCTTAAGTTACTTATTATCTACTAGCAGGGTACTCGCGTGATGCGGCAGCGGATACCTTGTGATTAAATTTTCAGATTTATGTTTTTGAAGTTTAATTAGATTGTATATTGTGGTTAAAGAGTTGTATATTTTTGTGAAATGGTGAATTAAGTTGTGCATTAATTGTATGTATTGAATAGTGTGTTTTTAGTTTTATTTGTATTTGTACATTGTGCTTAGGTAATTGTATATATTTGTGATGGGGTGTATTAATTGTATGTATGTAAGAAATAATATTTGCTTAAAATCAATTGTGCTTTACGTTGTACATATATTTTATAAGTAGTATTTGCTTAAAATTTAATTTAAGAAATCTTAAACTCTTAAATAGGAGAGGGGGTCATCCCTCCATTATAAGTAGTATAGATGAGGAGAGTTATTTTACATACCAAACTTTTCTTACATACTAATGGACTCATCTCCACCTTCCATCCAAAAAGAAATCAATAACTGAGATTAAAAACATTTTATTATTTCACATATTTTTTATAATTTAAATATCTCTTAAACCATTAATCGTTAAGCAAAAATAATTACACCATCGCGACAAGTATTTAATTATCTTTCTATAGACGGGCACTTTGATATACTTTCGGGAAAAAAAATCATTTTTTTCACGTTTTTCATCTTTTTTTTTCTCGTTTTTCTTCGAAACTTGAATTTCATTAAATATCATATATGATTTAACAAGATCACATATGATATTAGTGTTAAATCACATATGATATGTAATATCATATGTGATACTAGTGTTAAATCATATATGATAAATCACATACGATATACATATCATATATGATTTAACACTAATATCACATGTGGTATTTAAATTAGTGTTAAATCATATCTGATTTTTTCATGCAAATTTCAGTAACGTAAAAAAACGAAAAAAAAAAATTAAAAAAAAAGATGAAAAATACGAAGAAAAAAATTTTTGTCGAAAGTATATCAAAGTGCCTATTTATAGAAAGATAATTAAAAGCTCGTCGTAATGTTATATATATGTGTATTTTTTTTTTTTTTTTGACGATTAACGGTTTGAAAATTATTTATATTTGAAAAAAAAAACTGATGAAAGTGGGTTTTTTTAATTGTTGGGATTAATCTCACCATTAAATCTAATAAAAATGAATAATAAAAATGAATAATGAAGATTGATCTCTTAATATGTAAAGAAGTTTTTGTGTTCAAATAATCTTAAATCATTATCTATTAATTGTTTATTATCATTGTACGTGTGTTTAAATATGACATGCCACTACTTCAGCTACCGACATCATATTCGCTCTTGTGTTAATTGTGGATAACATGTTTGCGAGTAAATTTAGGGCTGCCCGAATATCTAGTCATAGTAGCAGTCATGACTAGTTATTGTGATTGTGATGCTCTATCCTTGGAGCATAAGGTACCGTTAGTGTCATAATGTGGTGTCGTGAGAAAAATTGGTGTTGTTTCATCACTTTTTTCTCATAACACGGGAACTTATTATTCAGCACAAACCACCATACCTCATAATTCTTGTGCATGAGACATTTTTTGGCCCACACATAACTCACTAAAACACAAATACAACATACACACACAAAAAAATGAAGATAACCACCGCATGGGCTGGTTCTGATGGGGCCAAGACTAACAAGCCAAGGCATGATATGGATCTGGCTCGATAGATATGACGTTGTGGTACCAACCAAGCTCACAGGCTCACTTTACAATTTGCTCTTAGAAAGTTAGAATTATAGATGTCTTAAACATTTTAGCAATTACATCAAATGATTTATAGAATTATTGACATCATATTATACCTATATACTAAAAGGCGTTCCTTGAGTTGGACAAAGCAAGTTTGTTATATGGTGATTAGCATCATAATCCTCAATTCTATTGGTTGTGTGAATGTCATTAGCACCCTTTTTTACACTTGCCACTTCTTCATTGGCTACTAACGTTTTTGTACAGTAGCCCAATAAACAGTACGTCGGTTCCCTTCCCTTTTCCACCGCCTTCCGGACCTCCCAATCACTCCTAAATAAAACACACCACCGCCTTCCATCTCTACTTTCTTGAATCTTCTCCCCTCTCAGATAAATCCCAAAGCCCTTTTTCCTGAATCTTCTTCACACCAGTTTCTTCATATCTTTTATTTAAAAATGAATATATGGTTCGATCAACCCCACAAAAAATTATAAAAAAAAGAAGGGAGAATTCAGGTGACTCGAGGTTATTAAAATCTTGATTTGCCGGTGGGTTTCTTTTTTCCGATGGGAATAAGAAGCTGCCAAGCTGGCGGCGGAGGTGAGTTTATCTTTTGTATATTGGGATAAATTGCCTTCAAGTTTTAATTTGTGTATGTTTCTTGGTTAAAGATTGATTTTTTAAGGTTGCTATTGTATTAGAAATTTTTGGGTAATTGATTGGTGGAAGGGAAGATGAAAACAATGTCCCTTTTTTTTCTCGACTCAGCTTCAGTAAATGACATAATCAAAAAGGTATGTACTGGATTACTTACTTTTTTATGTTTATGGTTTGTTATGATTTTGCGGTTTAAAAAATTGTTGCTTTTGATTTAGGCTTCTTTTCAACTGAAATGGGTATCTATTGAAGCTGATTTAGGGTTCCCCTTTTATCTATACAATTTTGTCTCCTTGGGTTCCCCTTTTATCTGATCTGTTCTTACTTTGTCATTGCGGTTTACGGTTTATTTTATAGGTCTTAACTGATGTATTGTGGCCCAAAATACAAAAGGGGACACATGACATTTCCGAGTGATCTCAGGCCTAGAGTGGTATAGTGGATGGAATTGGATGAAAAAGGTGATATGCGAAGGGTTGGGGGTGAAATCAAGCTGCCCTGCAATGTAAGTGTGTTCTTATTCACTAATTTTGGATCAAATGTCTTTTAAAGAAACAGGTCAAGTCGGCTATTTGCTCTTTTTTTTTTATCTACAGAAAGCTCGCAGAGTTCTTATTGCCTACAGTGGAGGCATGGAAAGAAGGCTTAGTGTTGGAATCCTAAATTGGTAACATTCATTTTCATTTCATTATAAACATTTGAACCTAGATCCACTCACAGTTTTAAGAATACCTCAGAAATTTGAGTAGATTTAGTGTTAAAGTGCATGAACTAACTAATACTTAAGACCAACACCATTTTGAAGTTTTCTTATGGGTCAAATTGGCATTACCACCAGGGGTTATCAGATGACATAAGTGCGAATTAGAATGTCAGATTTTCCGGGGTTTTTTTCCAACATTACAATCTTATAAAAAAATGGGTATAATAGGTCTAAAGTGGCTTTTCAACAATCACGTAAATAAAATCAGCTTTGTTGCAGAACCCAAGGAGACAATTGAGACCTACGAGCAATAATGCCTCCACACCAGCCACTTCGGGTTAATGTTTACGGTGATCCTTAGACCAGTAATTTATAATACCAGTCATATATTGTCCTACTTTTTCCAATATGTTTACGTCTATTTCTTATACTTATATGCTAGAAAAGTTGATATTTTTTTGTTGTTATATAGGGACAACAAGCGTGTCACGAGGGCCAACTAGCTTGACAGATCAGACGAGATACGTGGGAGGTGCGCGAAATGGTGGCTCCATGTCAACGCCTTCAGGTTGGTTGTTGATGGTGTTCCTGCATTTATGATGAAACGAGCTTTTTTAATAACTTTGCTGTGTACCATACTTACATGCCATGCTTTATCTTTTTTTCCTGTCACAGCAACCGCAAATCAAACAGTGTCACAGCTAAACCATGCGGCCCCCAATGGTAGAATAGTGGCGGGTATGTGTAGCCTGAACTTTGTCATTTACCTTTTTGTATGCTAGCACTTCTAAATTACAGCCCCAGTTTAAGTAACGTTTCCCGAAAAATTATGCTTTTAGGACCTCCAGAAGATTATGCTTTGGTGGATCCAACCAGCTTTGTCGTCATTGTAGGGCAACTTTTTGGCTTGAGGAAAAGTTGGCTGCCTCAAGAGCAGAAGTTCATTACCATCGGTGCTACCAGGGGGTCGTGTTGCAATACCCACCGTCCATACCTATCCATCATATGTGCAGCAGCTATACTCCGACAGACATTTTATGCACAACATCCGTTCATATAATCAAATGTTCTTGATTACATCATTGGAAGCACAATTGGATGAATCAATCAAATCTGAAGTCCACAACTATGAAAGGTTGTCTCGCTTCCCATTTTTTTTACTTAATATGCCGTTATCAAGTATATATATGACTTTTCTTTTTGCTATATGACGTAACCCATTCTCTATTTGGTAAGTGGCTTTGCTAATTTACATTCATATAGCATATTCTCTACTTTTATGCAAGAAAGCTTCAAACTTTATGCCGACATATGTCCTGAGTTACATGTTCACTGATCAACGGATAGTGCACTTTAATGAGCCGAATGTAAATGGAATAACTACGCCCACTCTGACAATTCAAGTACATCTTCAATGGGTACGTTCTGTTCTCATAGCTCTGTTCATTTGTATGAATGACAATTAAACCACCATATTTGGAAGCAGTTTCTGTTAAATTTCAATGAATGTAATGTGGGTCTGCTTTTTATACACATTTTACCCATAAAGAAACAGTCTTTACATATCTTTTTTACCATTTTCTACTCTATATGATCTAGGTGTATTACCGTGCTTGCATATATCGGCGACTTCTTTCTATGATGAAAGACACCAAAGAATTTTCGGATCCTATGTTGAACTCAAGTATGGTATGCTATCAGAAGTATACTAGCATAATTCTTATTTGGCATCTATAACACATTATCATGATCTTAGAATCAATACTCTGATCAGTTAATCAATGCTTCATGTATTGTGATTAGAGGCACGCCAAGGATACACCTATGTTCGACCAATAAAGTTTTGCAGGATTTTCCATTCATCTTAAAATGTTTTTGACAACTAAAGTTTTGCAATATTTTTCATTCACAGTGTTAATGACTTAATGACCTGTGTGATGATATGATACTCAACAATTTGTGCCTGAATTATTAATTCGCAATTAATCTACTCTTTCGTATTTTCAGAACATCTATTTAGTACTGACCTATTAATAATATTATTATGTCTTTCGTTTACTGCTGAAGCAGCGGGTGCAGCGTCTGTAGCTTATACAATGGATTAGCCACGGAAAATCGTAAGTTCTGAAGTTGGACACCTGAAAAAGAAATTTGAAGAACAACCAGTTTCTTACACCTTCAAGGTTTGTCTATATTTCTTTTAACCTTTTACTTATGAATACAATATAACATTATACCTAAAGGTGGGCAGCTGCCAAATGGTCAGTATCAGTGGGTAATGTAAAGGTTTGTTTGACATCTCTTTTCCTTTTTGGCTTTGCTTTCTTTTGTTTTTTGAAGTTGGTTATTGACAAAATATAGATTTTATGCAAAAACCACTTTTGTAATTTAGTTTTAGTAGTAATAACAAGTGATAGAAATAACCCACAAGATCATCCTGCCATGATTTAGGTAAATCACCAATTTACATTTTCCAGCATTATATTTATTTTTTCTTACTTTTAATACACTTTTCATTTAAAACAACCAATTTTTTGTGCAAATATTTCAATGAGAAGGTAAGTAAATGTGTTGTATACGGGTGATTAGCTCCTTGAAATGACAACTTCGATAAAGTTCCAATGGTTGATGCTTTTCTGCTAGGGAAGCTGCTCTTCGGTATGTTAACTTCTAAAATAATTTTTTTTTCCATTGTATTTATAATGAGTAACTTCTCCACATTGACTGAATTTATGTGAGATCAAGGAAAGGATCAAGACGACCAAAGATGAGAAGAAAGCAAAGAAAGCTGAAGTTGTGTATCAAAGCAGAAGACTCAAACTAAGGGTGGCAATCTTCCTAAAGGTAAGGGCCCTAAGCTTGGAGGTGGTGGACACAAGCGTTGAAGCACCGCCGTTCTTTGTTCTTGATAGAACGGCTTAATATTTTGTATTGTTTTTGTTACTTGAATCAATATAAACCTTTTCTAGGTGTTTGTTAGTGTTTATGTTTTCAAGAATGAAGCGATTTCAGCCTGCAGTTTTGAAAGTACCTTTAAGTTATGATCGATTCATTGGCTGTTTATCGTTTTATATTTTTTTGGCTACCATAGACTTATTCTTAAGTGTCCGTTATACCTTGCTTAAATTCAATATAGTTTTTGATGATAACATGAGCGTGTCTAAAACCTCTAATCTGGCAATTGAAAGAAATTTACATAATTGTAATAAAACAAACAAAGCTGCCCCGCAGCAACGCGCGGGCAAACCTGCTCGTTAATGAACAATCGTTGCTCCACATGTTTTCCGGAAGAAGCATGAGGAAATGATGGTACTAAATTAAATCACATCAAGAAAGATACACCTTAAATATAATTTGAAAAGGAAAGATACACCTTAAATATAATTTGAAAAGGGTTTTGATACTCACACTATTTTTTTCTTAAACATATATCATATTTATGCATTACAGTATTATACAGCGTGCATTGCAGTATTATACAGTGTGATGTATGTATTAAAAAAAATAGTGTGAGTATCAACACCCATTTGAAAAAGAGTGTTGATTCGTACACTCATTTTTTTGATTCGTACACTCCAGTGTACAAACTGGAGATGCAGCATATAACAACTGTACAACTCTGTATAGCATAAAGTGGAGTGTGCGAATCAAAAAAATGAGTGTACAAATCATTAGTCTTTGAAAAATATGTGTGTGTCATTAGCTTAATCTAAATGAAACTTATCAGAAAAACAAGATAAAGACAATCTTCATGGTCTAATGATATTTGACACAATTATATTTAAGCCATAAAACAGCCGCTATGGATTTTTATAATAAGTAAGCGACAACCTAATGTTCTAGATAATTGCTCATTGACAATTACTCAAAATTTAAGAAACGATGACACCAAATATATGTGTTCTTTTCTCTTTACGAAAAGTCTGTGTTATCCTTATCGTAAAATTTATACTAATATTTAACCTTAAAAAATTGATATGAAACATATTATTGTTTTAGCTATATGTCTGCTTTTTAACTGTTTAATTAATATGGCTTGATGTCACCTGCGAGTAAAATTCTCCTTAGTGTTATGAGAAAATAATCTAATACAACACCATTTTATGTTAGGCTAGTCCCAGTAGTGACCTGGGACGACCTGGATCATTCAGCGTCACGTCAGCTTTCTCTCTCCAGCGACTTAACATGACCCGGATGCCCCAGTCGATGACCCAAGGATTTTTATTTATTTATTATTATTTTTTTTAATTCAAACATTTTAAACAACAAATTTAAAATTCATTCAAATTAAAAAAAAAACATTACGAAATTCAAATAAACATTAAAAACATTACGTAACTTATTCAAATAACGTTAAAAACATTACAAAAACTCTTCATCGTCTTCGTCATCGTCACTATCGACTTGATTCACTGCTTCGACATGATGTCAACGATTTCTCCAAATGTGTTCGACCAAATCAGATTTTAAGTTTTGATGAGTTGATGAGTCCATTAGCTCATGAGTAACCACCAACGATTCTTCATGCGTTCTTAAGGGATCATGATCTTGGTGTCCCTCAACTTCAAACCATGTAGGACATATCGCCAAAAGCCCGTTCCATCCCAGGAAAGCCATGCTTATGCTCGTGATATCTTTCACGGTCAGAATACGTGGGCTTTCGCAAATACTCACGACCATATAACTCCATGATAACCTTGCAAAACTTACGAAGACATTCACGGGATGTGGATGCACCAAGTGCCAGACTCTCGTCAAGAGAATCAGGAACGGCCGCGTATCCCAATTGACTAATGGCCGCAGTACACTTGACCAATGGGCTAATACTATGTACGCCCCTCCATCCCAGGAATAGAGCAATATATCTGCTGGCCGTAAGACTTGCTCCTTATCCCCACCCAACCCGATGTCCGCCTTTTTACGAGCCGAGACCCCGGATCGAGAACAAATATCAACCAAAGTATCGCGCACCATGTTGTGTCGATGTTTAATGCCAATAGTGCCATCACACGATACAGCATGGTCCCCGTAGATATCCCCGGTGAAAACCTTGGAACACGCGGAGCATGGCATTTGAATAGAGAAAAGGGGAAAGCCTAGCCGATAACATTAAACACACCTGTAAGTTCTGGCATTCATAGTTTGTCCCAGCCCAGATATTGGAACCACCCTAAGCCAGTCTGAAGTGTGATCCTCCTTTTGCGAACTCCAGAGAGCCATTTGTCGAGGAGATAGGTAAAATGTGGATTCAGCCATTTGGGTAACACGTGTGAAATATATATCTGCCAATTTCTTCATAAGTTTGGGGGCAGCAATCTCATCCGAGTTATATTATTATTATTATTATTATTATTATTATTATTATTATTATTATTATTATTATTATTATTATTATTATATTAATAATTATTATTATTATTATTATTATTATTATTATTATTATTATTATTATTATTATTATTATTATTTATTATTATTATTATTATTATTATTATTATTATTATTATTATTATTATTATTATTATTATTATTATTAACTTGTAACATTACTTGTAACATAGACGTTCTCTCTGTCATCATTGACGCTTCTGCCCCTCAAATGATGAAATCCTTTGCAAAGTGTTACTTTGGTGGCATTGAGAAAGAACTTGTTTCTAAGTACTCGCTAAGTGCAAGACAGGTGGCTATTCTCACTTGTATCCGCGCCCCACATGCACAAGATTTTCTTTTCACCATCCCTATTGACGACTTGGGACAGAGGATGAACCATCGCCAATTCTGATATGTGTTGTGTTATAGGCTTATTGTACCTATGTTCTTTTAAGGTAGCCTTTGTCCGAGTTGTAATGTGTATCGTATGGATCAATGGGGGGATCACGCGGTCCACTGCTCTAGTGAAGTGGGTGTTAAGTTCAGGCATAATCTGGTGCGTGATATTCTTGTTGATATATGTTCTAAGGTTGGGATCATGGTGTGTAAGGAGGCTCCTATGGGATTCCTTTCGGAGGATGGGAATGAGCTACGACCTGCAGAGTTGTTATTATTCAATTGGCTCCAAGGCAAAGATGCATGTTTGGATGTGACCGGAATCTCTCCATTTGCTGGTACTGGGGCGTCTTCATAGGCTTCCGGGGTAGCCTTGCAAATGCCGTGGAGAAGAAAAAGAGGAAGTATGCGTCCAAATGTGAGGACAACTGATACAAGGTCATACCATTTGCTTTTTCTACACCTGGGGAATTCGATACGGAGGCTTTGAGCACACTTTCACATATTAAGTCTATTGCCATTAGTCACTCAAATAATGCTAAGACTGATGTTTTTATTTTTCATAGAGTTAGTTTTTGTATTCAGAAAAGAGTGAGAGCACAACTTGTGTCTAGACTCCCATCCAACTTTATGTAAATTTATTATGTTTCAATAAAAATAAAAGTAAATTGCATTTTTTGTCCCTAAGGTATGGCCAAATTGCAGGTTTCATCCCTAACGTTTCGAAAGTGCAGCGGTAGTCCTCATTTTGAATGTTTTGTCGCATGTTTAATCCTTGAATTGCAGATTTAGTCCCTAAAATTTTGAAGTTTCCGTTGCATGTTTGGTCCTTAAATTGCAGATTAGGGACCAAACATGCAGCTAGACCTTTAAAATGAGGACTATCACTGCACTTTCGAAACATTAGGGATGAAACTTGCAATTTGACCATACCTTAGGAGCCAAAAATGCGATTTACTCTAATAATAATAATAATAATAATAATAATAATAATAATAATAATAATAAAATGCATGGCGGTATTTGTTGAATATATAAAATTTTAAAAATTATAAAAATTGGAGTCTATTAAACTAGACTACTATTCAAGGTTAGCTTACTTTTAAATGTTTAAGGTTCAAATGTAAATATTATTAACTAGTCAAAATATAACGTTTATTTACAGTAAAAAAAAAAGAAAAAAAGGTTCACAATGTCATGCATTTTTTTTTTTCTTCCTCAAATTTATTAAAGAACTTATAAAAAGTTTGACAAAATCAACTCAATTTTTAAATTTTTAAAAACTAACGTGAGAGCTCAATTTTAAAATTAAGCTATTTTATTAGTTAATTTAAAATTTCACTTATCCAAATCATATCTTCTTATATCTTCTCTTATTATATAAGAGATGAGATTCTCAAAGTCACCGTATCAATAAAGACATATATGATCTTTGTTTTTAAAATTTAAAAGAGTGATGAAAAAATAAATTTTCAGCTTGACTGGCTCGGTGGCAAACACAACTGCTCAGCAACTGTAAAGACACAATACTGTTATGCAGTACTTATGCCCCCCATAGGCATTTGGAATAAATAAAATATATATGTGAAACCAAATATTTAACTATTAAAAACACTATTACGTAATTTAGTAATCTAAAAGTCCAAAAAAGACAAAAATAAAAAGATGTTTCCCGAGCTCAAATTATTGGACGTGTCCATAATTTAATGGTCGCTAACAAATTTAGTCTTCTTTATATATACTTATTTTGGTTGCAAAAATCGTAAATTGATAGTTGGTCGGTCGATCACTTTGTAGGGAGTAATTGGTGATTAATCGAATTGATATTTCGTGCAAGTTTTGAGTATTTTTGAAGACTAAACTAAAGATTTAAATTGATTTCAAGCCTATTATTTTCTCAAACCTCAATAAAAGACTCCAATTCTGATTATGAGGTCAATTATGCGTTATTTATTTTCAGATAATGTATTATTTTTCTTTATATAACTAGTTTTAGAGTCCGTGCGCGGTTTGAACGATTAGTGTTACCAACAAGTATTTCAAACTATACTTTCACAAAATTTTAATTGTTTATCATTACGGAATGTTTATATTTTTTTTATAGTTAATGCCGTGCATACAATCAATAACATGTGCTTCAGCACCTGTGTATGCACGAAATCAGATTATAAATACAACTAATAATTATATTTCAACTATATTTTTTCGATGTGTACTTATAAGTCATGCGTTCATTTTGATATAGTTATGTGGATATACAAATTTTTGGTATTATAGTTAATTTAAATTAAGTTTAGCCTTTTTAAATTTTTTAACCAGTATACATACGGGTTACAATGACTACAACTTATAATAATATTTCAATTACATTTGTTTAGCATTGAAAGTACGATCAAATTTTGTTTTAATGTTATTGTTTGAGTATTTTACGTGATAACTAATCCGGTGCATACACTTAGGGGTGAGCGTAAGGCTGTTTTGGACCAAACCTCGAACTGAAATTTTTGGTGTTTGAAAATTGCAAACCATTTGTTTCGGGGTTTTTTTTATTATTAATCCGGTTCACTTTCGATTTCTTTTTTGGTTTTTTAAGTCGATGTGAACTTATCGATAAATAAACTAGTTATGAATAATCATAACTATTATCCTATTTTTTTCTCATTATTTCGTCTTGATTTAGATCATTTAAAAAATAATAATTGGCAAATTTCACATCAAACATAGAAATTATGTTTCTAAACAACATTACTCAAACAAAATTAATAGTAGCAAAACATCTGACAATCTGAAAACTATCACATAAAGTACGAAACAAGAATATAAAAATCCATAAAAATATAAAATACAAGTCTTAGCAACTTTTAACATTTTTTTTGCAAAAGTACAAAAGATATACTGAATATTTACTAGAAATAAGTAGATGAGATTATTTAAATATTTTTAAAAAATAGGTAAATGTGGCGGGGTGTTTATTCAATTCGGTTTTTCATATGCAACCAAAAAATGCCTCCAAACATTCGGTTTTTCAAAAAATCAAAACCACATATATCGGTTTTTTATTTAGTGGTAGTAGTGGTATTACTAGTAGCACGGCGATGGAGGTGGCAGCAGTAAGTAGTAACAACAACAACACCACCACCACCAAGGCACCACCACCACCACCAACAACAACAACAACAACAACAACAATAACAACAACAACAACAACAATATTTAAAAGTTAACAACAACAACAACAACAATAACAATAATGATTATAACAATAACAATAGTAATATTGTTGTGTGTTATGCTATTTTTTAGGTGTCACCTTAAACATTTACAAGTTAACAACAACAACAACAATAACAATAACTACAATAACGATAACAACAATAACAATAACAATAATAATAATAACAATCACAACGACAACGACGACGACAACAGCAACAACAACAATAACAATAACAATAGTAATATTGTTGTGTGTTATGCTATTTGTTAGGTGTCACCTTATTTTCTGTTCCGAAACCGTGCTCAACCATGTGGTTTTTTGTTGGGGATATTCATGGAGATCGTATTGTATCGTGTGTTGGTATTATCGGAATTAAACATTGACAAAATATTACGCGAGATACTCTTGTTGACATCTTCTTTCAGTCGGGGATTTGAACTTGTAAGAAAGTTACTATTGAGCTAGATGGTAGGCACAACAAACCACTACGTACAACGGACATGTTACTTTACTCCTAAGATAGAGAGCTTGATGTATGTGGATCTAACCGGCTAATATCCAGACAAGTATATAATTAGTTTCTAATCATTGAATCATAATATGTTTATGATCCAATTTACGTGTAAGATAGTACGAGTAAACTTCGATTGTTTGTATAAGTTTCAAGTAAACGATTTCTATATCAGGTATATGGGCAGACCCATGATTTATGGTTATCGAGTACAAATCTTTTATGTAATAAAGGACTTACATCATTTTAGAGTGATTTTGTCAATTCATTCTTATTGAAAAAACAATTGGGCAAATAGGAGAGCTCGATTTAGCCACGTAAGCAAAATCGTGTGATGTGATTAGTTAATAAAAGTCGAAATTAAATTGATTTTGGTAAAACTTTAATAAATTTGATGGAGAAATTTGGTTGATTAAAAAGCACATAAAAATATAGGTGTCAAATTTGTGAAAACAAAAACTTAAAAAAACATGAGGTAATTAATAAAACTTTATTGATTGAATTTTTAAAAATTATATATAGTTAAGTGTAATATTATAAGCCTCCATGTTTTTTAATAACTTTGGTTTATAAACAAATACCCCCTAATACTTTCTACCATTTTATACTTTATATCTTAAAAAATATAATGTATATGTTGTTTTAAAATAACAACATATAAATTTGTATAAGATTATAAATATCAATTTTTTTACTATATAAGTTCAATAAGTACTCATTTATTTCATTTTTAAAAGTTTAACGTATGTCGACACGAGTTTACATTTTAAATACGGCTAAATTACTGAAAACGAAAATATAATTATCAAATTGTAAGCACGGGTCACTTTAAAATAAAAATAAGAGTAAATTACACCATTCGTCCTTGTGGTTTGCGTTGACCGCAACATTTCGTCCTTTGACCCAAAAAAATGCGTCGTTTGTCCTTAAGTGGCAAACGTTATGCGCCGTTCGTCCCTTGACCAAACAACGTTAAGTTTGACTGTTAAACTCCCCTCATGTGACTTGCACATGAGGGTAAAAATGTCATTTCATCTACCCCTTATATAGTTTGTGGTCAATACTCTTCCACATAAACACAAAACCTACAAAATCCTTTATCCAATCATCTTCTTCTCTTACAGAAACACAAACACAGTCATACTAAACGTAATGCTGCCAAATTTTCTTCAAAAGTTGCGTTTTGACAAAGAAGACAGAATTAAGATGAAGATGAAGTTGACTATTTGACCACAAAACAAAATACCATGACTCAAAAATGACCTCAATTACAATCCCATCATCAGTCAATAACAACCATCAGTCCAATATACAGAAACGTAAAAGAATGACTGCCTCACATCTACTTCAACTTGTCTAACCCTTCGACAACACAAACTTCAATCATCAAAACCATCTCTATTTCATACCATAAGTTCAACGTGACTCAAAGAATAAAACGAAAAGATTAATCGATCTCAGAAGCGGATCAATTTTTTTTATCTTTCAAAGATTTTTATTTAACCATATCTCATCATAGATCAAAACCTCATATAAAAATGAATCTCAGATTCGTTTTTTTTGTGAGCTACAATAGTCTATAGATCTCAATGATTAATCATTAGACAAACGAAATCCTCACAAATCCATGTGATATTACTCGAATATAAAGAGAGAAGTATGACAAAAGTGTCATTTTCTTTCTTTGTTTCGTTCAATGACCAAACAGAAAAAATTAAACAAACAATACATCTTCAACCTACCCGAGACCCCAATGGATCTTGAAGACGTGAATCATTTCTTGGTTCATATGGAGCAATAAACGAAGATCTTGTACGGAGGTGCATTTGTGTTAGTGAGGTTTGTTGAACAGAGATGGTGATTCGTTTGCGTTAGTGAGGTGTGATTATTTGATTGATTCACGAAGATCTTGTACTAAGTTGGGAAATAAATGTTAGAGAGAGGCAGAGTTGCCTACAAATGTGCACTTTTAGTCATTGATAACTTATCTAACTTTCAGTCAAAGATCTAGAACAGCCTTCGTGCACATTCATCATTGCACATTCAAAGATCAAATGGATAAAGGATTTTGTAGGTTTTGTGTTTATGTGGAAGAGTATTGACCACAAACTATATAAGGGGTAGATGAAATGACATTTTTACCCTCATGTGCAAGTCACATGAGGGGAGTTTAACAGTCAAACTTAACATTGTTTGGTCAAGGGACGAACGGCGCATAACGTTTGTCACTTAAGGACAAACGGCGCATTTTTTTTTGGTCAAAGGACGAAATGTTGCGGTCAACGCAAACCACAAGGACGAATGGTGTAATTTACTCTGAAAATAAATATACGCGATTGTACTTATAACAATGACTCATGTAATTTTTTTTACAAATATTTTACCAAATTCTAATGGATATTAGTGCACAATGAAAAACTCATGCATAAGTATTAGTTGTACTTATATCACAATTTTCGGGGACAAATTCTTATATGTATATATACTGAACTACAATGTTAAAATAAATTTGATTTATGTGTAAACTTCGTGGTGCACGAAACTTATAACTATATAATTATATGCAATTATCTTTAAAGATACAATATTCAGTATTAATACAAAATGATATTTTTTTGTCAAAACCCCGTGCATGCATGGGTATTATAACTAGTAAAAAAATATAAAAGAATTACGAAATTACAAAGTTTATTTAAATAATAATAATAATAATAATTATAATAATAATATGAGTTTTTAATAAAAGTGTTATTTTAAAAAAAATAATAATAATAATAATAATAATAATAATAAATCATGATTTTTGACAAAATTTACACCATATAAATACAATTCATGTTTACATGAACCCTCATAAATCCCCTATGCCGGCCTATGATAAAATAACTTATCAATCAGCCGAAAATCATTTGAGAATATTAGTATTAAAATAAATGTTTGATACTTCTCATGTGACACATTAACTGCTACAACTTCTATATTCTAGTCAATTAGTTATTGTGGTTCGCTTGATTATTGTATGTGATTGTTCCATTGTTTGTCCTCTGTTGTACTTTTTTCTTTCGTTGATGATTCCATCATTATTTATGGTACTGTCTTAAGATTTGATGAAAAATATTCCACTATTCAACCGTTTGCGTTATTTGTTTACTTTTTCTCAATTGTAACACTAGTTCGCATGTATTACATGCAAATAACTGTCATCCCAATATTCAAGAGAAATAAATGGAAAAGCCGAGTTACAGCTTGTGTGGCACCTCTAGATCGTCAAAGTGTTACACAAACGATTGTTTACCATTGTTGTCATACGGAGTATCAAATTTTTCTATCAACTAATACCCTACAAACAATCGTTGTTTTTTTTTTTTTATAACTATCTTACTACATTTACACAAATTCATTATCACATATCTCCACTAAAACATATACGTCTTTCACATATATATTTTTTTTAAACAAGATAAAGAAACACACTTTTTTTTTTCTTCCCAGCTCCCCATATCCACCACGATCCCTCAATCACGACCCACTTTCGATCAAGTTAGGGAGTGGGGCTTAAGCTGGGGAATGGACATCGATGATTACCTCCCCCGCCCAGAACTTTTAACGATCCGTACGTTGTGGAATTTTTTATGACTTGAAAATATATTGCCTCTAAACACAGTGTGTCACATCCCGCTGGATTCCCGCTATGCGTACCATGGACCCTGAAATAACATTGCATATTTTATTAAACAAAGCACTAAAACTTTTACGTATGAGCTACAACTATTTTTTTTCTAATGAGTTTCTTTGCTTAAATTATTGTAAACTAGTAGTAGAAAGGACCAATGTTTTAAAAACCGGTTTTTTAATCGACCCGGTCGAGTCACCGGGCACCGGTTCGACCGGTTCAACCGGTTGGACCGCCGGGTCAACCCGGTTTTCATTTTTTATTATTTTATTTTTTCGACCGGGTCAACCGGTTTGATCACCGGGTCAACCGGTTCGACCGCCGGGTCAACCGGTTCGACCGCCGGGTCTAACCGGGTCAACCCGGTTTTCATAAAAAAAATTGAAAAAAACCAAACCCGGCCGGGTTTCATGACCCGGGTTGACCCGGGTCACTCAAAACCCGGCGGGTCTAACCGGTTGACCCGGTTTTAGAAACCCGGGTTTTTTTGACCCGTTTTAGTAGCCGGGTACCGGTCCGACCGGTTGAACCGGCCGGGTCGACCCGGGTTTGAAAACATTGGAAAGGACCACCAACTGACCTACATCATCTTTGTCATATCAATTTTTTCTCTCCAACACTACTTTGTAACTAAATTAGTGTAATAAAAAGAGACCGACACCACAAAACATACATCACAAAAATACATTTAAAATAAATATTCACACACACAAACAAACACACAAGTTGGTCTATCAACCGACCCTCTTCTCCATTTAAGGAGAGGCCAACAAAGTGGGACCGATCGAGTGTAATAACACTGAGCGAGTGGGACTAGTCCATCAAAGGGAGACCTAGACTATTCTCCCTTATTACACTTAGCTTTAGTCACGATCTAACGTGATAACATCAAGAAATCATTAAAGGAACTTCAATAATGCAATGAACTTATATAGTTCCAAAAAGGTTCAATACTATACTAACTTCTATTCATTACGATAATTTTTGATCATTTTGTGCATCTTATTGAAATGTGGTGTTCACTTAATTGTTGGAAAATAAGTTATGAATACATCGAGATGAAGTTGACACTTCTTTAGATAAATGCTTTATGGACATGTGATATGTCATTGGAAATATATGAACTTCAACCACCATTGGAGGTTATTCATATCTACAGTACATGCCAAAATATTCTGAAATTTGTCTCTGACCAAAGCTAGTAACCAACCAAAGCGTCAAAGACTCACAAATACACTGCATGTGAAAACACAAAAGTAAGGTAACTTTTAACACACAACTTCTTAGGCCAGGCGTAACAAGCCGGTTGTGGGTTCACACACCTTCAAAATAATTCACACACTATTTAATTATTATTATTTTTAATTTTACTTTTATTATAAAACTGTGAAATAAAAAAACAAAACAAAATAAAAATTATAAAGTTTAATAAGTCAAAAGTATTAAAATACAAAAATACAGAGCATAATATCATAAAAATTGTCTTTGTTATGTTTATAAGATGATTGAAACTGCCAGAAAAAATGCAGAACAAAAACAATAAAGTCAAAATAGAAGAAGACAAAATATACGGAGTAAAAAAACATTAAAAAATGTCATGTCCTGTTAATAAAACGGATAATAAATGAGGTGAGCGGGGTAGGTGGTGTAGAAACCCTATAAACCGCCTCAAAATGTCGGTCGATCAAACCGTTAGTGACTAGTCCCAGTCGGGTCTCCCTTATTACACCATCTCGGTTCCCATCTCAGTTGTCTCATCAAAATGAAGATGTGGGTCGGGCAGGCGACCAACTTGTATGCATGCTTGTGTGTGTGATTTTTTAATTTAAAATATATTTTTGTGAGATATGTTTTTTGTGGTGTGAGTCGTTTTATTATACTAAGTTAGTAATTAAGTAGTTTAGAAGATGTAAAGCTGAAATGACAGAGGAGATGAAGGTCGCCTGAAGTCTTTGTTAGACCCAATGTCAGTTTACGATAGCTCACATAACTTTGAGCTACTAAACTTTCGATCAAAATTATTGTTACCATGACGAGTTTATGCGAGTAAGACCTTTCTCTTTTTAGTACTAAGAGCATCCGCTATGGTGGTTTGTGAAAATGTTTATAAAAAGATGAAAAGGTCTAAAAATGTATGAGCCATAGTGGATGTATATTTCAAGCTTATGTGGCATGAATAGGTCTAGAATTTTGAAGAGGTCCAAATTCTTTTATTTTCTATTTCTAGTTTTGTAAAAATTTGGAAGGAGAACTAATCTCCACAAAACACTTGAAAATATAGAAAACGCGTTTAGTTGATGTTTCTATTTTCTGTTTTGAAGAAAGGGAGGAGGGTTGAGGGTTACAAAAGAAAACAATGAAAACAACTAAAATTTGTTTTGTAATTTTCCTTGTTAAGTTAGGAAATAGGGGATTTGTGTTTTGCAAAACATTTTGTTGGAAAACGTTGATTTGAACGCGATCTCTGTTTTCCTTATTTTCCACAAAACATTTTGTGGAAAACAAGGGTGTTTTCCCTCAACTAAACGCAACATAAGTATTTGATAAATGTTGAGTGTGCTTTATGATATGAAAAGGTTTATGAATAGGTTTATCCATAGTAGAAATAGATTTATAATTTGAAGAGGTTTATAAATTAATGGAGTTTTAAATGTATAAACCTTTATATACATAGTGGATGCCGAAGGAGTGAAATCTAAATCCGTCAAATTACTAACTATCGTAAAAGATATTTACAGGATTTGCTTGGCTCACATTACCTATGACAAGGTTATTCAAAGATTTCATGTTAAAACAAGATAAAATTGAGCATACATTTCTAAATCAAACAACTTATTTTTTGTCAATGACGTGTATTAATATTTCCTTCGTTCTATATTTATTGTTCATATTTTCTTTATTGGTTGTCCCAAATTAATTGTCCACTTTTCAAAAATAAATAGAAAATATAGATTAAGTTTACTATATTAACTTTATTTGAGGTTATTATTAAAGGCTTTAAAGAAGTTTTAAATTAACTGATTAAAGTTAAAACTTACTTTTGTTCAAAAAAGTAAGGAAAAAAATTTGTAATGATGATGTTGTATAAAACTGTGTTTTTTTATGTGTGAACAATTGTTATATAATATGACATTTGAAAAATAATGAAACCAATTAATTATATTATCTATTTATCTCTACGTCTTTCAAGACCGGTATACAACCAATTTGTTCCACGAATCTGCTTTATAATATTTGTTTGGTCACACAAAAAAAATGCCAAATCTAAAGTTGACATTGAGATAGGCAAACGTAAGACGTGATGTTTTTATGACTATCTAAAAGTTTATCACTTTATCTATTGTTTCATAGTTTGTTTAAAAGTCCTTGGTTTGGCCTACTTAATCACTTGATTATCAAATCTTAAAAAAAAACAAAAAAACAAAAAAACGGACAACAAATCATGTAAATGAATATTTACGGCTAGTTTTCTGTGACCGTGGCGGCATTAACATGATACTTTTTTAAGACAAATAATTTTTTTTTTTTTTTTTTTTTTTTTTTTTTTTTTTTTTTATTTGGTCGATTTTATAAACACAAATAGCAAGGAGCTATAAATTACAATGTAACAATATGAGGGGTTTTAAGCCAATCATTCCAACTAAATGAAGCTTTACATCTAAAACGACACCAATAAAAAGATCGAGACACCACGTCTTCAAATATCATTGTTTTTGACGGATTCTTCAAACCAAAGATTTGTTTATTGCGAAAAGACCAAAGAGGCCACCACATAACATAGCAAACTCCTTCTACTAACCTTTTGTGTTTGATAGGGAGACGAAGATTCACAATCCAATCTAACCGTTTTTCATAAGAGGATACTTCCGTATAACTAACCTCCCACCAACAAGATATCTTACGAAACATCTCTCTAGCTAAATGACACGTAAAGAATATATGTCATGTGTCATAACACCAATAATACCAAAAAATGCGGTCATATCAGTTCGACATCAGCATCATCACTTTTAACACAACACTCAAAAACATTTTTCTCTCATAACATCCATTAAATCCATAACAACACCTTTTTTGAGACCCACAATTTATTTAATTTTTCATTTTTCAAACAAACTAAAATTTTATTAATTCAAATAGACATATAAAACCAAATAAATTATACGATAATTACAAAATAAAATAAATAAATAAATAAAAAGAATTTAAATACAATCAAATTATTGATAAACTTGTTGTTGATATCGTTACCAAACATGCTTCACAAGATCTTGTTGTAGTCTTGTGTGTATTACTTTATCGCGTAATTCTTTGCTTTTCTGGCGGTGTATTTCGCACATGTCGATCAAAGCCCGTTGTATGTGTGGTTGTAGACTAATATACAAGTAGTTGAAGTCATTTATAGCAAATTTTTTATCTTTCAAATTCATGTTATGCAATACGATGCAAGTATACACGAGTTTTCGTATTTTGTTGACTTCCCAAACATGAAACGATTGTTGTATAATGCCCCATCGTCCTTGAAGGACACCAAAAGCTTTTTCGACATTCTTTCGTGCACTTTCTTGTCGCCTTTTAAATGGACCATATTTCTCGGATCGTGCCACCGTAAATGATTTGACAAAGGTGGACCACTGTAGGTAAATATCGTTAGCTAGGTACTACCCTTTGTCATATGTATTTTCGTTTACTTAAAATGAAGCTTCAGGGGCTAAGTCATCAAGTAGGTCATCGAATAAAGGAAAATATTTGAACTCGCTACTTCAAAAAATGCATGCAAAATTCAAAGATTACGAAGCAACAACTTCAAGCATAATAGCTGGGTGTTTTTTTTATCACCCATTCCGTATTGCTCGTGCCGCGATTTCGGACAAATTTTCCATTCTCAATGCATATAGTCAATGCTTTCATGCATTTTCGGTAACTGATAAACCCTCTTATGAAATGCGTATATATTTTGAATATCGTTATAGTCAGGTTTTCTTAAAAACTCGGGCATGAATAAATCAATAATGCACTAAGTAAAATGATCTAGACAATCGCGTGCACAATGTTCATCCATTTTTAAATATTCGTCAAATGCATCGCGTGATGTGTCGTATGCCAATTGGCGTATGGCGAAAGTGCAATACCTTTGACTATTTGAAATAGTTTAGAGCTCATACGATATCGGCGCCTGAAATAGTACTCCGGATATTTTGGATCATCAAAATAGTCATTCAACAACGTTCTTTAGCAACCTCACGTTCCCGGAAAATCAGATTAGAGGTAAGACGTACGATGGAAGTTTGAGCTTCCTCCAACAATTGCATATATTGATACGGTTGTGTCATGAAAAAAATGTCGGTTTCATCATCGATATCGGAAAAGCTATTAGGATCCATAGTGTGTAAATTTTGGATGAGTGGATGTTTTGATAGAAATATTTGTATGAAATTTCGTTAAAAGAAGTATAATGCATATAAGTGGGGTTTTGAAAAATAAATAATTTTTTAGCCGTTGGAAAAGAGCAAAACCGCTAGTTTTTCAAAATAATCACACACCAACGAATGTTGGTGGAGCAACGATCCAGCCATCACCGTTGGCAACACGCTTCTATTGGTATGGTAACGTCGGCAACACGGCTGCCACATCGTACCAACGGCCGTTGTTACGTTACCATAACTGACGCTATTGTAGTTGCAAAATTATCTTTTTGTCCATGTGAACGTAACTTTTAAAACCAATACTTTACGAATTTAATACTCAAACCAAATAACAAAAGCTGGCATTCCCTCTGTGCTATCTACACATTATAAAAAGTTATTTAACTTATCACTCAAAACAAAGAGAAAAATAATAGGAACAGTGACAAATAAGTCCACAGGCATTGACCAAATGGGTAATTTTCAGACATAGTAATATACGTTGCATGTTGCTGAGATGTGTTACTTTGTTATCATGAACATATGATAGATTAGACTGCACATAGTTTTGTTAGTATGTCATTTGCTGTATCACTTAATCATTGAATACTACGAAGTTATAACCATTTTTTTTTCTTTAATATTTCCGAGATATATTATTGCGAAAGAATGCTAGCATAGCAATATGGCAACACCGAAGTATATTACAGAGCAAGAGAGGCTATTGTTGAAATACAAGTTGCAGTTTTTTGCCATTGAAAGACAAAAGAACACGAGGCTAAGCGGTGCAACAAGCATTGCTAAATTATGTGAAATTTTCCGATTTCAACTGCTACAGTTGAGAGGAGTTTTTCAGCAATAAAACTCTTCAAGAATCGACTTCGAAATAAGATGGCAAATAAGTTTCTTGCGGATAATTTGGTTGTTCACATAGAAAAGGATATTGCTGATTAAAGAGTTTAATAACCTTAAAGGCCGTAGGGCCGAGTTGTAATCTGTATTTTTAAACGTTTATCTTGTGCATGACTTTCTTTAATATATCATATTATGTCATTTTCTCTTTTAATATACTTAGGCAGCTAGAATAACGCTTTCACTCATTTCGGCCTCCCACTAAAATTTTTCAAGTTTCGTCAGTGTCTCCAATTAAATAACACCAAAATATAGAAGACTGAAGCGAATGAACTTCATACGAACATCTCCAATCAAAGAACACCAAAATTTAGAAGATTGAAGCGAATGAACTTCATATGAACATCTCCATTCATAGAAATGCATAAGGTGTACTAATTATCTCTCAAATCATCGAGAAATCCTTTGAACGAGCATTTATCTACAAAAGCGACAATGATTTCACCATTTGAACAATCTTGTAATTCAATGTGTTTAATTAAATGTTACGGTGTTCTGAAGTCTCCTTACCGTCCAAAACATCTACAACAGAACTGTTTATCAAATCTTCAAGTCGGTAGTGGTACATGTTTTACTTTTTGGCAAACATTTAACACCAACGGCCCACAAAAACAATTACCGTTCACAAACAAAAGGCACATTGCTTAAGAAAATTATGACAGCCACACTTTCAACCAATCAAATATTCATTCTCGCCAAAAAAAAAAAACTTCTTTTTAATTGGTTGAGACGAGAAGAAGACAATTATTTTAACGAAGAGAGTAACATAACATCCAAATCCAAATAATAATGACATATACATCAACTTTATTACAAATAATTCTCTAGATTCTAATCATGAATACAAAACAATCAATCCATTCATCATTCAAAAAATAAGAAAAAGGAGGTATTCCAGATGTAACAATTGAGAAACATCCAATGTTTGACCACCTAATCACAACCCAACAAATGTATAAAACCACCCAACATGTGTTCTTTTTTCTCTTTCGTTTTTTTTTTTTTTTTTTTTTTTTTTACTTTTTTACTTTTTACTGATCACGAGAGACATGGAAAATTTCTACATCTAAGTGACAATACAACTTTACAATCGTCACGTGGACAGATTGTAGGGACATACGCGATGTCATCACAGCCGTCCGATCTTTCTCTTTTGAAGTCAAACAATGAGGTGAACATGGCGATAAATAAAACCAAATGATTTATTGCATACCTTTGTCCCACACATTGGTGGGCCCCAGCTCCAAATGCTAAATAATTTTTCTTGTAAACCCGGTCTTCTTGTCTCTCTTCCATGAACCGGTCCGGGTCGAACCGGTCAGCGTCGACAAACCCTTGGAATGACGACTCGAAAACCGAAGGGAACACGATTGTTCCCTTTGGGATAGTGTAGGTTTCGGTTAAGGGAAAGTCCTCCCCTGCGATGTGAGGTACTAATGTAGCTGGCGCACGGAATCTGATTATTTCACGCGCCACTGCTTCAGTGTACCGCATTTCCCTTAGCTGGTCTGCGGTGATCAGTTTACCTGATTCCGGAGACCAGATTTTGGAAACTTCTTCTCTGAGTCGAGATAATACGTTCGGATGTGAATCCAACAATGTGACCGCCCAAAGGAGTGAAGACGTGGAAGCATCTTGTGACGCGAATAGAAAGTCGAACAAATGACCTCCTATTTCAACGCTCTTGGTATGAGGCGACGGTTTTTCACCTGCCGCCTCTGCAGCGTTGATTTCACGGAGTGCATCCTGCATCCAGAAATCAACTAAACAAGTCGGGTCTTCACCCGACTTCATTTTCTTCTTACTATCTTCAGCACACACGGTCAGCGTTTCGACAAGGCGCGAAACTGCTAACCTCGCGTTCCGAAACGCGAAGCCCGGTAAATCAATAGGCAGCTTCATCAAACCAACGTTGAAAAAGTTGTAATCAACGTCAAACCTTGTCCTCGTTTCACCGCTTAGATACGGTCCAACAAAAACATTTTGGCTCGTTTCGAGGTTCATGTCTCGGCAGAGCAACCTTAAAGGAAACGCTTTCGAACTCGAATCACGAGACTCTAACCATGACTTCAAATGCTTCAAAATAGTATGTTGTTGTAGCTCAGTATATATCGAAAGTGCTCTAGGCGTAAAATTCGGAGCAATTCGACGTCGTAAATCCTTATGATCTTGACCCATCATGTAAATCAAATTATGTTCACCAAACAATTTTTTTCCAAAAGGATGACCTATGAGATGGAACGCGTCAGGCCGAACATTCGCAAAGATTTTATGCGAAAGATCGGTGTCGCGTATAAAAACTATAAACTTTCCAATAATATAGTTTGCGGAAAATCCAGTATTGGATTTTCTCGCATTCTCAGCTTGTAGTTCCCAAAACTCCGTGGGATTCCGTACAAGCGAGATAGCGTTGCCAATAAATGGCAACACTAGACTCGGACCAGGAATATGTTGTTTTTTCTTTAAGTACTTTATTTGTTCAACTAAGACTAAAAAAGCTAGTAGGGAAATAATGTATGGGGCTAAGGATATGAAACAAGATGAAAATGATGATTCCATTATTATGGAATTATTAATGAGTGAAGAGAGGTGTAAGAAATGGTGGTTTGAGGTGGTTTTAATGGTGATGAAGATATGTGTGTGTTTTTTTTATGTGTGTTTGTGGGGTTGATACAGCTACAAAAGGCGTTTATTGAGGTGGAAAATATATAGCTGTTTTCGTTGACGACAATTGTTGTCGTGGTTGGGTTTTTGGCCACCTTTGTGTTGTTGTATTCAATGACTAATAAAGGTTTTTGGATAAATAGATTAGGATTCTGGATTCACATTAGTTATATGTGTTAATATTTATAGGCTTGATATATAGCGTGGGGTTGTGAACTTGAGGTGTGAAATGGGGTTGGATATAAAAGTCATGAAATTAATGAGTACCCTAAATTTTAATAGGTTCAATTCAAAGTGACTCACTAAATTCTTTCTTTGTTGAATAGCAGAACTTAAGACAATGGATATTCAATTTTGGAAGGTTAAAAATCCGACTACCCCGAGGTATAAGTGTGACCGTCTACATATCATCTCTCACATACCTTGCTATAACAGGATTGGTTATTGTCGTTGCTACAAAAGACTTGAATTAAAATTGGTATACATTACAAGCTTTTATATTGCCTGATTTGGTTTTAGTACTGTTCTCATTTTGGGTAGTTGACTTATAAAAATAGGTGTACCTTACTGTTAAAACTATGAATCTAACACCAGAAATCACAACATCACCACTTATAAAGCGCCCAGCCAACCTCCTTTTGGTGATATTCTTATATTACTCAATAGACAAGAAGATGAGTCCACAAAACGTATGCTCACCAAACAAATACAAAGAAAAGAGATAGTCCCCTTCAGAAGGATCCCTATCTATCTCACTACAAGAATCTGATACAATGTAACATATTGGATTTCACAAACACACAATCAATCACAAAGATGGGCGTATGAATATATGGTTTTAGAGAGAGAAAGTGGGATATTCTAGTAAGAGAAACTCATGGAAGGTTAGATTCCAAATGAACATCCAACCCTTTCCCTTGAAGGGATAGGGCTATTTATACAAAGAAGCACGCCCTCCTTCGGGCTGTGGATCAAACATATAATGGGTAAAGACCAGTCCTTCCTCCACGGTGATGCACTAGACTAAACTATGCTAATAACTAACTAACAAATAACGTAATAAAAGATATGTCTACGAGCTAACTTAAGCTAGATAATATATGGGGTGACCGATGCTTTACAATAGAATTTTCAATTCCTAACAATCTCCCCCTAAGTGAGGTCACCCCATGATTTATATTTTAGCATCCTAGCATTCTAATTAATCTCCAGTCTTGAGCTCGTAGACTACACATCATCAAAACAATCAATCTTTGTGCTTTCATGGTGATATTATCAAAATCCAACTATAATGTACATTAAGTGGAGGTTATAGAGCTGATCCACATTATGATGACCTTTGAGCTTTATATGAGATCATCAGCCATAGTTGATCTCAGCATCATTCATTGTTGTATTGTCCGCATATGATGTTGTGACAATTGGACCGACATGCTCACATTCTGGATCATGATATCTTCTTATCAGAGTAGCGGAAGCTTTAGTTGATTCATGATATTTGCAGCAGCGTAGCAGAAGCATGGAGTGAAAATATCAGAGTCGTTGATGCACTTATCATGATTTCTTTAGAAATGAATGTGGTGTGTGAGCATGTGGCTATGGATTGACCTCTCCATTCTGATCAGCTGCAAACGTCGGGTACACCTGCATACAACAGTTAGCAATAAAACACACGAAAGTGTCTTTGATCACTTTCGTTGAATTGAGGTACACGGCCCACGGTTCCCCGTTGATCAGTACAAGTACTGCCTGTGATCAGGTATAATTCCGAAGAATCTCCTTGACAGGGTTTCGCAGCTGCTCTAGCTGTTCTCAAACCGGAACGTCTCAAAGAAGACAATACGGAGTGAGTGAACCAGCGAATTTGAGATTCACTGATTGATGAAAAGAGATTTGAAAAACAATCGAGTACTGCTCAATAAAGTGTTTTTGCAATACAACGAGGGTTTTTGAGAAAAATCAATTATCAATCATAAACACCTTTTATATTTGAAATATTAATACACAGTCGATGTGCTAACGAAATTTTTTTTAAGCACAACGACCGGTTTTTCAAATGTATTCGTCAATCCATAACCTGAACCAGGATTTATTCATAATTTTGAATCGCCCCATTGTTTCTGTTCAGTTGTCACATGGTTGATCTATTGGATAGATCTCACATGCCACCTACCAAGAGCTTGTTTGATGTTGGCTCTAGAAGGCTTTCCATCTTCATTGTGAATATGTTTGCATATCACTCAGATGTTCTGGAAATACTACAAGGATAATGCGTAGGACTCATAAGATATAATCTCTCTTTCCACATTGTGTGAAATAGAGAGTCTTCATTGACAGTGTCCTAAAGAGATTTATTTGATGATCTCATGGCTCTAGACTCAATTGTGCACCTTTGGTTCCTATGCCGGAGACTAGGGAGAGGGTCTCCTTCTTCAATATCAACAATCTCTAAGAGAAAGTCGATAAATTATGTAGGTTCCCCGTGAGAATGAAACAAGTTCCTTTTAAGAGAAACTTGAGTAGCTTAGGAAGTTGTAGTGCAGTGCGTCACTGGGTCCATGACGTCTTGTCTTCAATACCGGTGTTACCTTAGTAACAACCAATAGCATATGTATTGAACCCGGTTTCTGCCCTAAGGTTGAATACTTGGAGGACTATTTATTTTCACCCTTTTCTCATTCAATTCTTTTTCATTCTTCAACCCCTTCAGTGCTTACCGAGACTTTATAACTAGAACCTTGTTAGGTTTATTCCAGTTCTAGCTCTTTCTCAGTCAGCACTCTTCCCATATCTCACTTTTCTCATTTTTTTCATCATACCTAAGGACTCTATACTATCTAGTGGATTGTCCCTGGGTAGATCCCTCCGGCTCTGGCGGGATAGTGGGAACGAATACCTAACCTAACCATCCTTATACCACCATACATAAAGTAAATTTGGTCGGTCTATTTGGTATTGTTCATTCTTCCATGAAACCAATTGAAAAATCATTTGGAAATGTTAGCCTTAATGATGGTCATTCACATTTAGGAACTTTATATCGTGTGTTAGATATCGTGATAGAATAGTCAACGGGCTCATGGATTGGACTAAGCTAAATAGGTACTAGTTATGTTAAGCTTTCCTTTTATCCAATCCAACCCATGTCCAACCCACGAAGCCCATAGAAAGCCTTTTAGGGCATCAAGTCACTTGTACTATAAATACCCCTCAAATGGTCATTTGAGGGGTGTGCTTGAGTGTGTGTGTGTGTGTTTTTCTTTAAAGTAATACAACTTTCTTGTTTCTTCTT
Organism: Chrysanthemum seticuspe; assembly: GCA_019973895.1. Lineage (NCBI taxonomy): Eukaryota > Viridiplantae > Streptophyta > Magnoliopsida > Asterales > Asteraceae > Chrysanthemum > Chrysanthemum seticuspe. The sequence continues at coordinate 30,985,536 of BPTQ01000007.1, read as the reverse complement.
TTCTCTCTAACATACACGGTTCATATATTCAAGTCACCATCATCTTAATCTTTCCTTCTTTCTCATCTTCATTTCTACGCTTTGTTTGTGTTTGTGGTTAACGTGTTATACGCGTAACTTGTTGGGTTTGTGATAAGGTTGATAAAAGTAAGGTCCTACAATTGGTATCAATCGCCTAACAATTGGTATCAAACTTGTATGCTATCGACATCAATCAAATGGCCTCTTCATCACCAATATGTCTTATGACACGAGCATCTGGAACGCAGTCCTGGTTGTGGCACAGACGGTTATCCCATCTCAATTTTGACACCATCAACAATCTTGCCAAAGACAACATCGTCAACGGACTTCCAAAATTCAAATACACCAAGGATCACTTATGTCCATCATGCGAACAAGGAAAAAGCAAAAGAGCATCATATAAACCCAAATCCGTACCTAGTTCGGAAGCAAGGTTGCATATGTTGCACATGGACTTATGTGGCCCAATGAGAGTTGAAAGCATTAATGGGAAAAAGTATATTCTTGTTATCGTTGATGACTATTCAAGATATACATGGGTTAGGTTTTTGAGATCAAAAGACGAAGCACCATGCATCATCATCACCTTCCTGAAACGTATTCAAGTACTTCTTCAAGCTCCAGTAAGAGTTGTACGAACATACAACGACACAAAATTCACAAATCAGGAGTTAAGAGCTTATTTTGAAGATGTTGGAATAACTCATCAGACATCAGTTGTTAGAACTCCACAGCAGAATGGGGTAGTGGAAAGAAGAAATCGTACTCTTGTGGAAGCTGCTCGCACAATGCTAATTTATTCTAGTGCACCGTTATTTCTATGGGCTGATGTTGTTGCAACTGCTTGTTTCACTCAGAACCGATTCCTAATCCATCCTAGATTCAATAAAACCCCGTATGAGCTTGTGAACAACAGAAAACCTGATATCTCTTACTTTCACGTATTTGGCGCTTTGTGCTATCCGACGAACGACAGAGAAGATCTAGGCAAATTGAAAGCTAAAGGTGATATTGGAATCTTCATTGGATATTCAGATAACTCGAGGGCATTCAGGGTGTATAACAGAAGAACTAGGAGGATCATGGAGACGATGAATGTGAAATTTGATGAACTTTCACAAATGGATTCTGAGAGACTCGCTCAAGAACCCGCACTAAACCAGCAGACTTCTGGACACATTAGTTCAGGACTCGTACTTCAAAGAGCTCAATCAACTGCGTATGACAATCCTAAAGAACAAGAATGGGAGAAATTCTTCGAGTTAATGTTCGATGAATACTATGGTGGAACTTCGACAAATGCATCAAACCATCATTCCGCTGCACCCGCTAACAGAAGATGCATCTACAACGGTCGAAACCAATGCACCAACTCCATCAACATTATCTACATCTACTCCAGTTATTGCACCCGTTCTACCAGCAGTTGATGAGCAAAACCAAAACCGAAACGATGCAACGTTAGATGAAGACTTATTTGAAAACCCGTTTGCTACGGAATCAGCTGAATCTTCCTCAAGCTTACGAGAACCATCTAACTCGCATACGTATAACCAACGGTATCCTTCTACTCTGAAGTGGACAAAAGACCACCCAATTGAACAAGTTATTGGTGAACCTTCACGGCCAATTCAGACGAGACGCCAACTTGCCATCGATTGCGACTTGTGCATTTACCTTTGCTCAATTAGCAATATAGAGCCAAAGAACATTCGCGAGGCAATGGCAGAACCCGCATGGATAGAAGCGATGCAGGAGGAACTTCTCCAATACCGTCTTCATGACTCTTGGGAAATGGTTCCAAGACCCATTGACGTTCGCGTCATTGATCTTAAATGGTTATGGAAGAACAAACAGGATGAAGAAATGACTGTCATTCTCAACAAAGCTCGTCTTGTGGCCAAAGGATACAGACAAGAGGAAGGGATAGACTTTGAAGAGTCATTCGCGCCGGTAGCTAGACTTGAAGCAGTCAGGATATTCTTAGCCTATGAAGCTCACAAAAACATCACGGTTTATCAGATGGACATTAAGACCGCGTTCTTGAATGGAACTCTGAAAGAAGAAGTGTACGTGAGTCAGCCAGAAGGCTTCATCGACTTGGAACATCCAGACTACGTCTACAAACTCAAAAGGCAATCTATGGTTTGAAACAAGTTCCGAGAGCGTGGTATGACGAACTGTCCTCTTTCCTTATCCAACACAATTTCACCAAAGGCACAGTTGATCCTACCTTGTTTACACAAAAATGCCAAAACGACATTTTGATTGTTCAGATTTACGTGGACGACATCATCTTTGGGTCCACTAATCCGAATCTTTCAAAACATTTTGAAAATCTCATGAAAAGTAAATTTGAAATGTCCATGATGGGGGAACTAAAATTCTTTCTTGGTTTACAAATACATCAGTCCCCTCGTGGAATTTTTATAAATCAAGCTAAATACACAACTGAGATTTTGAAAAATCATGGTATGGATAATTGTGACTCGGTCGGAACACCAATGGTAACTTCACCAAAAATTGGAGCCGATTTGTTTGGGAAACCTATTGATCCGAAGAAATATCGGAGCATGATTGGTTCTCTCATGTACCTCACTGCTAGTCGCCCAGATATTCATTTTGCTGTTTGCTTATTAGCACGGTTTCAGGCAAAGCCTACCGAACTGCACCTCAAAGAGGTTAAAAGGATCTTTCGGTACCTGAAGACATCCATTCACATGGGACTTTGGTATCCGAAGGAATCCGGATTTGATCTAATTGCCTTTTCAGATGCGGACCACGCAGGTGATCAAGTTACAGCAAAAAGTACATCAGGAGGAGCACAATTTTTGGGTGAAAAATTAGTCAGCTGGTCTTCAAAGAAACAAGATTGCACTGCACTTTCAACCACTGAAGCTGAGTACGTGTCTCTATCTGCATGTTGTGCTCAAGTTCTATGGATGAGAACACAACTCACAGATTATGGCTTTACTTTCGATAAAATACCTATGTATTGTGACTTGAAAAGTGCCATAGCCATATCATGCAATCCTGTTCACCACTCAAAGACTAAGCATATCAGAGTCCGCTACCACTTCATCAAAGAGTACGTCGAAAATGATACTGTTGAATTATTTTTCGTGAAGACAGATTACCAACTCGCCGATATATTTACTAAAGCCCTTCCAAAAGAAAGGTTTGACGATTTAGTTCGACGAATTAGAATGCGAAGCCTAACCCCTGAGGAGTTAGAATGTCTTCTCGAATCTTCTTGAAAATGATTTTCCAAAAAGCTTCGCTGTAAATATCTTTGAAAAACAAAATACAAAATTTGAAAAACCAACAAAAGCAAAATATAAAAATATAAAATCTTTCAAAAAATACAAAAACAATATAAAATCAAAAATCCAAAAATATTCTTCTCACGACATGTCTCTTGTATAATCGATATTCTGTACGTTTCTAGAAATGTCATTCAACAATGATACGGTATGTACAGATGTTTGAGCGAGAGTTCTCTTATGTTTTTCAAAACATGTCGTTTCTCAAAATTTCTTCAAAGATGGCTTTCGTATACTTCAGTACGAAACCCGGACAAAAATGATGACTTTTGATTATTTGCAAATCAAAACTCGTGTTTTTTAAAGAAAAATCAAGTGTACGCTTCAGTGCACTACATTTAAAACTGGTAAGAAATCATCATCATCTTGAGCACCTTTTCAAGATTGTTCAAAAAAGATTTTCAAATTCTTTCAAAATATTTTGTGCTCAAGATAACTCCCTCTAAAACCCTTTAATTGATTATGCTTTATTAAAGGGGGAGTATAAAATCAAAATGTTCCAAATTCATGCTTAAATCAAATCCGCTTGTCTCCCCAAAAGATTCTAAAATGTTGTTTAATCCGTTGATATAAAAAATATCACGAATATGCTATTTTTGAGGGGGAGGAGACGTGATTAAAATGTGATCAAAAAGTTTAATGATCGTTGTTTGAATCTCAAAATGAGCTCGACTCAGATGAAACCAATGAATTGACGAGGAATCATGTACCATCTCGAGAAACTTTCTATGACTTGACCAGGACGGGTAATAATTTCAAGCTAGTTCTCTAGTGATGTAAACGTGTCTCGAATCGGTCTTGTTCATTTAAAGTCGATCAATTCAAAAAGTGCGAACTCTACCCTCTATGTGCAGATTTCTGTCAAAACTTATAAGCACATGTGAAGGGGGAGTGTTTCTGAAAATATAAAACTCTCGGAGTGTCTCAAACATGTTTTCTATCATAAACACTCTGAGAGATTTTCAAGAAAAATGGTTTTATGACAACAATAGGACAGTCATGGAGTTATAAGGTGACTAAGGATAGGAAATTTGTCCTATGATCTGCCAGAGCCGGAGGGATCTACCCAAGGACATCACAAATAGTTAGTATTAGAAGTCCTTAGGAATGATTGAAAAAAGGAGTAATGTGAGAAAGGAGAAAGAAGGGGTTGAAGAATTAAAAAGAAAAGTAAAAGAAAGGGTGAAAAGAAATAGCCCTCCATATTCAACCTTAGGGTAGAAACCGGGTTCAATTCATCTGCTACTGGTTGTCACTAGATGACACTGGTATTGAAGACCAAGACGTCATGGACCCAGTAACGCACCGCACTAAACCTTCTAGCCACTCAATTCCTATCAAAAGGGATTTGTTTCATTCTCACTTGGAACCCTACATAATCTATCGACTTTCTCTTAGAGATTGTTGGTATTGAAGAAGGAGACCCTCTCCCTAGTCTCCGCTCAGGAAAACCAATATGCACTATTGAGTGTAGAGCCACGAGATTCATCAAAAGATCTCATAGGAACACTTGACATGTAATCGCTTGTTGTGACATGACATCGCTTGTTGTTCATCAATAAGGACACAAGTGATATATTATAGAGTCCTACGCAGATCTTAGCAATCTGCCAGAACATTTATGAGAGGTTTCACAATTGTGATCCTCAGTGATTAAATGGAAACTCCTGCCAGGGTCAACATCAAGCAGCCAAAGACAGCAGGTCACATCGGTAACTCCCCGTGGATTATGCTTAGTGTGTCTCAAACGGTCTACAGTCGTGGGGTGATGCTTCGGTGTACCTCAGCGACTCATCTGAACTGTAGGTGTACTTCGGTACATCGCGTTATCTCACTTGTGGGACTCCAGTTCAGGAACGGCCTTTGTGGGAATTAGAGACGTGTTTTCACACTATGCTGTTAACACCCTCAAAATTCAAACTTGTAAGTGCCGGAATCCGCTTATTACTAACCTGTTTTTATGTTTTCTTCTTATGGAAGCTCCGGAGCGGATTGATCGTGCAGATTCTCCACATGCTCATACCAACAACACATGAAAAGTTCTCATCATAATCAAAGGCAACACAAAGTTAAAAATGATTCTAAGTCAAAGTCAAAGAATCTACAAAGTATAAAGACTCGAGAACTACATCATTGGTAACCAAAAGACAAATAGAAGTGTGAGCATGCTGGAGAAAGACGTGGAGACACCAAACCAACGAAGTTGACAATGGCAGACAACCACATTATCTGATCACAAAGCATGAAGGAACAAAGAATCAAGACTATTCTATATCTACGCACAAAGTTCAAGCTCGAGAAAAGTAAAGACCAAATCAAGTGGAGCATCTTTTGAATGACCACCCCTTAGGGGGAGATTGTTAGCCTTAATAGTTTTTATTAGAAGTGATGGTCATTCACATTTAGGAACTTTATATCGTGTGTTAGATATCGTGATAGAATAGTCAACGGGCTCGTGGATTGGACTAAGCTAAATGGGTACTAGTTATGTTAAGCTTGCCTTTTATCCAATCCAACCCATGTCCAACCCACGAAGCCCATAGAAAGCCTTTTAGGGCATCAAGTCACTTGTACTATAAATACCCCTCAATTGGTCATTTGAGGGGTGTGCTTGAGTGTGTGTGTGTGTGTTTTTCTTTCAAGTAATGCAACTTTCTTGTTTCTTCTTTTCTTTCTAGCATACACGGTTCATATATTCAAGTCACCATCATCTTAATCTTTCCTTCTTTCTCATCTTCATTTCTACGCTTTGTTTGTGTTTGTGGTTAATGTGTTATACGCGTAACTTGTTGGGTTTGTGATAAGGTTGATAAAAGTAAGGTCCTACAGGAAATTCAATCAAGGTACTTGTGATACGAAATCAAATAATTTTGTACCTTAATAGTTTTGATCATTTTGAAATGCTCCCCCTCAACATGTGCATATGATCTTGAAATTGTTTAGCACATGGAGGCAAGAGTTCTTTGACATAATTTCTTGATCACTATTTCCGTAGAAACAACCATTTGATTTTCTTGATAAATTCTCCCCCTCAATATGTGCATAGGATATTTGAAATCATTTTATCACATAGAGGTAAGAGACCTTTTGAAATACATCCACGATTACCAAATATTTAGAAACCAATTAACACTCAATCAAGGTACATTATGTTAAAACATAGAAATCTTTGTACCTTGAAGGTTTATATTAGTTTTGAAATGATCCCCCTTAATATATGCTTCGAGATTCGAAAAGAGTTTAGCACATATTAGAGAGCAGTATGCACTTTGAGACGAAAATGGTCACCTTTTATCATCTTTCATATTTATATCACATTTTCTCCCCCGATCAAAAATTTCGAATCCTTTGAGATTTTGGATCTCAAGTGATTTAAATATGTATGAAACAATACTTTGTTGGAGAAAAATGTGTCCGATTTTATATGATCTGAAGTGGACTACACTAAAGTTCCCTTTTTAGATAAAAAGGGAAACCACAATACATAACCTATCACTACTACATACATTATAGTTGTTCATAGTACAGACACCACATTTTACACATAAAAAAAATACACTACAGAAACTACTTCTGGAAGATGTCTTCATTCAGTTCTTTGAAGCAGTTTGTAATGACCATCCCGAAGTCTACCACCCACAAAACTTTCAAGGCTTCGAAAGATCATTCTCGTCTTAAGTCTTCTACCAATTGCAGCCACAAACTCTTCACACATCTTCAAATCCTGTTCTGACCAGAATCTTGTTTTGTTCCACGGCTTCAGGTCAATTTTGATTTCCTTCACTCTAGAGTTTAATTCTTGTTCTACCATCCTGAGTGTACCATCACTGAACTTGTATAGTTCACATAGTCTCATTAGCATTCGTGTCACGTATCTGTCGATAAAGATGATGGCTCTAGGGGTGTCAATCACTGTATATTCGTGACGAAATTCATGTCCTGAGGCTTCCCATTGCGGTCTTGTTAGGTTGACCCGAGTCTGGTAGCTTTCCATTCCTAGCTGAAAATCCCCAACTCTTTTTCAAATGACCAAGCCTCTGATCCAGAGATTGACAGCAGCAGAGAGAGCTTTCTTTTCACGAACAGGTAGATGGTCAAGGTGTCCTTAGAGGTTCAGAAGATAGAAATCTTCAAAGTCACTTGGCAGCAGGTGTTTGAAGTCGTTTTCTTCTATAACATGATCTTTCAGGTCTGATCTTTTAAGAATGATCTTCTTCAGATAATCATAGCCATAGATTGGGAAGATCTCTACACTAACAACACTTAGAATTCGCAGCTTGGATCGAACAACTTTGCGCCTCTTTTTAGCTCCATGTCTATCAATGTAGAATTTCTTCTTCTTGAACCACCAATGAGAAATTCCGTATGAAGTCGCGATGTCATACTCTTGTTCTTTGTCTGTCCAGAATTGATCGGGTACCATCTGCTCAAGACCCTGATCTATGTAAGTAGCAGCTTTCATTTTAGAAATCGATAAAGCTGGTCTTCTTTCTGAAGTTCGAGCACATAGATAATCCAGGTCATGGTTGAAGAAGAACTCTGATTGAATAGTCACTTGACCAGGTTCACCACCGAGAGAAAGAGGCTTGTTCATATTGAAACGGCTGATCTGCTCACTGACTTGATCACCCAGCATCTTATGACATTCTTCCATCTGGTATTGAAGCTGATTGTCATCTGAGTGGAAGACTTTGACGATTTCGAATGCTGGTCCTTCAAGATCCTTCGGAGTGATGGACGAGATTCCCTTCTTTTCACAAAACCACTTCATAAAGCTGCCCATATCTCTAATGATGTGAAGAAGAGAGTCTTCAGTTGGGGCTTCATAGTTGGTAGTGATGGTTGATGCCCAGTTGTTGTCAGAGATCATCATGTCAGACTCTGGAATGGACTATGAAGGTTCAGGAGTTTGAGGTCTCTCTTCAGTGAGCCAGCTTTGGGATATGTATTTCGAAGGTGCAACTCTAGAGGTTTTAGCGCGTTCACCTGAAATGTATGCATCAAACCAATCCTCTTCTTTAGGTGGCTGAGGGATATGTTTTGTGGATGCATCATCATCATCAGATTCTGACTCTGCCATGACATAAGACTCTTCATGTAATACCTGGTCTTCCTGGATAGTGGAGAAGGTGGGTGTAAACCTTGAATCAACCGTGGTCCATGCTGCAGACTTCTTCTGAGTACCCTGATAAACGAATGAACTGGATTGATTTGAAGGTTTTGGAGGAGATGTTGGTGGTTGTGGTGAAGGTGTAGTGGTTGTGCCAGAAGATCCACCAGCACCAGAAGTTCTAGCTCCTCTAGTTGGAGGTGATGGAGGAGGAGGTTTAGGACCTTTACACAACGTCTCCAACACCAAAGTCCTCCTTTTCTTCTTAGCCTTTCTTTCTCCAATGTCCTCCATAAACTGTAGATGATTGTCGTGCTTAATCGATTCTTCGAGAGCCTCAAATAACTTCTTATGGACCTCATCCTTATGCTCGTTAGCTTCATACATCTTGTCTGAAAGGACAACTCTCATATCTGAAATGGGAAGGTCTTTAAACTGTTGAAGCAGAGGAGCTTGCATTGCCCATTATACAACATCCTTAACTTCGCCTTCAATGGCGTCTGCTACCCCTTCATCGAAGTTAAGGTGCTCCAACCTGTAGACACGATTCTCGAGGACATTGATAGATTTAGGTAGTTGTCTTTCAAGAGCTTCAATTCTTTTCACTGCTTTGTCGAGCAATTGATTAGATGTTAGAATTTGAGGTGGTGAAGCCGGTGGAGTGTCCGTGTCATTAATTGTAACCACTGGTTCGAGTGATAGATCTTTAGCAGGTTCAGGTGGTGGAAGTGCGGTTGTTAGAGCAGGTTTGGCCGGTGGAAGTGCGGTTGCATGAGTAGGTGCTGACACCAGAGGAGTGGTTGACGTGTCTTGCTGAATGTCGACAGTATACATGGACTCAGCTTCCTCTTTCTCATCATTTTGCTTATAAGGCTCATTATCTGAGGGTTTGTCATTTAAGAACTGATCACCAAATGAGAAATCAACATCTAGATTCTTTAATGAAGATAGAGAACCTGTAGACATGATTGTTTCTTCCATGTGCCTATGTTCATCAGATCTTGACTCAAGAAACTCCTGTGAGTCTTTCAGTAATTCGTTTTCATTATTCTTATCCGATTGGGTATCACTTGATGCAAGTGTCTCTTCCTGTGTTTTAGATACCTCCTTTTCCATTCCAGTTGGTTCTTGAGCTGAAGATGACTCAATGCTTCTTTTCTTCAGCTCAAATTGGTTGGTAGTTCTTGACGGTGAAGAAGAGATGGTCAGAAGCATGTGAGCGGCTTGTTCAGTTTCTACACCAACAATCCCTTTCCCTTTGTCTTGTGTGATTGAAGTTGTTTGACGTGGCATTGGCTCAGGTTCTCTTATCACAACACCTCCAACTGGTGGTTTCATGTTCAAGCTTTCCAGGCTTTTTTAATCCCTTGTTGCAAAGCAGCATCGTCTTCATCAATCAATCGTCTGTCACCCTTTGGAGCCTCGGTTCCTCCAACATTCTCCTTTTCAACATCATTCTTTCTCTTGTTCTGCTTCTGTGATGAAGTGTCGGTAGATTGAGATCTATCACGTCTCTTCTTGGGAAGGGCATCATATGAGGTTTTAGAGGATGATTTAGTGCTGGAAGTAGACTTTGTAGACTTGGGCTGTGAGGGATTGGGAGCGTCATCAATATTTGATCTGGATGCCCTTTTCTTCTATAATTTAAAGTGGTCAGTCTTCTTAATATCTTCTGTGAGAAGAACATCAGGAATTGGCAATCCAAAGATCTCTTTATTGACACCTCTGGCAACATATTTGAGGTTACCAAGTACAAATTCATCCCTAGCATTATGGAGGATTGATTCACTCCTAGGATTAAAGTTATGAGTCTGTTGCAAGAACTGTATGACAAGCTTCGAGAATCTTATGCTAGGAATCACAAGTTTGTGCACTTTCTTTCTTCCTTGAGCTTGATTCTGAACATTTGTTCTATCGGTGATGAAAGTGTGCATCGAAAACGAGAATTCTTCACAAATACGTTCCGAGACATCAATGTTCACCCCTTTGATGAGACCCCATAAGATCTGCAGAATAGGTATCCTCACTTTATCGAACCCTGAGGTTTTGCCAGATAAGCATAAGTTGAGAATAGTAGTAATGGCTCTCCAGGGTTGATACATATGTCCGGTGATGATATCTGAAGCCCTTGTAACGTTGACTTGATAACCCAAATCATTAAGAAAGTCCATTAGCTCTTCCGCACTAGGTGGAGGGACAGATTGTTTTGTAGGGTCACATGGTGTGATACCTAGGGCCTTACTGAGAATGTCGGATGTGATTACAAATTCCTTATCGTCAAGCTTGCAAGAATAATTAGCTGTGATTTTGTCCCATGTAATGGTGTTCCAAAATTGTTGTAGGTAAATGGAGGGGATTGTGCATTGCTTGGTCAAGGCACTAAAAAAATTAGTGTTTTTAAGAATATCAATTGCCACTTTGAAGATTGGATTTTGTTGCAATCTTTCCATGTCCACATAGCAGTTGCTTTTTCCTATCTCTACCCATTTATCTTCTGGAAAAATTTCGTTGTCTGTAAGAACTGTGAGTGGAGCAGAAGTAGCAGGGTTCTCAGATGAGGTTGTGTTTGCCATTGAGAATCTAAAGACACACACATACAACAACAGTATTTGAGAGCATGTTAGATTAGACATGGTTAGCTAAACAACTTTAATGCAACCTCATGACAAAAACACAACGAGTAGCATACATGACAGATTACCAATAAACAGATTGAAATGCTTAGGAAATAGATTAAGTAGCTTTAGTAATTTTCAAAGTAACAAATCATTTTGACAAAGTTTTCAAGAGACAAGTTGTTTCGAGTCAAAATTGTTGAAAACAAAGTAGCTATAATAGGATTTCATGAGACAAGTTGCTATTATGGAAGTGTTAAAACAAGTTGCTAAAACAAGTTGTCAAATCAAGTTGCTACAAGAGAAACCAGATACAAATTGCTTAAACCAAAAAGGTTATAGCAAGTCGCTATGAGTAATTTGACAAGACAAATCGCTACAAGTAAACCTGAACCAAGTCGCTAGCATGAAATTATTATAGCAAGTCGCTTTAAACAATTTGACAAAACAAGTCGCCACAAGAAAAAATAGTGACAAGTCGCCATTGTGAAAATGATATAGCAAGTCGCTAACTTGTCAAAACAAGTCGCTATAAGAAAAAATACTTAACAAGTCGCGTTTATGAAAAAGTTTAAGCAAGTCGCTAACTTATCAATACAAGTCGCTATCAAAAATTACAAGGCTAAGTTGCTACTATTCGTATCACCCAGTTACAAAGCAAGTCGCTAGCAAGAATGTATTAAGATTTCACAACTCGCCATGAGGAATATGTGAACCAACTCGCTACCAAGAACAATTTGCTATCAGGTAAGTCGCTACCAAGAACATGACTTGACGTACGCATGAAACAACAATCCAATCAACATATATAACCATGACAATTACACAACCATATCGCTTCAATGAACCAATACAAACAAACCACAAGCACAAATATAATCAGAACATCACATCGCAACAAACTCATACAAAAATTACAACTATACGCGCAAGGACAACCTTTTAAACATACACTTGCACTATCAAATCTATCCTAGTGAACCCAAACTACAACCAATTTAATATCAAGAATTCCCAATAAACATATCCATTAACAAACCTAAGCGAGGGATCAATTGTCGAAGATAAAAAACTCTGTGGAATCTGTTAAAATGAGATGCGTTAGGGGAGGTATGAGATATACATGATTTGAAACAAAAGGTTGAGATTAACTTACCACAAACAAGTCGCTAGAAAAAATGGTCACGAGAGAAAGAAAGCTTTTGAGTTTTTGAAATTTTTTTAACTTGTGACAAGTCGCTAAGGGTTAAGTATGGTTTTCAAGTTTAACAAGTTCACACTTTCAGTCCCTGTATTTGAACAACTTGAGGCAACTCGCTAGCTAGAATTAAGAGACAAGTCGCTACCCTTTTAATAGGACCAAATCGCTACCCATGATCTAAGCAAGTCGCTACTGTTAGGAACCATTCCAAATTTTCAACAAATGCCATATTTGCTCCTTGTTATTATGATAAATGGAGACAAGTCGCTACCTATCTTAGTATCACACATAATTTTGTACTATTGACACTTTCAGTCCTTGTACTTATCAGATTGCATGCAGATACGGTGGATAAGAAGCATTCATGTAGAATAATATGACAAGTACCAAATATGACATAACATGGATAACATGTAGCAGCAAACAAGTAGGCACATCACATATATCAGACAATGATGCAGAGATATATTGAAAGATTCTCCCCCTCAATCAATGTCACCAATTAAGAGTAAACATTGATTGAATTTCAACCTCCCGTAAAAAAATAGAATATATATTTTGTTCGAACTTCATCTATGGACCCGTATCATTATTGAATGATATTTCTAGAACCGTAGATGTTATCGATAACAAGAGATACATCTTTTATCAAATTGTGGGTAAAGATTAAAATAATAAAAAAATTGATTTAAATAAAATAAAAAAATTGATTTGAATTTTTTTTTTAAATACAAGTGAAAGTAAATTAGTACACGGATTCATGAGAACGAGTCCTGGTTCAAGACGAACATGAGTCAAAGTACGAGGTTCGTCAATTTTGACAAGCTACAATTCCTGAGTGAGCAATCTTCATTTCTGATGGAAACCAGGTCATGATGTTCATGATTGAATTGAGCATTGTACCTGAAAAAGACTAAGGACACTTTGCACTAATAGCACATGTAGTATTGTGATGCAGGTTTTACTGACCAGGTCTTAATATTTATAATGTCTCGCTATACCTATGGTCTACCCTAATGCACTAAGGGCAGTGTACCCGGTCGTGTGTAGTGTAGTAAATGGTAAAGACGAGGTCATCCCAAGAGCTATGTGTGTTGGATTATTACTAAGTCTAATTGTCACAGAATTATAATGGTTTGATAGAGATTTAATTAATTAAACTACTAATGCAGAAAATAAGATGAAGGGAAATCAATAGAGGAATAGTGGTGCTAACCTAGTTAATCCTCCTAGCTAGTTATGTCTATGTCTACCTACTTCTAATTACTTCAGGTGGGGTCAAATTCGAGAGGACAACATTTGGTCAATTCGCCCTAACCTATCAGCAAAGATGCCACCACAGGAGAAATCAGGCGCACCGTCATAAGTCATGTTCTTCCTGGTCCCCTAAGCCGAGTCATTAAGTACCGCTACATGCTAGATTCTAAATAGTGAGTGCCCGACCGTTAGGAACTTAGACACTACACCCCCCAATTCTTAAGTTCATCCAAACGATAGGTGATCAGTTGGTCAAATCGCACAAGTAGAAAGGGTCGTCAGTTGGTCATATCTTACCCTTCCCGTCTCAGTCCACTCACCTAGGGTCAGTTGGTCATATCTCCTAGGCAATTGGCCTCTATCGTCATTCAAAACTACCGAACCAAGGGTGACTACCAAAGAACTATGCATGCATACACTTAGAAATAATTGTACGGAAGTAAAGGTAAACACAAACAAAACAATTAAGGAATCATAACTAGGTTAGCACCAAAGGGTGCTTAGCCGCTCATATTAATCATGCAAATCAATTCAATATTTAAAGGTACGAAATACATGAATTGAAAGTAAAAGAAATAATAAACGCTAAAGCTTATCGTAATGGCGTGACTTCTCCCTTGGAAATAGCTCCGTATGCTTCCCTAGACCTGCCTTGAGCTTTTTCCCACGTTCTCAGAGTGTTGTGTGTGGAATGGGATGCTTTGAAATGCTGGAATTCGTGGGGTATTTATAGGCCAGGTTTGGGTTACGGCGTAACTAATAAAGGAGTTACGCCGTAACCTTCTATTTCTTCGTAAATGCACTAGATCTGCTAGTTACGGCGTAACTTTATAAGTGGTTACGTCGTAGTCTTTAATAAACTCGGTTACGTCGTAAGTGATGCAGTAGTTACGGCATAAGTATCAGCGGCGTGGAACCTCTTTTGACCTAATGGAGTTACGTCGTAACCTTTGGGAAGAGTTACGCCGTAACCTCTTGATATGTTGAACTTTTGGGTCACGCAATAGTTACGGCGTAATGTGAGAGATGAGTTACGTCGTAACTTCTTCAAAATAAGCATACTGTGATAAATCTTTAGTAATGTTTCCATTTCCGCGTCTCTTTAGCTCCAATGCTCGTAATTTACCTGAAAGTGGAAAACAATAGAAAACAAGCGTAAATCCATATAAATGATATAAATAACGAGCATTATAGGGGGAAATTGACACTTAATATTCAGGACTATTTGATGTTATCATATTGCAAATGGATGAGTTAGTGACATGAGTATCCTCAATATTGGATGTTGCACAGTTTGGTCTAGGAGTGTCATTAATAGAAGTCTCTTTAGGTTCAATATTTTTGAAGATTTTTCCTGTGGGCATCCACTTAAGGCAAGATCTAGGTGTGTAAGTCCGTTTGGATCCTAAAAACAAAAATAGTCTGCCAGTAGGAATCCATTTGAAACAACTGCTAGTAGATTTGGATGTAGCCACTTCCCTGTTTTGAACATTGGTCCTTTTGTAATTAGTTTGTTTGTTAGGGGATTGATCAGCCATTCGATGCTTCTTATATGAACTAGATGAACTCCTAATATTCCTGATCTTAGGTCTTCGAACATTAAGCTGGGGATTGTTATTCATCAGATAGGACTGAATTAGTGAAGTGACTGGTTTTGTCAAAACTATATTCTCATCAACTTGGGAGGCAAGCTTAGATTTTGATGGTTTAAATCTTTCTGTTTTAAAAGCATTGGGCTGCCTAACTACAACACGTTCTGAGTTGTTCAGTACAATTGGCTTTCCCAAAGTTGATTGTTTTGCAAACTTAGTGTTCACCCTATTTCCAATAGATTTCCTAAGCTCATTTTTTAAGGAAACTATGGTGAAGCTCTTATCCTAAATTTGGGCTTTGAGGGCATCAATGTCTGCCAACAAGGAGTTAGTTTGCTCTATTAGCTTAGAATTGTTCTCTAATAAGTTATTTCTCAAAGACTTATTTTCCCTTAAAAGGTTGGACACACATAGAGCCAATTCATCATTCCTAGATTTAAGCGGATCACTCACCTCATAGTTAGAATTGTTCATCCCTATATTACAACTCTTATGAAGATCTGAGAGTTGCAACTTCAGATTACAAATGGTTGAATCTTTGTCCTGAATCTCGGTTTTTAAGTGGTTAATTTCAAAAAATTCTCGAAATTCTGGGAATTTCGGATTTATGCAAGGTTTTGTAGCAAGAAAACTTTCTTCTCTTTGTTGTATTGCAATTTCCAAGGAAATACAATGTTTTTCAAGAATTGAGTATTTGTTTGAAAGTTCATCATAAACCCCTTTTTCAACCATGTCATTTGTTTTAAAGATTTTAGATTCAGGCTCAACCAAGAAACATTTATCAATATCATGTTCAGAGTTAGAATCATATTGATCAGGTACATTAGCAAATGCATTATGTTGATCAGTTAAGGGTACCTCATCACATGAAACATGTTCATTTGCTGGTATGGCATCTGTATTTACCTCATGCATAATAGGAGTTACTGAAATGCAAGTAGTTCCAAGCTTTTCTGACTCTGAGCCTTTGTATTCAGTACAACCGGTTTTATCATCCTTTGTTGTATCTGATATTCTGCATTCAACATCATCCGTTCTTTCAACTGATCCATTACCCGACATATCACAACTTTTACATAATTTTTTCTGACACCCATTCAACACATTCAAATTATCATTCTCTTGAGCAGCTTCCTTAATGTACATTTCCACATTATCCATAAGTTGGATAAATGTGTTGATGAACTCATGAATTTCCATTCCAGTATGTTTCTTGAATGAAATTCCAGTCACGTGTTGATCAAAGTCTGCGGAATATTTCCCATTGATAAATGGCTGAAATTGGTTGTAGATTACTTGAAGTGCAGCATTAGAATCATCCATTAATACATTCTTTTTGGTAATTTGAAGCTTCAGTTGTTCTAAGTTGTGACAACTGGCAAATTTAGAGAGTCTATTTTAGGTAACCGCATTACGTTAAACTAAACCGAGTTTTGCCTTTATCACTATTTTATAAACCATGACTTGATTTTATATCGTCTATTGGTTTTTTTGATTTATTTCATTATTAAATGAGTTATCATATGAGTTTTAACTCTATTTGGTTTGCACTATTCGATTCGGCACTAGAAAAGCCTAAAACGAGAAAGATTGTATCTTTTAGACCGTAACTCGAAAATTGACAAATTAATAGTCAAAACTCGTTGAAAAACATAAATAACGATGTTAAAAACGTTGTGAGGCACTCGGGGGATAATATGTGAGCTCGGGAATGGGTAAACGGGATAGTTACGAAAAATTACAACTCCGACCCCCCAAATAACCCTATGGCCGGCCACCCCCTCCCCCATTTTTATTTATTTTTGAGTCCTTGGTCCAACTATATAAGGCCTCACACCTCCTCATTTCACCCATTACTTTCTCTCACTAAAAACACACACACAACACCTTTCTCTCTTTAGAAACCCTAGCCACCATCACCCATCAGCGCCGGCCACTGTTCCGCGTCACCCCCCACCTCCACTACCATCTTGAAGCTCTCTTTCTCCTCTTTCCAACCATATATTATACGCTCCATTTGGACGTCATTAACACCTTCAAATCTTCGAATCAAGATTCGTACTTTTAGGGTTTCAAGTGGGTTTTGCAATTGGTGTTTGAATAAGGTAAATGGAACTAGTTTTGAGCTTGTTTGGGCAATAATAACCCACGTATGGGTAATTAGGGTTTCGACCCAATCTTGAAATTTGGGGTTTTTGGTTTAAACATGAAATTAAGTCTAATTAGTGACTAAATAAACAAGTAATTAGTGTTTGGTAAGTGTGTGGTGTATCATTTTAATGGGTTTATGCATTTTAGGTTTAGTTTCATATTTTTGGTTAAGATAGATGATGGGTTTTGTGTTTGGTGATTGATTGAAGCTTGAATGATTGGATCTGGATGTTGTGGAATGGATTTGGGTAATGTTTGATTGATGTGGAATGGTGTATGAGCCACAAAGGGCACGTACGTAGCCCTTGGCTTGCGTACGTGACCCACTTGGGCCATGGGTCCGGGTCGGGTCGATTTGGTAGCTTGTTAGTTGATGTAGTTGAGGTTTGGATGAGACGCGTGGAGCCGAAAAGCTTCTAGGGCTTGTTTGGTTCACGTGGTCTTAACCGCGACCGTGTCATGACCATTAGGGTCATAACATTGGTTTCGAGTATTTTTGGTTGATTGATTGGTTGGCGAGATTGTTTTGAGTTGGTTTGGGATTTAATTGCGATATTGTGACTTTTACATTGGACTTGATATATATATTGTTGACTTTGAGCTACGTCAGCGTTACTTTGACTTTTTAGTCAATAGTTTACTTCGACAAAGCCGTAACATGGACTTTAGTATAATTTGGACTATTGATTGATTAAAATCCGAGAAGTTATGACTCGTGCTTGTGGACTCGAAACGAATAACGATATGAGATTAGTATTGGAATTTGACGAAATATATATTTATACATGAAAATGCTAATAGAACTATGAAATGTAAATAATAAATGGGCTTTTGTACCAAAAAATATCGATAACAAGACTTATCTTGTTATTTACTATTTTTAAACGGAAACTAACGACTAAATTAGAATGTTTTGTAATAAACAAGTAAACAATGTTTCGAGTACACGTTTATCAATAAATGTTGATTGTGGACATTTAATACTAGTTTAAGTATTTATTTACTTACGTTGTGTGCATGGGTTACGGATAACCTAGCATTAATAGTGTTGATCCATGTGGGTAGCGGACTTATTAGGTTGACGAATCTAATAAGATCCCGCTAGGTACGTTGGGTAACCCTATTAATGGGTGAATTATCCTTATGACTCTTTAGGATACGATTGATTTATGGGATAATAAGCGACACGAATAAATAAATGAGTTTATCGAGTTGACGAACTCGATAAGGTCTACTATTTATTCCGAAACTTATTGGACTATGGAGCTTATCGCTTAGACGTCTCATTATGTCGCATTGAGTCACATATTGTGTTGAATGGAGTTGCATATTGTGATTGCGAAGCATGACGTATTGGTTGTTTGAGTACATTCATGGCATCATATTGAGTCGATACACCCACACGAGGAATACCAAACACTAGGATTAAATGGTGAAACGAGACGTTTTTGGAAATAAAGAAATGGAACATATTGGGGTAGATAACGTTGATTTGAGGAATGTATATATTAAAGTTGGTCTACATTAATAGGTTGTGCCGAGTCGATAGTTGTTGTGCCGTGATTTCTGTTATCTTCTGCTAGTGATTATTTGTGCGTTGATTTCTTGAGGTGAGTTTCATAGCCCCACTTTTGTCTACGTTTTAACTACGTTTTGAACTATTTTAGGGTGAGAATCATGCTACTGTTTTTGGACTGTGAAAACTATTTGGATTTGCTTATGTGCTTGACTGTATAGATAGATGTGCGGTAGTTGTTGCCTTAGACTAGGTTAGACCGTTGCCTAGCTAAGAAGAGACTTCTACCTCGACCTAGCCCGGGGTTGGAAACTGTTCTAGAGGTTGCCATAACAATGCTGGACTGGAGTCGCGGGGGCCCGAGAAATACCTGGATACGGGATGTGAGTATATGATTGGAGATCCGGGTAGGATCAGTGTGTGAAACGGTATTTATCTATCTTAGGTCTTGCATAGCAAATCAACTCTTACAGGTCCACTATGATTTTGTTGAACTTAAACCTATGAACTCACCAGCGTAAGCTGACCTTTTAGCATGATTTCTCAGGTAATTGAGAGATGTTTGGAATACGAGATCGGTGAGAGCTTGGCAAGAAGGCGGGGTTCATGGATCATTTCTGACTCTGATAAACTATGGGGACCTATTTTATTAAACTATGTTTTGGGCCTAATATTTATACTTTTGGATTAAATGTTTTGAATAACTAAATTTGGTATTGGTTTTGAATGTTAAATGACTATCTTTGTGCTATACTTGTGTGCGATACCAATCCAATAGTAACTCCCCGAAAACTTGATTAAGTCTTCCGCTGTACCGAGATTTGGGGGTGTTACAGATTGGTATCAGAGCTCAAGGTTATAGAGAATTAGCTATTTTATAAACCCTAAACTATAACCACTTTTTAAGAAAATTGATCCTCGACCAACGCACGCCCGTTTGCCAAGCCGAAGCTTCTTATTTGATTATGGTATGAACTGCGGTTTGAATTATGAGATGATATGTTAAGGGATATTGTGAACTGATTATGGAGACGTTATGATTATGAGATATGATTATTGATTTTGGAAATGAGATATGATTATTGATTTTGGAAAATGAGATGTGATTATCGAGATATTACGGAATTTGATTTGAGGAAACGATATATTGTGATTTTGGAATTTTGAACTCGATTGATTTGATATGGAATTATGTGATGAAACTGAACTTATGTGTTTTATTTAAAGGCATGTTTTGAGTAATGCGGTACCTCTACTTTTAAAGCTTTCTTTATGTGATATGTGTTTTGGTTAAGTTGATGCGCTTATTAAAACTAGTTGCTTCGAACACTTATACCTACCCTATGCCATTGTCACAGACTATGCCTTTACTAGCTTTTGATGTGTCTGAGGAGGTCCTTGTTGTTGCTAGTTCACCAGCATTGACTCTCATGACGGTTGCCTAGGGTGATCCTTATGAGATTGCCCGTCACACTAGTTCATCATCATCAGACCATCCTAGCTTGTAACACCCCCAAAATTTCACAGCGGAAGCGTTCGGGTCATGGGGTGCTACTAAATCAATATACACAACACAAGGCAATAAAGAATGGAAATTATATTCCATTTTCAAAATATATATTTATTTAAGAAATAGTTTTACATCATTGTTTCAAAGTGCGGAAGTAAAGCCCATAAAAATATATGTTGTCCCATTAAAAGTTGTATTAAAATGTTTGGAAACACTTCGGATGCCAGTCCTCAACGAATGCCTTTGCCATTGCCCACGCCAATAAGTAAACCTGAGAAAAACATACTAAAAATGTCAACACAAAGGTTGGTGAGTTCATAGGTTTAAGTAATCAAGTTTTCAAGTTGGACCACAGTTGCACATATAGCATCTCCGTGAATGACACTATATGCAAAAAGGCTATTACGCTAGTACCAAGTTCATGCGACCGAAACTACGACAGTGTGCATGCATCTAGAAGCATGATAAATAAAAGCCCAACAAGTGTATTTCCAGTACACTCAATCAATACGATATGATATACGCCCGACGTTTGCCTATCCGGTCAAACTCGAACGGGGGTGTCATCCCCAATAGATCTATTCATAACAATCGCGCCTCCCCAAAGGGAACTAACGGTAGCATAGTTGGGATTCAAGGTTGTTTCACATAATAGTGTTTTCAGTTCCGAAAAGAGTTTTGCATGTTTCTCACCACAAAGTTTTATAAAACAAGTAATAAGAGTAAAAGTGGGGCTATAAACTCACCTTAGCAGTTCGGTGAATAAAGTATCGAGTATCAAGAGTGTAAGTGAAAATCCAACGCGAAACCTAGATTAAATAGATAAATCTCAGGTTTGATTTAAGTTAACTACCTAAATGCATGATGTTCGAACGACTTGTATCTTTATCCCTTGTGTGGTATTTAAAAGTAAATTTCCAATCATTAGTTAAAATAACGTTAAACAACTATAAAAATGTTTGAAGTTTCAAAACTTCAAGGATTCTTATTATTTAAAATGTTTGAAGTTTACGCATACAATATATCAAATATTATTAAGTTATAAAGTATGAGTGTTTATGTTATAATGTATTAAAATATTTAGTTAAATGTTTTGATTAAAATGATTTATGTAAAAGTGTAAGTATATATATAAGTATATATATTAAGCCCAAGTTCTTATAAGTTAAAACTGTGCTTTTAAGTAAATTATCAAGTCTATTAAAGTGGAGGGGCTGAAACTGTTAAATGGTGGAAGTGGCAAAAATAACAAAAGAAATGGCAAAACAGCCATTGCCCAGATTCGAACCTGGGTTGGTTGTATGCAAGTCTGCGCCATACCCAACTTAGCCACAGGCTCTTTGGTGTTACTCTTGTCGCTTAAATATATATAAGGGGTTTGCTACTGATTAGAACTTGTCATATATTTCCATCTCAGAATGTAGGGTGGCATGCATTTGTGTTTCATTCTTGTTTTCACTGGTAACTATATTTCATTAGTTTTCATGGATGTCTAACATGTAAGTGTGTATATATATCTTGATATTTGAACATGCATCTTAAGTTCCCAAAACAAAGATTTTACTAAGTTGGAAAACGTTTAATCCTTGGAGTTTATTAGTGAAAGTAAACGTTAAAGTTTTACCACACAAGCTTTATGATATGCTAGATTCGATTTGTGTCATGCATAAAGGAGATGAGTTTAGAAAGTTTAAACCATAATGCAAGCGTTACTATGAAACTAAACACAAGATTTGAACCATCTACAAATTGAAATGGGTTGAGAAGACTTACAACACCAATAGTGGCGGTGAAGAGACTCGATAGAAGTGTGGTGCGAAGGAAAATGAGAGACAAGACACGAGCTAACAATCTTGCACCCCTTCGAATTTGCAACCCACGATCAAAATAACAATCCAAAGTGACTAAGACTACTTGGATGACTGATAACGCTACACGCGTCGTTCGGGGTCAAGGAAACTTCCTTTTCTTCGAGCAAGTTTTATAACACCCTAGGCAGTGAACCTAATCGTTGTAGTGTAGTAATTAGGGTAAGCCACGGGTATTGATATCGTTCTCTAGGGGAATAGGAATGCTAGTAAGGAGTTACTACGCTAAGGTTAAGGTTGAGGAAGATTATTTTTTATCTTTTTATATTTTATGAAATGGAAAGGTACGAATCTCGGGTATTGGATTTGGGGGGTTGGTATTTCTACCGATTACTCTACTATTATCTAATTATCTAAACTAAGGTTGTGGGAGTCTATGTCTAATTAATGTGTGCTCGTATGATAGTTTAAAGATGTGTTTACTTAGTTTGTATTACTCCTTAATTATCTCCTATTGGTGGTTGAATTGTCACGTCCTTATTCCTAGTTGCGTTGTGTGTCTAAAGTTGTAGGGTATGCGTTTCTCCCTAACTCTTTGAACTTACCAAAGGGTCTCGTCTACAAACCCACTAGGGATGATAAACTCCTACTCTAAGGCGCTCTTTGGATGGTTTAGCCTACAACTACTCAGGTAATTATATTCTAAGGTTCACAAAGATGAATCAGGCATTAAGTACACAACGAATGACCTATCGCATTACTAGATCATTAATCAACTAAGATAAGAAACAACCAATCAATAATTAATAATTAAGTTTCATACTTCCTAAGCAAACACACAAGTAAATTAGCCGGACATGGAGAACATGCAAGCATACACACAAATAATCAAAGACATAATTGAATTAATGAAGTAAAGACTTATCTTGATGTAAGATAGGGTTTAAAACCCTAAAATACTGTACAAGACACCTTAGGTTCGGTTTTAGGTTTTTACTCCAAAGACTCTCCACACAAAGACTGAAAAATTCGGATTCTATATATAAGATTACAATTGCGACGGCGTCACCTTATGTTTAGTGACGCCGTCGTGTCGCCGTCATTAGGGTTTCGTCTTGGCCACGTTAACCTTGCGACGGCGTCACCTTGTGTCCGTGACGCCGTCCTCTTCAGCTTCTGACGTCGTCTGGATTGCATCTAGGCCGTCTGAGTAGCGACGGCCTACTCTTTTACAACTAGACGTCGTCACTTGAAAATACGAGTTTTGGGTTCTGGATCGTCACAATAATTTTGGGACGGCGTCGCCATTAACACCTGACGCCGTCGCCTTCTAGTTTCAGCAACTGTGAGTGTCTCGATTTTGACTTTGGCCATTTTCTTCATATATTCGCGCCTTTTCGTCCAAATAAGTGCCATTCCAGCATTTTGCCTTCAAGATACCTAAAAAGTGAAAAGGAACGATATTAAGCAATAACGGATACAAAAGTGATCTAATAAGGACTTAAACGACCCCTCAAAATGGTACCTTTTAAAACCTTATCAATGACCCAAAGTCTTCTTGTTTGTTCCTCCTTGGTGGCTCGACAGTGAACAAAAGAAATAGAAAAGAGAGTGTTTTGTGTTTGTATTTGAGTGGGTTTGAGAGTGTGCGAGGATGGTGAGGAAGGGTGGTCAAGTATGAGCTTTTATAGTAAAATAAAAGCATGGTTTAGAGATTATTTTACATTAGTAGCTTGTCTAGGATTCAAGAAAGGAATAGTATGATGTTGGGCATGCAAAGGAGTAATCAAGTCATGGTTTTGGTTAAAGGGACATATGATCCAAAGGTTACTCATGTGTGTGTTGTCATGTCAAGATAGGCATGTAAGCATTAGAGTTCTAGGTCAAAAACATTGTTTAGGCTTTAGCTAGTTTAGGGTAGTATGATATAGTAGTAGTTAGGGTGGCTTTTGTTTGCTTTTCGTTGACTGCTCAAGAAAGAAAGACAAGATAACTTGTCTCCACATTCTTATACACGCATGTTACATGTATGAAGACCAAAATGTGATATTTGATTTAGTCTTGTGTTGTGTATGATGGTTCTCAGGAACAAAGGAAACATGTGCAATTAGTATATTACCAAAATACTTGTGCTAAATTATTGTGTTACAAAATAATCGCAAGGGTGTGCTTGGTTAATCTTTGGTCGCAACATATATGCTATAAGACCAAGGTTGACATTTATGTTTTGGTTGCCTCGTTCACAGAAACAAAAGGAAAAATATGTACAAGTTTTCTTGTACTAAAAACTTGGTTACTCAATTGCGATAGGTGTGCTGGGCCAAGACATGAAATCGGTTGGGCCCAAAGGTAAGAAAAAGGAGTTGGGTTGGATCAGATTTGGGTTAAGAGGCCCGGTAGATAAAAATATAAAAATTTAAAAAGTTTATAATGTATAATTTATATAATTTTTATTATCGAGTTTGAGGTGTAAAATATCCCGTGACTTGTCGTGTTTAAAGTTCGAAACGAAAGAAAAAAAATATAGCCGCGAAAAATCGATAGGGAAATTTATGAGTTGTTATATAGCTTATCTAGGCAGATCACTTTACATCTGGTTTTAGCGTGAGCACAGACTCCTAGGCTTGCTTATAGCATTGCCCGCATGTCCGTGAGACCACCATCATCACCTATCCGTTTAGCATCCCACTATCTTCTGTCATCCCCACCAGCATCACCATGTCTTAGGAGGCCTAGATCTCCTAGTGTACCATATCAGGATTTACCTGCACAGAGACTCCGACTCATGGACTCTCCCCCCTATAGATGAGGGCGAGGAGGAGCATGAGGTTGAGGAGGAGCATGAGATTGAGGAGCAGTATGTGGATGAGGATGAGGATCCTCAGGAGGAGGATGATGAGGATATCCCAGAAGGGGGTACTCCTCCATTGCAGAGTCATGCACATTCTCCAAGACCAGGTTCTCCTTTGCATGAGCCTGAGTCCCCTGAACAGCCTTTAGACATCGACTCACCACCTTACTCACCTTATATAGGTAGCCCGTCAGGATCTGAGATACCATCGAAGATTGTTTCTGAGCCCGAGGAGTATGGTGAGACGGGTTTGATGTGGGAGAGGATTACATCGCAGGGTACTAGGCTTAGTCAGTTGACGGATCGATTGGTTGGAGTATCTAGGGCTAGTATAGAGGATCTGAGAGCTGATATGGGTACTGTAGTTAGGAGGACTAGGGTTTTGCATGATGGGATGTCGGAGCTCTAGGAGCAGGTTGGGGACCTGCTGAGAGGGTTTGCTACAGCTCGTGATACTAATAGAGCGATTTGGCGTGGGATTGGTGAGTTGGAGAGAGAGGTTGTAGAGCTTAAGAGTGATCGTGACGCTCGACGTGTTGAGCTAGCATCATTGTGGAGAGAGGTTGACGATGTTAGGAGGTCAGTGAGTGGTATTCGTAATCGTGGCTAGATAGTATTAGATTTATGGTTTTGTTCCATCTTGAAACTAAGTAGTACTTGGTTCGAGATGTAAATCTATCCTAGTTGTCTTACTAGTATCGTTATTAGGATCGTTTTTTATTTCTTCGTATCCTTCCATATATTTCCACTTTTGAAACCTATGAGTTATGGTTATTGAAACGTGCATCCTTTAGTTATGATTCGGTATCTGATTGTTTCACTTTGGTATAGCATTATCCTTGTTGACCTAGATTATGTATTCGAGCGTTATTTGGTGATCCTTGGAACCTAACTCTATCTTTTAGAGCGTGAAGTGTGAACTTATGAAACTGTTCTTCTTGCCTCCAGAATGGTGGCAACAAGACGAAACCCGCGTAGGAACAACCGAGAAGCTAATGTTGCTGTTGTTGCCCCTGGTCGTCGAGGTCGTCGTCCGACCCCGACCACACCACCTGTTGAGAACCCTAACACTGATAACCCAGCTGTAGAGAACCCGAATGTGAACGACCGTGCTGAGAATGGTCCTGTTCCACAAAACCCTCCACCTGTGAACCCAACCCACATTGACCAGCTAGTGTCGCAGCATGTCGCTGAACTGCTAGCTAAGGCTAATCTCACTAACACTTCTAGTAGAACCCTGATGCTGAATCGAACTCGAGGTTGTACCTACAAAGAGTTCCAATTCTGTGGTCCCATTGAGTTTGGAGGAACTGAGGGAGTAGTTTACCTGACTAGGTGGTTGGAGAAAACTGAATTTGTGTTTGCCGTTAGTAACTGTGAAGAGGATTGTAAGGTTAAGTATGTAACCTTCACCTTGAAGGACGAGGCGTTGACCTGGTGGAACAACTATCACAGATCAGTAGGAACTGATGTAGCTTATAGTATGACTTGGACTCAGTTTAAGACTCTCCTGATTAAGACTTACTATCCTAGGAATGAAGTTAAGAAGTTAGAGAGTGAGTTCTGGAACCATAAGGTTAAGGGTACTGACATGGCGACTTATACTCGTCGTTTCCAAGAGTTATCATTGCTTTGCCCTGAAATGGTTCGCACCGAAGAACTTAAGATTGAGAGGTATACTGATGGATTGCCTTTGGCTACTCGAAATGATGTCATCGCTGCCAAGCCAGTTAATTTGCATGAGGCAATTGCTATGGCTCAGCGTTTGATGGACTCTTATATGTTAGAAGTAGGACACAAGGGTAAGAGTGATAAGAGTGATAAGAGGAAGAGGAATGAAGTTGTTAAAGGGAATGGCAACAAACGGCAAGAGACAGCGAGGGTGTTCGCTATAGGAAATGGAGATAAGAAGGGTTATGAAGGTAGTAAGCCTGTGTGTGGTCGTTGTAACCGACACCACCATGGACCCTGCCCGATTGTATGTAGGAAGTGCTCTAAGGTAGGACACATGGCCAAAGACTATAGGTCTCGTCCACTTGCTGCAGCTCAAACTGCACAAGGAGCGGACTGGAAGGCCACTGTCACCTGTTTTGGATGTGGAAAGAATGGACACTTTAAGAATGAGTGTCGAGAGCCGTGGATGAGAAGAAATCTCGGTGATGTAGGAGGATTTGCTAACCGAGGTGTAGGAGGTAATGGCTTAATCCCTGTGAAGCGTGAGGTTGTGGAAAACCAGGGAAACCATGGTGCTAGGAATCAGCAGAGAGACATGGGAACAGCGCATGTTTACGCTATTGGGAAGGAAGCTGGTGAGGACCCTAACGTAGTTACGGGTACATTCCTTCTCAATAATCGCTATGCTTCCATATTGTTTGATACTGGTGCGGATATGAGTTTCGTATCCACCAATTTTATGCCATCACTAGGAATCTCCCAAACACCTTTAGGGTTTAGTTACGATGTAGAATTAGCAAATGGGAATAGAGAGAAGATGGACACCGTAGTTCGAGGTTGTACCTTAAGTTTCCTAGACCGCCCGTTTAGTATAGACCTATTGACAGTTACCTTAGGAAGTTTTGACGTCATTATCGGAATGGATTGGTTGTCGAAGAATGGTGCACACATCATCTGTGATGAGAAGATTGTGCGTTTACCGTATGGCGGAAAAGTTCTGAGCATACAAGGAGATCGGAGCGATGGTGGAAGTCCTTCCCGGTTGAGCATCATCTCTTGTATTAAGGCCCAGAAGTACATCGATAGAGGAGGTTGTCTTTTCTTGGCTCGAATTTCTGAAAAGAAAAGCGAGGAGAAGAATGAAAGAAACCTTAACGATGTACCTGTCATTAGAGAATTTCCGGATGTGTTTCCCGACGATCTGCCAGGGATCCCACCTGTCCGAAAAGTGGAATTCCAAATAGAGTTGATACCCGGTGCGGCACCCGTTGCCCGGGCACCTTATCGACTTGCTCCAAGAGAATTGGAGGAACTGTCTAAACAGTTGGCAGAGTTGTCAGAGAAGGGATTCATTCGAACAAGTTCGTCACCGTGGGAAGCACCAGTGTTGTTTGTGAAGAAGAAGGATGGATCGTTTCGGATGTGTATTGATTATAGGGAATTGAATAAGTTAACAATGAAGAACCGATATCCGTTACCTAGAATAGATGATCTATTCGACCAACTCCAAGGAGCTAGTGTCTTTTCTAAGATCGATTTATGATCTGGTTATCACCAACTTAGAGTTCGAGAAGAGGATATCCCTAAGACTGCGTTTACACCTCGTTATGGACACTATGAATTCCAAGTGATGTCGTTTGGTTTGACCAACGCGCTAGCGATTTTCATAGATCTCATGAACCGAGTGTGTAAGCCATACCTGGATAAGTTCGTGATAGTATTCATAGAAGACATCTTGATATACTCTAAGAGTAGTGAGGAGCACGAAGAGCATTTGAGGCTCATTTTAGGATTGTTGAGATAGGAGAAGCTGTATGCCAAATTCTCAAAGTGTGAATTTTGGATTCCGTCAGTGCAATTCTTAGGTCACGTGATAGATAGTTGAGGTGTTCATGTTGACCCAGCTAATATTAAGGCCATTAAGGAATGGGCAGCTCCTAAGAACCCATCGGAAATCCGACAGTTTCTAGGGTTAGCAGGCTATTATAGGAGATTCATTGAGGGATTTTCCAAGATAGCTAAGCTGCTGACCAAAGTAACGCAGAAGGATGTTAAGTATGAATGGGGAGAAAAGGAAGAAGAAGCATTCCAACTTCTGAAGGAGAAGTTGTGTAGTGCGCCCATCCTAGCTTTTCCTGAAGGAAGCGAAGACTTTGTCGTGTACTGCGACGCTTCGCATAAAGGCTTAGGTGCTGTTTTGATGCAACGAGAGAAGGTGATTGCTTATGCATCCTGATAACTTAAGAAGCATGAGAAAAACTACACCACCCATGACCTTGAGTTAGGTGCTGTAGTGTTTGATCTTAGGATCTGGAGACATTACCTGTATGGAACCAAGTGTGTAGTATTTATCGACCATAAGAGTTTGAAGCATATCTTAGATCAGAAGGAACTGAACATGAGACAACGTCGTTGGTTGGAATTGCTTAGTGATTATGACTGTGAGATTCGTTATCATCCTGGTAAGGCTAATGTTGTGGCTGATGCACTTAGTCGCAAGGAGGACATTCCACCCCTACTTGTTAGATCATTAGGAATGACCATTGTTTCGCCCTTACCGTCTCAAATTTTAGCCGCCCAAGCAGAGGCATTGACGGAAGAGAACCGTCCTTATGAGAATCTTCATGGAATGGTAGAAAGTGAAAACAGCTTCTTGAAGCGTTCCGACAGAACATTATGCTTCAAAGACAAAAGCTGGATACCATTTCATGGTGGAATCCGTGAGTTGATTATGCACGAGTCGCATAAATCAAAATACTCTATTCATCCCGGAGCCAATAAGATGTATCAGGATCTTAAGAAACTTTATTGGTGGCCTAATATGAAAGCCGATATAGCTAAGTATGTCAGTTGATGCCTGACTTATTCTAAAGTTAAGGCCGAACATCAGAAACCATCAGGACTTTTAGTTCAACCCAAACTCCCGGAATGGAAATGGGAGCGAATAACCATGGACTTTATCACTAAATTACCGAGAACAATTAGCGGCAATGATGTTATCTGGGTAATAGTTGATCGTTTAACTAAGTCTGCTCACTTCTTAGCTATTAGTGAAACTGATAGTCTTGATAAGCTTGCTCGATTATATCTTAAGGAGATAGTATCGCGTCATGGAGTACCGATATCTATCATTTCTGATCGGGATAGTCGTTTTACATCCTACTTTTGGAAGTCGTTACAGACAGCATTAGGAACGAATTTGGATATGAGTACTGCTTACCATCCACAGACCGATGGTCAGAGCGAGAGAACCATTCAGACTTTAGAGGACATGCTTAGAGCATGTGTTATTGATTTCGGCAAAGGCTGGGACAGACACCTCCCTTTGGCCGAATTCTCTTACAACAATAGTTATCACTCTAGCATTAAGGCCGCCCCTTTTGAGGCACTGTATGGCCGAAAATGTCGTTCTCCTGTTTGTTGGGCTGAAGTTGGCGAGAGTCAACTTACAGGTCCCGAACTTGTCCTAGAAACCACTGAAAAGATAGTACAGATTCGTAATCGGTTGCAAACCGCTCCTGATAGACAAAAGAGTTATGCCGATAAGAGACGTAAACCTTTAGAATTTCAGGTTGGAGATCGTGTTATGTTGAAAGTTTCTCCTTGGAAAGGAGTGATTCGTTTTGGAAAGCGTGGAAAACTCAATCCCCGATATATTGGTCCCTTTCCAATCCTGGAAAGAATCGGACCGGTAGCATACCGCCTGGAGCTACCGTCGGAACTGAGTAGTGTACACAATGTCTTTCATGTTAGTAACCTTAAGAAATGTCTTTCGGAGGAAAACATAGTTGTGCCTTTAGGAGATATTCGTATTGATGAGAAATTGAATTTTGTTGAGGAACCGATTGAGATTATGGATCGTGAGATTAAGAGGCTGGAGAATAGCCATATTTCGATTATTAAAGTTCGTTGGAACTCCCGGCATGGACCGGAGTTCACTTGGGAATGTAAGGACGTTTTCCGTAGGAAGTATCCTAAACTTTTCATGACATCAAGTAACTCGGAGTGAAACCCGGGACGGGTTTCTTCTGAGGCTGGGAGGCTGTGACAACTGGCAAATTTAGGGAGTCTATTTTAGGTAACCGCATTACGTTAAACTAAACCGAGTTTTGCCTTTATCACTATTTTATAAACCATGACTTGATTTTATATCGTCTATTGGTTTTTATGATTTATTTCATTATTAAATGAGTTATCGTATGAGTTTTAACTCTATTCGGTAGGAACTATTCGATTCGGCACTAGAAAAGCCTAAAACGAGAAAGATTGTATCTTTTAGACCGTAACTTGAAAATTCACAAATAAATAGTCAAAACTCATGGAAAAACATAAATAACGATGTTAGAAAGTTGAATAAACGTTGTGAGGCACTCGGGTGACAATATGTGAGCTCGAGAATGGGTAAACGGGATAGTTACGAAAAATTACAACTCCGACCCCCCAAATATCCCCATGGCCGGCCACCCCCTCCCCCATTTTTATTTATTTTTGAGTCATTGGTCCAAGTATATAAGGCCTCACACCCCCTCATTTCATCCATTACTTTCTCTCACTAAAAATACACATACAACACCTTTCTCTCTCTCCTTTCTCTATCTAGAAACCCTAGCCACCATCACCCATCACCGCCGGCCACCACGGCCCACCGGCGACGCGTCACCCCCCACCTCCACCACCATCTTGAAGCTCTCTTTCTCCTCTTGCCAACCATATATTATACGCTCCATTTGGACGTCATTGACACCTTCAAATCTTCGAATCAAGATTCGTACTTTTAGGGTTTCAAGTGGGTTTTGCAATTAGTGCTTGAAAAAGGTAAATGGAACAAGTTTTGAGCTTGTTTGGGCAATAATAACCCACGTATGGGTAATTAGGGTTTCAACCCAATCTTGAAATTTGGGGCTTTTGGTTTAAACATGAAATTAAGTCTAATTAGTGACTAAATAAACAAGTAATTAGTGTTTGGTAAGTGTGTGGTGTATCAATTTAATGGGTTTATGCATTTTAGGTTTAGTTTCATATTTTTGGTTAAGATAGATGATGGGTTTTGTGTTTGGTGATTGATTGAAGCTTGAATGATTGGATTTGGATGTTGTGGAATGGATTTGGGTAATGTTTGATTGAAGTGGAATGGTGTACAAGGCACAAAGGGCACGTACGTAGCCCTTGGATTGCGTACGTGACCCACTTGGGCCATGGGTCCGGGTCGGGTCGATTTGGTAGCTTGTTGGTTGATGTAGTTGAGGTTTGGATGAGACGCGTGGAGCCAAAAAGCTTCTAGGGCTTGTTTGGTTCACGTGGTCTTAACCGCGATCGTGTCATGACCATTAGGGTCATAACATTGGTTTCGAGTATTTTTGGTTGATTGATTGGTTGGCGAGATTGTTTTGAGTTGGTTTGGGATTTAATTGCGATATTGTGACTTTTACATTGGACTTGATATATATATATATATATTGTTGACTTTGAGCTACGTCGGCGTTACTTTGACTTTTTAGTCAATAGTTGAGTCCGACAAAGCCGTAACATGGACTTTAGTATAATTTGGACTATTGATTGATTAAAAGCCGAGAAGTTATGACTCGTGCTTGTGGACTCGAAACGAATAACGATATGAGATTAGTATTGGAATTTGACGAAATATATATTTATACATGAAAATGCTAATAGAACTATGAAATGTAAATAATAAATGGACTTTTGTACCAAAAAATATCGATAACAAGATTTATCTTGTTATTTACTATTTTTAAACGGAAACTAACGACTAAATTGAAATGTTTGTAATAAATAAGTAAACAATGTTTCGAATACACGTTTATCAATAAATGTCGATTGTGGACATTTAATACTAGTTTAAGTATTTATTTACTTACGTTGTGTGCATGGGTTACGGATAACCTAGCATTAATAGTGTTGATCCACGTGGGTAGCGGACTTATTAGGTTGACGAATCTAATAAGAGCCCGCTAGGTACGTTGGGTAACCCTATTAATGGGTGAATTATCCTTATGACTCTTTAGGATACGATTGATTTATGGGATAATAAGCGACACGAATAAATAAATGAGTTTATCGAGTTGACGAACTCGATAAGGTCTACTATTTATTCCGAAACTTATTGGACTATGGAGCTTATCGCTTAGACGTCTCATTGTGTCGCATTGAGTCACATATTGTGTTGAATGGAGTTGCATATTGTGATTGCGAAGCATGACGTATTGGTTGTTTGAGTGCATTCATGGCATCATATTGAGTCGATACACCCACACGAGGAATACCAAACACTAGGATTAAATGGTGAAACGAGACGTTTTTAGAAATAAAGAAATGGAACATATTGGGGTAGATAACGTTGATTTGACTAATGTATATATTAAAGTTGGTCTACATTAATAGGTTGTGCCGAGTCGATAGTTGTTGTGCCGTGATTTCTGTTATCTTCTGCTAGTGATTATTTGTGCGTTGATTGCTTGAGGCGAGTTTTATAGCCCTACTTTTGTCTACGTTTTAACTACGTTTTGAACTATTTTGGGGTGAGAATCATGCTACTGTTTTTGGACTGTGAAAACTATTTGGATTTGCTTATGTGCTTGACTGTATAGATAGATGTGCGGTAGTTGTTGCCTTAGACTAGGTTAGACCGTTGCCTAGCTAAGAAGAGACTTCTACCTCGACCTAGCCCGGGGTTGGAAACTGTTCTAGAGGTTGCCATAACAGTGCTGGACTGGAGTCGCGGGGGCCCGAGAAATCCCTGGATACGGGATGTGAGTATATGATTGGAGATCCGGGTAGGATCAGTGTGTGAAACGGTATTTATCTATCTTAGGTCTTGGATAGCAAATCAACTCTTACAGGTCCACTATGATTTTGTTGAACTTAAACCTATGAACTCACCAGCGTAAGCTGACCTTTTAGCATGATTTCTCAGGTAATTGAGAGATGTTTGGAATACGTGATCGGTGAAAGCTTGGCAAGAAGGCGGGGGATGGATCATTTCTGACTCTGATAAACTATGGGGACCTATTTTATTAAACTATGTTTTGGGCCTAATATTTATACTTTTGGATTAAATGTTTTGAATAACTAAATTTGGGATTGGTTTTGAATGTTAAATGACTATCTTTGTGCTATACTTGTGTGCGATACCAATCCAATAGTAACGCCCCGAAAACTTGATTAAGTCTTCCGCTGTACCGAGATTTGGGGGTGTTACATAAGTTCAGCAACACGGTTCTTGTCAATGTGGGTAAGTCCTGACGGAAGAGAGCATTGAATGTTCGATCCCCAGTTGTGGATAACAGTTGTGTGAGGTGCAGATGAAGTAGTTGATAAGGCTCAATGTTGCATTCCATTTGCTCTGCATCATGTATCATTAACAGGTGTGATTCTTTGATATCTGACTCAGAATGTGAAATGTTTTGATCATAATCTGCTGAATCAATCATGGTTAAACATTCTGAGTAGCAAACCGTTTCTTTGTTCTGTGAGGTATCATAGAGTTCAAGCACTTTGGAGATTAAAGAGTCAGTGATGTAAGACATTGTGTTGATGGATATTAGGCACAAGTTGCTTGCATTAATTCACCAAATCGCTAACTACCTTGAAGACAAGTCGCTACTTACCCAAGTCGCTAGGTACTCAAGTTGCTATAAACCTTAAGAACAAGTCGCTAAGACACCAAGTCACTAAGTAGCAACTTGCTAAAGGCTCAAGTCACTGTGAATCAAGTCGCTAAACACAAGTCGCTAACAAAACAAATCGCTAAGCTGACAAGTCGCTAAAAAACAACTCGCTGAGAGATCAAGTCGCTAAAGAGTAACTCGCTAGTAACAA
Source organism: Chrysanthemum seticuspe (assembly GCA_019973895.1). Classification (NCBI taxonomy): domain Eukaryota; kingdom Viridiplantae; phylum Streptophyta; class Magnoliopsida; order Asterales; family Asteraceae; genus Chrysanthemum; species Chrysanthemum seticuspe. The sequence goes on along the minus strand of BPTQ01000007.1, from coordinate 30,951,068 downwards.
CAAAGACAAGTCGCTAGAGATAATAAAGACAAGTCGCTATGTCAACCAAGTCGCTAGCCGAAGTGGTGTCTCCACTACTTTGTACTGTTTGTCGTCTTGTCTCAATAGACAAGTCGCTAGGGCTCAAATCGCTACCACTTCAACTACAAGTCGCTAACAACTAACAAAGCAAGTCGCTACGAAGAAAATTTATCCGAGAACCAAGTCACTAGGAAGAAAAACTTAAACACAGCCCTTTTCAATCCAAAACAAGCTCAACCACAGTGATTCAAGCTTTCCAAATCAAAACCCAAGCACTTACAATGATTCTAAACATAAAAGTACATTCAAGATTCAAACTTTAACACAAGAAATGATCCAAATGATGCAAAAACCACTAAACTTTTTCAAACCCAAAAACCATATAAAACCACTAGAAATCCAAGGATATGTAAGAGAGATGATCAAACCATGGCTCTTGATACCATTCGTAACATATTAGATTTCACAAACACACAATCAATCACAAAGATGGGCGTATGAATATATGGTTTTAGAGAGAGAAAGTGGGATATTCTAGTAAGAGAAACTCATGGAAGGTTAGATTCCAAATGAACATCCAACCCTCTCCCTTGAAGGGAGAGGGCTATTTATACAAAGAAGCACGCCCTCCTTCGGGCTGTGGATAAGGCATACAATGGGTAAAGACCCGTCTTTCCTCCACAGTGATGCACTAGACTAAACTATGCTAATAACTAACTAACAAATAACGTAATAAAAGATATGTCTACGAACTAACTTAAGCTAGATAATATATGGGGTGACCGATGCTTTACAATAGAATTTCCAATTCCTAACATACAATATACCTCACTACAACACTATCAATACGAACCAAACAAACTAGACAAACTGGTCAAGATGATCACATATTGATAACCAAGAAACTGTAACAAACTTGAGAGAGATAACTTTGATATGTGAGAGAAATTATGACTGAATAAGAGATCCAGGGATAGGTACCAGCTTTTATAAGAGCAAAATACACTTCAACCCTTGAAGAAGATAAAACCTGTCACAAGCAGCTAAACATACAAAAATTAGCATAAAATGACACATTAAGTCCCTGGACTTAATATACCAACCATAAGCTTGCAACATAACACATAATTTCAACACCCCTCTCAAGTTTATGGCTTGAACATATTAACCAATCCATGTTTGCTACAAAACTGCTTATGTTGAGAAATACTCAACCCCTTTGTAAATATATCGGCAACATTACTAGCATATGCAACTTTCAAAGTTTTATAACCCTAGAAGTTACTTTTTCCCTTACTAAATGAAAATCTATTTCAAAGTGTTTAGTTTTCTCCTGAAAAATTGGGTTAGCAGCTATTTAAATAGCATAACTACTATCACAAAACAAGTTTGCAGGTAACAGATAATCTATTCCAAGGTCTTTAAAAATTTTAACAATCCAAACAAGCTAACAAGTAGTAGATACAAGACACCTATACTCAGCTTCAGCTGAAGACCTTGAAATAGTTGCGTGTTTCTTACTTCTCCAGGAAACCAGATTATTACAAAAGTAAACACAAAACCCAGATACAGATTCCTAGAAACATGACACTTAGGGGGTGTTTCTTTTTTTTCCTTTGCGTATAATGGTCTTGTCTCAATAAAGTATCTCCTTTAGTAAACTGATACATGAGAAAATCGTGTTTCTTTTTCTTTCTTGATAAATTATCAAAATGGCCTTTCTATCAAATCAACATCTAAACCCACATAAACACTTTGTTTAAAGAATAATCATTAACACTTTGTTTAAAACCATTTTCAACCAAAGCAGTGATAAGTTTCTCATTCCACTGCCTTGGAGCCTGTTTCAGCCCATAAAGAGACTTATGCAACTTACATACCCTGGTTTCATCTTTGTCATAATAGCCAGGAGGCAATTGCATATAAACATCCTCATACAAATCACCATATAAGAAAGCATTGTTAACATCCAATTAAAATAAAGGCCATTTATTAAAGACAGATAACCCGATAAGGCACCTAACAGTGACCATTCTAACAACAGGACTAAATGTTTCCTCATAATCTATGCCTTCTCTTTGATTAAAACTACAAGTCTAGCTTTATATCTATCAACCTCACCAGAAGACTTGTATTTAAGTTTCCAAATCCATTTACACCCTATGGCAATTCTACCTTTAGGTAATTCACATAACTCATAAGTCGTGTTCCTATGTAAAGCTTCCATTTCTGAATTCATAGTTTCTCTCCACATATGATTTTCAGAAGCCTCAGCAAGAGTCTTAGGCTCACAAGACTTATTTAATGTAGTAGAAAAACACATATTCACTCTAGACAGATTAGAATAAGACACATATTTCTCAAGTCCATACTTCACATTACTACCAACAACAAAGTCATTAAACCTAATAGGCTGACTTCTATGTCTACCAGACCTTCTTAGTCTTGGTGATGCTTCCATTTGAACTTCGTGATCCTCACCATTGAAAACATTTTGATTAATGCCATCATAGGTGATAGTTTCTTCTATCTGGGTTGCTGTGGTTGCACCTTCATCATTGATTGTATTAATACAGTCATCTGAAGGTGCCATACCACTACCTTCCACATTAGAAGGGTCCCCTTTTCATCATTGGGACTTTCAGGCCCATGGATATAAAAAAAAGTATAAAGTATTTACTCCACTTTCATCATAATTTAGTTTAGCTTTATTAAAAACATTTTCAACATTATTAAAAACATCAACAGACTCTTTTGAAATATTTGCAGACTTCATTTTAAAAGGAAACACGGTTTTATAAAATTTTACATCTCTAGCAAAAAAAAAAAAAAAAAAAAAAAAAAAAAAAAAAAAAAAAAAAAAAAAGACAGACTTACTTTCCAAACCATACAATTTATGTCCTTTTTTACATTAGAAAAACCAATCAAAACACATTTTTCAGATTTTGAACTAAATTTATCATTTGAGTTTAAAACAGTGGAATAACATAGACATCCAAAAGACCAGATATCAGAGAGACTAGGATCCTTACCATATATAAAAAAATAAGAGAAAGCACCAAACAAGACTGAAGAGGGAAGCATGTTAATTAAGTAAACAACAGTTAAAACACATTCAGGCCACATAGATAGAGAAATCTACCCTTGAAACATAAGACTCCTAGCAACATTCAAAAGGTGTCTATGTTTCCTCTCAGCAATCCCATTCTGCTGAGGAGTATAGGCACAAGATGTTTGGTGGATCATACCCAAATCATTAAACAGTTTAGAAAAATGATTATTAACAAATTTTGCCCCATTATCATATCTAATTATCTTAACTTTCTTGTTAAATAGAGTAAAAATAAGTTTTATAAAACTTTTAATATAGTTTACAACTTCACTTTTTGATTTTAGTAAATAAACCCAGACAGCTCTACTAAAATTATCCATTAAAGTTAAAAAGTATTTAAAACCATCTCTACTAGTCACTTTATAAGGACCCCAAACATCACAATGAATTAAATTCCCAACAGATTCAGATTTATGTTCACTAAAGGGAGAAGGTTCCCTAGTTTGTTTAACCTTGTGACAAATATCACAAGGTGACACATGATCCACCTTTTTTAAAACCAATTTTATCCCCCAAAACAGATAAGACCTGGTCAGCAGGATGACCAAGCCTTTGGTGCCATAACTCATTAGAAACATGACAAACAAACACAAAGTTACACATACCAAGATTAGATTCACCACATTTGTTCACATCCAATAAGTAGAGACAACCAGATTCACTACTAGTCCCCATAAGCTTGCCCAGATTCAAATCCTGAATATAACACTTATGCTCATCAAAACCAACAAAGAACTTGCTGTCCTTAATCATTTTATTAATAAACAACAAACTAACATTATACTCAGGCACAACAAGAACATCAAACAAAACAACACCAGTGTTCAATCTAAGACTACCAATAGCAGTAATTTTGGCAACAGTCCCATTGGGATGCCCCACAATAAGCATAAGACTAGAAATATCAACAACATTAAACATATTCTTAGTAGAATCAGTCATATGCTGATTAGCACCAAAATCAATTATCCAATCCAAAGTAACGTTATACCTCACAGAACCAGTTTTAGCATAATTTTTTTTAATATTCAGATTAAACAAAACATTATTATTAACAAAACTAGGTTTTATACCTGCCATACTAGTAGAAACATTAGAAGAGGGTTTCTCATTGATGAGACTTAAGAGCTTCATCATTTGATCATTAGTAAAAGACCTAGTCATAGAACCAGAAGAAGTAGATGGAAGTTGAGACACATTTGCATTGGCATTAAACTTTTTGACAGCAAAAGACTGTTTTGAAAGATTAGGATTTCTTTTAAAACCATAAGGATATCCACTTAATTCAAAACATCTCTCAATAGTATGACCAATAAGACCATAATGCTTGCAAATCAGATTAGGATTAGGTCCCCTATTGCCACTATTATTATTGTTATTAACCATTTTTGTGTAATTATTTGAATTTGAATTGGTCTTAACAACAAAGGCAGCAGGTTGAACCTTACTGCTAGTACCAGAGACAGACTGGAGTCCTCTATGAGACTCCTATTTGGAAATCACATTAAAAGCCTCCTTTACATCAGGTAAAGGATCTCTAGCCAACATATTACTCCTAATTGGTTGATAAAACTCATTTAAGCCCATTAAGAATTACATAAGTCTAATTAGCTGATTATGTTTCAAAACACCTTCATGAGTAGCACAAGTACAAGCAGGTAATAGAGTCAAAGTGTCAAACTCTCTCCAAAGAGAGTTCAACTTATGATAGTAATCAGGCACAGATAAGTCACTTTGTTTAACAGAATGAATTTTATGCATCACATTGAAAATAACAGACCTATCCATCTTATCATAAGTGTCTTCTAACTCAGTCCAAACCTAAGAGGCAATTTCATAATAGACCTGTCCTAAGTACAACACAGGAGACAAAGACCCAAGAATCCAACCAAGAACAATAGCATTGCACCTGTCCCATTGTTGGGATAAAACAATACTAGTAACAGGTTTAACACAAGAACCATCAACAAATCCCATTTTATTTTTACCTTTTAGAGCAATTTTCATAGCAGTAGACCACATTTTTTATTTATCAGACCCAGTAAGCTTAAAATGGACAATAGGAACATTAGAATTATCATTAGAATGCAAATACAGAGGATTACTAGCATCCAGACTACTGATTAAAATTTCATCCATAACACCAAATAAGCAGATAACAACAAATAAATACAGACAGATTAATAAGAACCAACAACAAGCAAACCAAGCAATAACAACAAAAAATTAAGAAATAAATCCACCAGACTTCCAAGATTGCCCAATATCCTATCCTCCAACGACCTAGACTCAATAACAAATAAATATTGAGAAAGAAGAATAAAACTAAAACTCACACCCAATCCAATTGCAGTACCCAGTCTCACACCTATTTGTGGGAAGGGCAGGTTTCCGTATTTCTCAAAGAAGCAGCTCAAGAAGTTACCCACAGAGTTTGCAGTGAAAAAGACTAAAGTACTTAGTGAATTAAAGGAAGAAGAAAACCTTACAGTGCTATGAAGATATGCAACAGAAAGAATAGATCACCAACACTCTTGATTCACTTAGTAAAGAGTGTTAGTAACCAAGAACAAGCCCCAATAACTCCTCATGAAACCACCCGAATCAAGATCCCCAAATTGACAATTCAGGGTTTCAAGAAACCCTAAATGACAAATCCAAGAATCACCACAAAAACAAAAATTCACACCACGACCGTTGAGATAACAACCTTAATTGAGCCCAATTGCACTCTAATCAAGAAACCCCCAAATATGAGACCAAACCCTAGAAACCCTAATATCAAGAACCAACGGAGATCGAAACATGGCTGTGATACCATGTTAAAACTATGAATCTAATACCATAAATCACAACACCACCACTTATAAATCACCCAGCCAACCTCCCCTTGGTGAAATTCTTTTATTACTCAATAGACAAGAATATGAGTCCACAAAACGTGTGCTCACCAAACAAATACAAACAAAAGAGATAGTCCCCTTCAGAAGGATCATATGTATCTCACTACAAGAATCTGATACAATATACCTCACTACAACACTCTCAATACTAACCAAACAAACTAGACAAACTAATCAAGATGATCACATACTGATAACTAAGAAACTATAACAAACTTGAGAGAGAGAGAGAGAGATAACGTTGATGTGTGAGAGAAATTATGACTGAATGAGAGATCCAGGGATGGGTACCAACTTTTATAAGAGCAAAATACACTTCAACCCTTGAAGAATATAAAACCTGTCACACGCAGCTAAACATACAAACATTAGCATAAAATGATACATTAAGTCCTTGGAATTAATATACCAACCATAAGCTTGTAACATAACACATAATTTCAACACTTACAACGATTTATTATTTATATGATCAATAATGCTTTTTTTGCCGATAAGTTCGACCATACATACCTTAAAATCTCGGCTCGTCATACGTTGACATTAGTCTTGTGCTATATATACGTTCATGTTCAACACCTAGTAACATTAACTTTCATATTCAGATCAAGATGCTATATGCCACCGTAATGGATAAGAATTCACATTGATGTTTTCGGATTAGTGTAAGGGTTATCATACAAAGAAGTCACTAAAGTTTGCGTGAAATTTGTCTTAAGGCACTAAAGTTTCAAAGTTGTCATCCAGGTTACTCAACGTCACGGGTTTGTTTTATGTGCTACTGAACCTTTTAAAACAGTCACTCGGGTCACTCTCAAGGTGGGCAACATGTTAGCACTTTCACTTTTCAAACATTGACACCTTAGGTCACTGTGGTTTGTGGAGTATCACGAATTTAGTCCATAATTTTTTTATTATATATTTAACTATTAATACGCTATCAAGGTCCATTTTATACGCTTTCTTACTTTCTTTTATCTGTTTTCGTCCGTTTTTATACATATCACCTGTTTTTATACGTGTTTATACGTTTTTATCCGTTTTCATCCGTTTTTATACGTTTTCGTGTGTTATTATACGTTCAGGTTCGTTTTTATATGTTTTTTTACGTTTTCATACATTTTCATTCATTTCTATCTGCTTTCATACGTTTTTACCGTTTTCATCTGTTTATATACGTTTCCGTCCATCTTTATATGCTTTCGTTCGTTTTTATACGTTCTTCGTACGTTTTCTAACATTTTTATCCGTTTTATCTGTTTTCATATGTTTTTATACGTTTTCATACGTTTTTATCCGTTTTTATCTATTTTCATATGTTTTTATACGTTTTCATATGTTTTTATACGTTTTCATACGTATAAAAACAGAAGAAAAAAACGTATAAAACAGATGAAAACGGATAAAACGGTTAAAAACAGACGAAGACGTATAAAAACAGATGATAATGTATAAAATGGAAAAAAGCGTATGAAAACGTAAGAAACGGGCAAAACATATAAATACGGACGGAAATTGATAAAAACGATGAGAACGTATAAAAACAGACGAAAACGTAAAAAAAAGGATGAAAACGTATAAAAACGGGTGAAAATGTATAAAAATAGATGAAAACATATAAAAACGTATAAAACGAACGAAAATGTATGAAGACGGACAAAAACGTTTAAAAACAGACAAAAATGCATGAAAATGAGCGAAAACAGATAAAAACAGACAAAAATATATAAAAACGGATGAAAACGTATAAAAAGGATAAAAATGAACGACAACGTATAAAAACGGACAAAAATGTATAAAAACGGACTAAAACGTATAAAAACGGACGAAAACATATAAAAACCGATAAAAACGGATTATAACGGATAAAAACGTATAAAAGCGGATAAAAACGTATGAAAACGTATAAAAACGGTCAAAATAACGGAAATAGTGGTAAAGGGACTAAATCCGTGATACTCGACAAACCACAAGGACCTTTTAGTACTTAAAAAATTAGCCACGTAGGATTTTTACCGGTTACCAAAAATATAGTAACAATATAATCGGTCGCAAGAAGTTGAGTAACCTAGTTAACAACTTTGAAACTTTAGTGCTTTAAGACAAATTCCACACAAACTTTAGTGACTTCTGTAACTATGTTAACTTTGGATTATAAAGATCCAAATATATGAAACAAACCCAAAACACAAAAGTGGTGTACTAATCATTATATTTTTCTTTAGGCGCTAAAATTTGACTAAAAATTATACAAAATTAACGGTTCAACTAATTCATTAGAAAAATAAACGTGGATATTCCAATAATTGAACATTAATATGAGTTTACAGAAGTTGGTTATGAAATCCAACTGATAAAGCCAAACTGAAAACACAGCCAATTTTTCATTAGATGTTTTTTATTGACTTTGAATATTGACCAAAAGGTGAAGTCAAATTTTGGAATTTTATTTAGTCTCGAACAACATAGATTGAATTTTTGAATTCCTTCTTCTTAGAAAAAACGAAAGGAATTTGGCTTTTAACTCTTTTCAGCCCACGTATTTAGAAAGGATAAAGTGTAACAATTTTTATGACTGCCATGTGTATAAATTTATATATTAGTTCACCAATATATTCGTTTAACATCTTAGGCTAGTCCCAGTGGTGACCTGAGACAACCTGGGACAACCTGCGCCACGTCAGCTTTCTCTCTCCAGCAACCTGAGACAACCCGGATGCCCCAGTCGACGACCCGAGGATTTCTTTTTTTTTTTTTTGTATTATTCAGTGCGTTGGGAAGGCTAAACCCTTGCTCCAATATCGAGCGTCAAAGCACTCGATGTCCACAAAATTCTTGTCCAACCGATCTCCCAACCTATCTCCCACATTGGTACCCAACCGATCTTGACATCGGTCAAACATCAATTTTGGTGTTGCCCAACCGATTTCACATACTCCACTGCGACAAGCTTATAGTTGTCTCTATCAAAATCAGTGACGGAGCCAGGGGTGTCTCGGAGGTTATGGAACATCCATGGATATTTGTGTCTTAGTGTTAATTTTGTTAAAAAACACCGATTTTTTTTAAATGCATCTGATTTTTAAAAATTGTGTTTGCAGTATTTAGTTTATTTTAAATGCATCTAATTATACCGCGTCTTGATTCCGTCCCTGCTCAAAACCTATTCAAAACTTTTTGGTTGATAATTTGTACTAGTAGTGCTATAAGCCTATATGTACAACAAAAGCTAATAAAGTAAGAAATATTACATAAAAGTTTTATTTATCCTATGACTTAAAGCAGGAGGTACGGTGGTGCCAAACTTGGTGCCAACGAGTTTGGCGCGACGCCAAGCTTGGCGCACCGATACCCCTGTCGCGCCAAAGTCCCTCGCGCCAAAACTAACAGCCAAGTTTTTGTTTTTTTTTTTTTTTTTTTTTTTTTTTTTTTTTTTTTTCTTTTTTTTTTTTTAAATAGCCGTTGGAATTTAAACCAAACGGCTAGTTTTTGGTTTTTTTGAAATTTTGACCTCTTTTTTACCACTTTTACCCACTTTCAAATCCTATATAAACCTTATCACTTATACCACTTCACACACACTTCAAATACATCTCAACTTCAATATTTTTTCAAGAAAATGAATCCCAACAACACCCCTTGGATCAATCGAATGCTTAACGATCCATCGAACCAAATGATCGGTTCGTCTTCGAATCCGAATCCGAACACCCAACAACAATACTTTCCTTCGTTTTCTCAACAAAACTCATGCGTCAATCCCGACGAATACGCTTTGTTTTCTCAATGGAAAATGCAACAACAACAACAAAACGAATCACAACCAAGATCGTCCCACAAATCGTTCCACCTTGTTGACGAATCCGAATCCGAAGAGGAAGCGGTCATCCCGACCCCCACGTCCAAAAAAACAAAAATGAAGGAACCGGCGAAGGCAAAGAAAACGAAAAAAAAGCAACCAACAACCGAAGAGGAAGCCGAGACCCAGCAACGATCGCGTAACGCATGGACCGACCAAGAAGAACTACTTTTGGCGCAAACTTACATTGAAGTATCCGAGGATCCAAAAGTCGGTGCGGATCAAGGTAATGAAACGTTTTGGTATAAAGTTTTGGAAGCTTACAACAAGGAAGCAAAAAAACAAAAGTTTGTAACTCGTACCAAGAACATGCTTACCGGAAAGTGGACTCCGATGAATCGTTGTGTCGGGAAGTTTAATTCGATTGTGAATGAAACGGCTGTTATGAGTGGGGAGAACGATATGGATTTCATGGAACGTTGCCACACTTTGTACAAACGATATCATGGCGATTTTAAACATTCGTCGGCTTGGAAGTTTTTGAAGGACAAGCATAAGTGGAAAAATCCGGACTCAACAAATGCAAGACGTAATCGTCTTCAGGTTACGGAAGAGGATCCCGAGCATTTTGGACCCGACGCATTGCCAAGGCCGGACGGGGTGTACCGGATCGCAAAGTGCCAACGTTCGTCTAACTCGACCGCAAGTTCCGGTTCAAACCCGGAAATGTTTTCACAAATGATGGAAAAACAATACGAGTTGGAGCGAAAAATGAAGCAAGATGTTCTTGAGCGGGAGTCTCGAGCGAGGGTCGATTTAATCGAAACTCAAAGGATAGCCGAAGATATGCGGGTTCTATCTATGGACACAAGCACGCTCGATCCGATGAACGCGTCAATCGTGAGGGCCTAACAAGCACGGATCCGGGCAAAATATTCACAAGAATAATTATGTTATGTTTTTTTTAAGTTTATTGTTTTTTTTATTTCTTGTAATTTTTTTTTTTATGAATAAAGTAATTTTAGGATATATTGTTTTTAAATTTTATAAAAAAATAAAAAATAAAAAAATTGAGTTTGGCACCAAAAATTCTGGTGCCAACGGATACCCCAGAAATGTGGTGTCAAACAGTTTCTGGTGCCAAACTCAAAAACTGCTGACGTGGCAGTTTGGCACGAGCTTGGCACCACACTTTGGCACCACTGTACCCAGTGCTCTTAGGAAAATATTATTTTGAAATGTGTAGATGGTTCTCTTTAGTTAAAACACATTTAATGAGATGGAGAACACGATTGGCTAATATTTGTAAAAGTCAACGCTTCAAGAAACAAACAACCATGCATGGTCTGTGAACACTGTAAATAAAAGTGTGTTGGAATTCATCATCTGAACTGAGTTTCGTTTTATCGTATATAAGGCTGAAAGTAGTGGCGATCGGCGCATTAATGTTATCTCAGCTTTCTTTTTCATCTCACTTTCACTTATTATACATTTGTTTTGGTCACCTTTTCTCATATTTATAAAAATATACTTTATTAAATAACTCACACAATCACAAACCAAATATTAAATTATAAAACATCCACTTTTTCACTTCTCTCTATATGGTGAGTAACTCACCATACGGATGCAATGTTACCGTGAGTTGGGACATGCATTTTTGTTGGAAGGTGATGTAACCATCCGTATTTTTAGGTTACTTTTCATTTTCGAGAATTTAGTATTCACTTTTACTATTCACATTCATTATTCATCTCGTAAAATTTTTAATCCACATTCTCGTAAGATAAATTATTTTAGTAATAACCTGAGAGTTCGACCATCGTTAGATCATTTTCGCAAAAGTTATTAAGTAAACATCGTTTTAAAGTTTCGTTTTAGACGGTCCACCGTTTAAACATCACACGTATAACGAAAATCAACTCTGACAATTTTTCTCGCATCAGATTAATTTTTAGATCACTCATGATTAATTTGAGAATTTTTAAGATTTATAACTAAACTTACGTTTTAAACAATTCTACTTACATCCAGACTTAACGATTCCTGCACTGTGTTTCTAATATGTTTTTGAAACTTGTACATTTTTTGGAAAAGTCAAACATATTTCCCTCCTCCTTTGACCATAAAGGAATTAACCTTATACGTTTTACATTTTTGCTTAAATCGCGTAACTTTTAAACTTCACGTATAACTGTTAAGTTATCCCGCGTATGACGAAAATCAAAGTTTGACATCTCATATCACTTTTAGACTAATTTTAGTCTACTCTAAATAAATTCACGATCATTTCCCTGAAATTTCGTTCCTTTCTAAAAAACTGTGTATTACGCGTTTTTTACCCGTATTTCCAGCTTTAAGCAGCGTTTTTGCACCCAATAAGACTTATCACCCATTTTATATTTTTAAATGGAGTATAATGATGAGTTTCATCATTCCTACAAGTTTCATATTTTTACGATACCCGGTTTTACGTTTTATGGCTTCGGTTGACATTTAACGGAACCAAAACTCACTCCGTAACCAAGATAATACCAAAACTAACCACCTAAGTCATCATTTTGGTGGCAAAATCCTAACCATGCTTCCCTTAGATCATTACAAGTGTCCTAACCTAACCATGGTTAATATTTAACCCAATATATGGTTAACCAAACTTACCCTCCTATAAATAGGAAGTAAAATACAACATCTTCACAAACTGTTCTTGGTCGTTCATATCATAAATCCTTCACATCTTCCATCATTTGATCTATAAACTCCAAGTTTATGCAAGGAAGTTCCAAAGATCAAGCCACTACATCAAATCTATAGCAAGTTTAAGTGATCTTCTTGAGTTTAGATCCACTCAAGTCACTTAGTACTTCATCACCAACTCTTCAAGTTTGCAAGGGTGCCAAGGTGTGGAAAGCTAGCTCAATCCGAAGTCTTACGCGATCAATCAAAGTCCTATCCTTACTAAGTTACTCCTTTCTTATTGAAAGCCAAAAGTTGTAAGCAACGTATCACCACCATCATCTCATCCTTATTATTCATAATCTTAACAATTTCATGCTATATATATAGTTACTATGTTGATTCATGATGTACATATACTCAATCACTTGTTTTAATTCACATATTGTCGCAAAAGTAACAAACTAGTAAACTAGTCATATTCTACACATGTGAGACCATTAAAAACAGTAACATAAGGACTTTGTAACTTACATAATATGGTAGAAAAGATAAAAAGGTAAACATAGCAATTTGAATCACCCGAAACGGACAAACGAGTCAAAAGTTATAAGCAAAAGAAGTTAGCGAAACCTAAACGCCAAAACTACCATGTATAAGCTGTTTTCAGTTCTGTCTTTTTAAAAGTGGTACTTCTAGTCCGAATCATCAAAAAGTTAAAACACGAAAGTTGTCCGGAACGACGTTTTCCTTCAAATCGGACCTTGAAAACGCATAAATAGGCCAAAATCTTTCAAAAACAGAAACTGCCGTAAATATAGTCTCACAACTATACTTTTGTCACAACTAAAAGCAAACCAAGAGGCCTAATGGCCATAAGCCAAGACCACGGCTACGACTAAGGTCAAAGCTAAGCCTCAAGACCATGGTAGTCAGGACCAAAGTCACGGCAAGGCCATGGCTAAAGCCTTAAGGCTTGTTTACCCAAGACCGTTAACTAAGGTGATCATATTTATGAAAACGACGAGAACTTGTAAAAACTAGATACTTATTAAAAACACGATAAACTTTATGTTATAACAATCTTCACTCAAAACATATGTTGTATCTACTAAGTGCTACAAAAGTAGGGAGCTTCATGTGAGGGGTTTCATTTGGGTAAACGGATCGACGAGTTGCTGGATTTATGAATTAAAGTGTCCTAGCTCCTCGAACGTTTACTACATGACCTCTGAATTATGATGGCCCGAACGGTAGTACGATATATATAAACTAAACATGTTTTCACAACTAGACCATTTCTATAAACGACATACTCAAATACCATGTACTACATCATGATCAACATAGAGACGTATATAGTTTTGTTATTTCTTTCGCATTATTATTCCAAACCTAAGTCGCAACATCCTATTCTAGGTTGCTCGTAGAAGTTCTCACGGCATATCCATCATTCTCATTATACATTTGATATCATTTACTCTGAGGTGAGTTCATAGCCCCACTTTCTATTACTTAATTGTTTTACAAACCCTTGGGGGAGATACATGCTTTATTTTAAACCGAACACATTGCTTTCAAATTCTATACTTATCTGATTATTTTACTTGCACTAAGTTACCGCATTTGCCACTTAAGTCCCTAAATCATGAATCATTAATCACGAGTGAAGTGAGCGCGAATATTGTGGATAGATCTATCGGGATTGACGAATCCCGTTTGTTTGACCAGGATCCGGTAAACAAACGCACTATATTTGAGTACATCAGGTAAACCGGCAAATTTTACCTACTTGGGGCATCGGTTACTATTATATGACAGCAAGTTAACGCCTTGATTGCATGATGCTTAGTGAATAATATCTGTTTTGTTTTCAACATTATGGGTGTATAACAACGTAACCTACACAAACATTATGTGTTCAAATGATTTCCTAAACTCTATGAATTCACTCAACCTTTGCGTTGACAGTTTTAAGCATGTATTTCAGGTCCATAATGTCGGAAGCTGGCACGGAAGAGCGAGGACTAGATCAAGAAGGCTATAAATTTTATTATCATTCGAAAACCAATTTAATGTATTTTGTAAACTTGAAATCATCTGGGACCTCATTTTTGTAAACTCTGATATTTATATAAATCGAATGATAAATATTTTAAAACGACTCCATTAGAGTTCGTTTTCTATTATTATGAATGTTGTGCCATGAAGTAACACCCAGTTTGAATTCCGCTGCGTATCACGAAATTGGGGGTGTTACAGATTGGTATCAGAGCCGCAGTTATAGAGAAACGGGTCTAATCGAGACTTAAACTATAACTACTTTTTCAAACAAAAACATTTTATAGCCTTCTATTCTCCGTGCCTTCCATCCTCCAGACGATTATGTGACTTTCAAACATTTTAAGCTATACAAACATACTAGTATATTGATATATACACTTGACATAATTTCAATCATAAACAAAGTACTCAACATATATGCGTATGCCTATTCTAAGGCATTACGGAACAATCATATTTTTCCTAATCTCCTAATCATGCATCTACTCGTGCTTTTTAGGATTACGAAACTTTATCCAAGACATTGTAACTGACTACAATGGTCTTTCCTACTTCTCAGACATTGTGAGATCCAATGGTCTCATTCATTTTTTCAAGACACTGTGAGATACAGTGGTCTCTATTACATTCTCAGACACTGTAAATACTACAGTGGTCTCATTTATTTCTCAAGACATTGTGGGTTACACAATGGTCTCTTCATCATTTCTCAAGACATTGTGGGTTACACAATGATATCTCTATCATTTCTCAAGACATTGTGGGTTACACAATGGTCTCTTCATCATTTCTCAAGACATTATGAGTTATACAATGATCTCTCTATCACTTCTCAAGACATTGTGGGTTACACAATGATCTCTCCATCATTTCTTAGACATTGTGAGTTACACAATGGTCTCTATTATTTCCTAGACATTGTGAGTTACACAATGGTCTCAACTATTTCTCAGACATTGTGAGTTGCACAATGGTCTCAACTACTCCTCAGATATTGTAAGTTATACAATAGTCTCTAAAAATTATCTTCTAAAAATTATATGATATCATTTTGCATGAAACCCGTCACAGTCTATCAATTTCCCTAATGGAAATACAAGAAATAGGATTTCTAAAGGACAAAGTGACTCATCATCTACAAAAGCTGAAGTTCAGCAACTTTCTCTACATTCATCAAAATTCTCTTCTGAAACCTTCATTGTTAAAGGTCTGTAATGCTAGCCAAGTATGGACTATTTTAGGATTACTCAAGATTTCGTTTCCACACATATCTACCCATACTATCTTCTATGCAATGAAATGTGAAAACATAGGTTACAAGTCTTTTAGGGCCAGGACTTGCAACTGGATGGTTTGATATCGCCTTTGCTTAGTGGACAATTTCTCAAAAGCTATGGACATATCACAAGTATACCTAATTTAGGTATTTGAAAATTTTATCGAACCTCGGCTAAATATAGCCTAATCACCTATATTTAACCTAGGGGTATTGGAACATAGTCTGATTAACTATGTTCGACTTAAATTTTTCAAACACTGACAACAGTTATACAAGGGTTATATTCAGGTTAATTTCCTACTTAAACTCGATAAACCACCAGAATTCATTAAAAAGATCTAGAGACACGATAGTGTCTTACCACTCAGCAAAATCTTAACATCTTATTTATACTACCTAATTTCATTCTTGAAATTTTCATACATGAGATAATCCGAACTACTATCTTGGGATAGTCATCAAATCTTCTCGTCATTTCTTAGGAGTACTAGCCTGTTTAGGTTTCAAGGATCTCATTCCGCCATATTCCTTTAAAAATTCACTTTTGATTTTAAAACAAACTTGACATCTCTACCTAAGAATAATGGTAAACATACGCTACACTCTTCTAATCGTCAACATATCACATCATTACCTGAACCCCATTGAAATTCAATTTGTAAAACTTCACAGTACCACGTTTCTTTCAAACACTAGTAGACATAAACACTATACGATATAGCCTTCATCTCGAAACCACCTAAGACAGGATCAACTTTGGAAATGGTTTGGATAACCACTTGCCACTAGCAAGACTTTCCTACAACATCATTACAAACCATTTTACATCAACAATACCTTACACCTTTGATTAACAACAGTTACCCTAACAACAACCAAACTATTTCATTTTGAGGCACTATATAGACGAAAGTGTTAGTTAACCATTTGCTGAACTAAGGTGTTTAGGGATCACCCACGAAACAATTAAGGAAACCATACAAATATGAATTAGGCTCCATGCCGCACACTATCACCAAAAACTCCATGTTAGAAATTAAGGTTTTATTGATAACCTCGATATAATAAGATATGATTCGTTTTGAGAATCGGGAAAAGCCAAACTTTAGGTATATTGGACTCTATAAGATTTTAACAAAACCCTTTAGGTTATCAACTTAAGCCACATGGTACATAATACATTCTATGACAAAAAACTTGAGAACACAAAGATTAGAATTCGGTGCATACATCCACATTTCCCTAGACAATTCAACATCGGGTAACACACCCTGAATTCCGGGACGGAATTCCCATTAAGGGGATGAGACTGTAACCACCCGCATTTTTAGGTTACTTTTCATTTTCGAGAATTTACTATTCACTTTTACTATTCACATTCACTATTCATCTCGTAAAATTTTTAATCCACATTCTCGTAAGATAAATTATTTTAGTAATAACCTGAGAGTTCGACCATCGTTAGATCATTTTCGCAAAAGTTATTAAGTAAACATCGTTTTAAAGTTTCGTTTTAGACGGTTTACCGTTTAAACATCACACGTATAACGAAAATCAACTCTGACAATTTTTCTCGCATCAGATAAATTTTTAGATCACTCATGATTAATTTGAGAATTTTTAAGATTTATTATTTTTAATATTACCAAATAAGCCCAGCGCAGAACAAAACTAAACTTACGTTTTAAACAATTCTACTTACATCCAGACTTAACGATTCCTGCACTGTGTTTCTAATATCTTTTTGAAACTTTTACATTTTTTGGAAAAGTCAAACATATTTCCCTCCCTTTGACCACAAAGGAATTAACCTTGTACGTTCTACATTTTTGCTTAAATCGCGTAACTTTTAAACTTCACGTATAACTGTTAAGTTATCCCGCGTATGACGAAAACCAAAGTTTGACATCTCATATCACTTTTAGACTAATTTTAGTCTACTCTAAATAAATTCACGGTCGTTTCCTTGAAATTTCGTTCTTTTTTGAAAAACTGCGTATTACGCGTTTTTGACCCGTCTTTCCAACTTTAAGCAGCGTTTTTCCACCCAATAAGACTTATCACCCATTTTATATTTTTATATGGAGTATAATGATGAGTTTCATCATTCCTACAAGTTTCGTATTTTTACGATACCCGGTTTTACGTTTTATGGCTTCGGTTGACATTTAACGGAACCAAAACTCACTCCGTAACCAAGATAATACCAAAACTAACCACCTAAGTCATCATTTTGGTGGAAAAATCCTAACCATGCTTCCCTTAGATCATTACAAGTGTCCTAACCTAACCATGGTTAATATTTAACCCAATATATGGTTAACCAAACTTACCCTCCTATAAATAGGAAGTAAAATACAACATCTTCACAAACTGTTCTTGGTCGTTCATATCATAAATCCTTCACATTTTCCATCATTTGATCTATAAACTCCAAGTTTATGCAAGGAAGTTCCAAAGATCAAGCTACTACATCAAATCTCTAGCAAGTTTAAGTGATCTTCTTGAGTTTAGATCCACTCAAGTCACTTAGTACTTCATCACCAACTCTTCAAGTTTCCAAGGGTGCCAAGGTGTGGAAAGCTAGCTCAATCCGAAGTCTTACGCGATCAATCAAAGTCCTATCCTTACTAAGTTACTCCTTTCTTATTGAAAGCCAAAAGTTGTAAGCAACTTATCACCACCATCATCTCATCCTTATTATTCATAATCTTAACTATTTCATGCTATATATATAGTTACTATATTGATTCATGATGTACATATACTCAATCACTTGTTTTAATTCACATATTGTCGTAAAAGTAACAAACTAGTAAACTAGTCATATTCTACACATGTGAGACCATTAAAAACAATAACATAAGGACTTTCTAACTTACATAATATGGTAGAAAAGATAAAAAGGTAAACATAGCAATTTGAATCACCCGAAACGGACAAACGAGTCAAAAGTTATAAGCAAAAGAAGTTAGCGAAACCTAAACGCCAAAACTACCATGTATAAGCTGTTTTCAGTTCTGTCTTTTTAAAAGTGGTACTTCTAGTCCGAATCATCAAAAAGTTAAAATACGAAAGTTGTCCGGAACGACGTTTTCCTTAGGTACCAAAGAAGCTCGGACCTTGATAACGCATAAATAGGCCAAAATCTTTCAAAAACAGAAACCGCCGTAAATATAGTCTCACAACTATACTTTTGTCACAACTAAAAGCAAACCAAGAGGCCTAATGACCATAAGCCAAGACCACGGCTACGGCTAAGGTCAAAGCTAAGCCTTAAGACCATGGTAGTCAGGACCAAAGTCACGGCAAGGCCATGGCTAAAGCCTTAAGGCTTGATTACCCAAGACCGTTAACTAAGGTGATCATATTTATGAAAACGACGAGAACTTGTAAAAACTAGATATTTATTAAAAACATGATAAACTTTATGTTATAACAATCTTCACTCAAAACATATGTTGTATCTACTAAGTGCTACAAAAGTAGGGAGCTTCATGTGAGGGGTTTCATTTGGGTAAACGGATCGACGAGTTGCTGGATTTACGAATTAAAGTGTCCTAGCTCCTCGAACGTTTACTACATGACCTTTGAATTATGATGGCCCGAACGGTAGTACGATATATATAAACTAAACATGTTTTCACAACTAGACCATTTCTATAAAAGACATACTCAAATACCATGTACTACATCATGATCAACATAGAGACGTTTATAGTTTTGTTATTTCTTTCGCATCATTATTCCAAACCTAAGTCGCAACATCCTATTCTAGGTTGCTCGTAGAAGTTCTCACGGCATATCCATCATTCTCATTATACATTTGATATCATTTACTCTGAGGTGAGTTCATAGCCCCACTTTCTATTACTTAATTGTTTTACAAACCCTTGGGGGAGATACATGCTTTATTTTAAACCGAACACATTGCTTTCAAATTCTATACTTATCTGATTATTTTACTTGCACTAAGTTACCGCATTTGCCAATCTTAAGTCCATAAATCATGAATCATTAATCACGAGTGAAGTGAGCGCGAATATTGTGGATAGATCTATCGGGATTGACGAATCCCGTTTGTTTGATCAGGATCCGATAAACAAACGCACTATATTTGAGTACATCAGGTAAAACGGCATATTTTACCTACTTGGGGCATCGGTTACTATTATATGACAGCAAGTTAACGCCTTGATTGCATGATGCTTAGTGAATAATATCTGTTTTGTTTTCAACATTATGGGTGTATAACAACGTAACCCACACAAACATTATGTGTTCAAATGATTTCCTAAACTCTATGAATTCACTCAACCTTTGTGTTGAGAGTTTTAAGCATGTATTTCAGGTCCATAATGTCGGAAGCTGGCACGGAAGAGCGAGGACTAGATCAAGAAGGCTATAAATTTTATTATCATTCAAAAACCAATTTAATGTATTTTGTAAACTTGAAATCATCTGGGACCTCATTTTTGTAAACTCTGATATTTATATAAATCGAATGATAAATATTTTAAAACGACTCCATTAGAGTTCGTTTTCTATTATTATGATTGTTGTGCCATGAAGTAACACCCAGTTTGAATTCCACTGCGTATCACGAAATTGGGGGTGTTACAGGTGAGTGAGTCACTCATTAGGCTGGTCCCAGTCGTGACCTGGGTCATCAAGTGCCACGTCAGCTTTCTCTTTCCAGCGACCTGACACGACCCGGATGCCCCAGTCGATGACCCAAGCTTAAAAAAAAAAAAAAAAAAAAAAAAAAAAAAAAAAAAAAAAAAAAACCATTTTTAACATAAACTTAAATTTCATTAATAATAAAAATGTTACAATGCTAAATAAAAACAATACGAAATACATAAATCATAAATCTAATCTGAATGCTCCCCGCATGCAGAGTCATACGAGGGAGTACGAGAACCGGCAAATCCCTCGAAGCGAGCCAAATCTTCCTCGTCTAGCAGAGGTTCCCCCGGTAGCTCGAAGTTGGTAGTCGAAATTGATGCACCAACACCATCCTTTTTGTTCTCCCGATAGCTCCAATTGATTTTGGTGCTGACGTTGTTCGTTATCTTCTGAACACACTGCCACAACTTGTCAACAACCTCGCAATCTTTGCGGGCTTGATCTTTCAAAAATTTGTCTATCACAGCTTTTCGTTCAGGCGTAATGTCGTTGCAACTCTTGTACTTTTCTCTCATCTGTTCCTTCTCCGCCTTCGCCTGGTCAAACAATTCGATGACGCTTATAATAGCGTTTTTCCGATCCTCATCGTCTTTATGGCATTGATTTTGAACGTACACTTGCATATCTTCAACGGAATGGGAGAGACGGCAAGCCATAATAAATCTTGTGTTGAGAAGTATTTTGAGGTTGAATTGTGTTTGAAATTGTGTGTTAAGAAGTGTGTTTGAGGTGAAGTTGATATTTATAGAGTGGTAAATTTGGTTTGAATTTTTTTATTTATTTTTTATTTTTTATTATTATTTTTTTTTTCAGTTTAATGACCAAACGGTCAGATTTTAAAATTTGTGTGTGATTTTACAAACGGTCAAAGCAAAGTGGGGATTTGGAAGCCTTAAACATCGAGCGAGTTTTCACTCGATATGCCAAATATTTGCTCTTCGACCGATGTCACAACCGACATCCCCATTCGTCTTGCCCGATCTTAACATCGGTTGGGGATGGTTTTTTTTTGTGGCCAACCGATGTCGACTCCACGAATGCGTCCAGCCTTATGGAGCAAACACACCACCACTTCGGTTAGTCTAACTAGGGATAGGATATAAATAATTAAATACCTCCAAAAAATACAAGTGATACTCTCCTAGTTTCTTAATTTTTTTTATTTTATATTTTTACAATTTTATCTATATTATAAAAATGTGAAATGAAAAGTGTGAAAATAAAATAAAATTTAATAAGTCAAAAATATTAAATTGTATAAAAGTACGAAAAACTGTGTTATACTGTAAATAGTGGGTCAAAGGATAGTAGAAAGTACAATTATATTTGTATTTTAAATGGAGTAAGGGGGTGCCAATAACATAAGCCATCTAGTGTAAGGTGACTCATGAAAAGGGTTGGAAACCGTTGCGGTTCCTGTGATTATGTTGAGTACGTCTAAGTAAAAAAATCGACATATTCAGATAACTTGACAAAGAAAACATCATAAATTTACCAGCGCATGACTATGTTTTTCCGTATAGAGCTATGTTAAAATATCTTTAAATGGTTTGGTTTGATGAAAAGGGTCAGAAACGATGTTGGGATACTTCAATTAACTTGTTTACATTTGAGTCAAAAGTTCTGGATAACGTGAAAAAAAAAAAAAAAAAAAAAAAAAAAAAAAAAAAAAAAAAAACCTCATCCATTTATCAATGTAAAAAAATATTTAGTTATGTGTCGAAGTAGGCTTTTTTTCATTTTATGCTTACTTAACTTCATTTTATGTCGAAGTAGATATTTTTTTTACCACTGAATAAGATTCCTACCTCTAACCAAGAGGTCCCGGGTTCGAGTAATAATTTGAAGCATTTTTTTTCAAAAAAAATAGTTTTGTAATTCAAAAAGAGATAGTGGCACAACTTGTTCCTCGTTTGTCTTCCACCATTATATAAATCTTATCTTAAATACAGAATGTGGATTATAGGTTTGGAAAAAAATTTAAAAATTATGTGATTGTATTGTAACAAATGACAAGATAGAACGAAAAGGTCTAAAGACAATGTTAGTGAAATCCGGATGTCTCAATCTTATATGATTCGAAAATAATACTAAGATATCATGTATGTATCTAAGTTTTATTTTAACGCTTTAGGCGTCTAATTTTTATTTATTTATTTTTTCCATCCATATAGTTTGATGTGCATGTTGTGTCTTAACATTTGAACTACTATCCTCTTAACCAAGTTATCGATCTTTATTTTGTCAATACCAGAGTGAGTCGATTCTTTGTTAAATATCACCTTTATATGTTGAACGGTAGAATCTAGAGCGCAAATCATATATACTAATTTTCCAATATCACGATTTTAGGTGTATGTAATTTTAACTTATGTTTGATATTCGAACAACTCTTTAATGACATGCGTGCAATTTTCAGTCGATGGAGTACAAAAGGAGATCACGTATTAAAAGAGATTTCAACACTAATGAATACCAAAACAAAAAGTCCCCTAAACATAGTACAATATGTTTAAGGATGTTAAATATGCGAGCAGAAAGTCTTCGATATTTAACCGAGGAACCTTGTTCATCAAGATTTGCGGAATTTCAGATTATGGTTACGTGTAATCCATCGCACATTAATCCATCGAAAGAGAACCGTGTTTAATGTACAACTGCTACTTAGGGAGAGCTAGTTGTTTTCGTGACCAGCCTTTTCACATTTTCAATCAGTAAATGTGATATAGAATGTAGAATGTTTTTATAGAACAAGTGTAATTCTATATTCTCTAACACATCTCTTGTTAGTTATAAGGATAAAGTCTTAACCATATTCCTGAATTTGTCTAACCCATTCATACACAAACTACTAAATATATCTATTTGTAATGAACCACATTTTAACAAGTGCAGTTAGTTCTTTGGGTTATAATTTTTTCTTCAGTGGTGTGGTGGTCTGGATTGTTTGGACTTAAAACTTAAAAGGGAAGCCCATAGATTTGCCCTAAGCCTTACACACTTAAGAACTGAAAAGCCCATACAAGTGCCTTTTAAGCCATAGAGAATACATGTTAAAATTCATTTGAGCTAGTTTTATAGAAAAGATTAAATCAATGCATCATATATAGAAAACCTCCAAATTAAGAAAAATCTAAGTGTATATTGGCTATGTAACAATGGCTAAAGTCTTAAACGCAACATTTGAATGAAATCAGTATACATAGTAAAGTGAGCTGCATTTGGGGCAGGTGGATTGCGAATTCTATTATCTCAAGTGTATTAGCCCTTGTTCATCATGGACTGGTGTCTTTTTAGCTTTTCGCCATTTTTCCCCCTGAATGATCAACGATTTGAATGACATGAAATTCAAGGCGTGATGTATATTGAACTTTGAGATCTATGATAAACGGATACCACTATGTGTTTAACAACTTTTGTACTTAACACAATGATGAGACATAGTTAGGGCTAGATATGTGGATTATATCTGGGTTTACTTTTTTTTATTACTCCAGATACTAGTTTGTTTCATGACGTGGTCTAACTAGTGTGTGATTTTATTATTATTTTTTCTAAGGTGAAAAGTTTTCAAATAATCACAAAAAAATACAAAGTCCACACATATCATGGACACACTCCATGACATTTAAGAGAGCCCATAAATAATAAAGTTGTACAAAACAAGATATAGCATTTTATCAATGAGTCTAAGACTAACCGAAGTGGTGGTGAGTTTGCTTCATGATGAGTTTGTACGGTGAGTTACTCACCACATAGAAACAAGTGAAAAAGCGGATGTTTTATAATTTAATATTTGGTTTGTTAGTATGTGTGGAGTATTTAATGGAGTATATTTTTATAAAGTTGATAGAGGGCGACCAAAACGGATGTATGGTGAGTGGGAGTGAGAAGAAAAAGAAAGCTCAGGTGGCGCTGAAATAACGGTGAGTGACTCACCACAGGTGGCGCTGAAATGACGGTGAGTGACTCACCACTATTACTTTCAGCCTAGTGGTGCAGTGGTGTCATCACCACGTTATACACCCGAAATGCACCTATGGTACCACTACACAATGTTAAACTGCATCGTGTTCGGTGTATATATCCGCCCCACGTTATAACGATAATGAATAATCCAAGTCATACATCAGTTACTACATCTAATTGTGATAAATTAGTTGTCATAACGATAATGAATAATCCAAGTCATACACCAGTTACTACATCTAATTGTGATAAATTCATCTTGTACTTGCATGGGCTTATTCAGCTTCATATTCCATTCCTTTTAACTTGTCTAACGTCTATAGTCTTTAACTTTAAAGAGCTCATTGTCCACATCATCATTTTTTCTCTTTAAAACATTTTCCTTCAACGATTGTTGCACGTTCTTTCTTTTCCATTAATTTTGTCTTACTTTTATCATTTAAAAATACCCCAAAACACAAATACTACTCACAATACACACACAAAAAATAAAATATTTTTTTCCCAAAAAGTTATTGTCTTGTTTTTGTTATTTCAATCGGGAGTCGTCCCGTGATAGTCACTTTCACATGTTCTCCCACTATGCATGGTATGAATTTCTTTAAGGCTGCCCCCAGTAAGCATTTGCGATCGACATAGATTATCGATTACCAATCGATCTCCCTTGTGTGGGGAATCGATCGTTGGTCCTTTGCATCCCAAGTTAGTCGTGTAGGCGATCGAATAGAAATGTGGTTTTGTGTGTGCATTTAATTAATATAAAAGGTATATTTGTGGGGTATGTTTTTTGTAGTGTAGGTCGCCTTACTAAGGCACCCAATCGTCCGAAGGTCCCTAGAGAGAGAAAGCTGACGTGACAGGAAAAATATGAAGGATTGACCCTCCTTACTGGGGGCAGCCTAAGGTCCCGCTGACATGTCACCTATCTTTTGAGGTTTTCCCGCTCGAGACCCTCCACCCTTAAGAGTTTCCACTATTACTTGAATTAAAGTTTCTTCTTGTCTTTTAGGTGCAGTTTGGTTGGCAGATTTGGTGAGATTTCTATGAAAGAAACTGAAAATTACTTGTTTGTTTACTCATGGTGGACCCAATTTATGGGATTCAATAATCAAATATCAATAGATTTAAATCCTATATAATAAGCTTGGTATCAAAAATATTATCCGGTTTTCATGTTTTTCTCTTGTCCATATTCAATAAAAATGGACCACAACTTTACCACTATCTCACATTCTTTTTTTATATATAATCAAATTTATATACATAACATTTTGAAATAATCAATTATCTATTTTCTACTATATTTTCTCTCTCTAGATCAATCAAAATTCAAATTCAAATCCTAATCTTGATCCAAATTTAAATCCAAATCCTAAACCCACCTATAAAACAAACGAACCCTTAATCTTTGGAAATATCCTTGCATTTATTTTTTGCTAGATAATGTATACTATTGCAGTATTGCTCCACATAGGCACATACCATTCTTATGAGCAAACTTCATATATTATTAGTCAGTGTTGCAAAAATCGCCCTAGGCGGCCAATTAATCGGTGATTAATCGCTAGGCGGGGATTAACCGCCACGATTTTCACTAATCGGCCTTATTAATCGGTTTGGTAAAAAATCGGTCTACATAACGATTAATCGGATAAAATCGGTCAAATCGGGCATAAATCGGCCACATCGGACAAAAATCGGATAAATCGGCCAACTCGGTTATGGATAGAAATCGGCCAAATCAAGGATAAATCGGTCAAATCGGAAAAAATTGGCCAAATCAGGCATATAGTTTCAAAACTTTTTAACCTTGTTATTAGTAGAGGTTTATGGATACGTTTTAATATATGTATGACCGCATTCGAACACGATACTTTGAGATTGCACACATTACGTATGAGAATCAATGTTAGAATAATTAATATATAAAATGTTGTATTTAATTATTTAATCACAAATAAACATTTAATGAGAGTTATTTAACGAAATTTGGTTAACGGTCGTTAAATATTAAGTTAAAGGACTAGAGATGAAAATATAAGTCGGGAAGGTTCGAGAATCCCATAGGGATTCCATAACCGGTCGTATAAGGGGTTTAGAAACCCTATTCCACTCAAACTTGTCCTCCAAGTTTACTAGGCTATAAATACAAATGGTTTGTGATTTATTCATTCATCTCTTGTAACCCTAATAGCAAAAGTTCTCCTTGTTTTCTCCTTGCGTGGTGTTCGGCCGAAAACTATTTCCCTAACCCTTTTTGGGATTTTTGTTTTTCAAGAACACAAGGTTATGTGTTTGGTTCGTGATCTAGAACCTAGATTTTCGCGTTGATTCGATTGTAGTACGTGTGTACAAGAATGAAGGGTAAATACATTTGTGTTTGGGTAATTCTTGGTGATCGACTTAGGGTATAGTCGAACATTACAAACTCTAATTTTTAGGGTTTACGGGTTCCTTGGTTCTTGACTAGTTCTATTACTTGATTCGCAAAAGATACGCATATACTTTTAGTTCAGTTAATTCTTTACAAGTATTATTCTATTACTTCCGTTGCATGCTTTGATGATGTATATGAGTTTTATATAATTGTTATTAATGTTAAAACCCGACAAATTGAGCTTTATCATCTAAGTTATTTCTTTAATTTGTATATGCATATTCTTCTTTAGTTTACTTTATACTAGAAGGGTACCTGCGTAATGCGGCGACGGGTATTCGGTGACTATTTTTGTGGCTGATGCGGTGGCGGCGGCTGATGTGTTTTTAGGATTTTGCGTATTTTTTGTTTAGAGAGGCCGTGGTTAAATGATTTGCGTGTGTTTTTGTTTTTGTGTTTGTGTTGTGGCGGAGGATGAGGTGGTGGCGGTCGAGGAGGATATGATGGTGGTGCACTTGAGAAGATGGTTTCTTATTTGAGAGAAAAAAAAATAGTTGTTTCTTTTTTTTTTTTTTTTTTTTTTTTTTTTTTTTTTTAATATGTGTCGTATGTTATTTTATTTTATTTTGATTTTATAATCAACAAGTTGTTATAATAGGCGGTATGAATGTTAGTGGTTACCAATTGATTGAATTCAATAGGCTCTATTAATGTTAGCGGTACAAGTTGACTGAATTCAATAAATTGTATGAATGTTAGCGGTTACAAGTTGACTGAATTCAATATATGATTATAACTTAATAATTTCTAATTAAAGAAATGTTATTGGTCTCAAAAAATTTAAGATTTTTTTTTATTTAAAAACTCCTAAATCTTTTATATAGTAGTATAAATAATCTCATCCACAAACATAAGAGGAAAATGCAAATTATAAACTATGTTAAGATATGGAATACTCCGTGAGATGTAACTTGGGTACTTTTTTTTTCTTCTACAAAATGACATAAAAAAGAGCCATTTTGTAGTTGATTCCAATAAAACATATGTATAGTTGATTCCAAACTCGTATCAAACATACCAATATGTATTTCATCAAACAATCTTTTTGTTATATATAGAAATGACTAATTTTTATGTCTTACCGATCGAATATGCACGTGTTACAAACCAATTTTGCTCTTTAGCTTAACTTAATAAGTGTGTTTAAGGTTACGATTAATTATGAGCTTAGTTAATTTGAAAATAACACTCTCTATTACATGCATCATTATGATACATACGCATGAAATATAAAATACTAACATACCATACGTTATTTCAAAAGCATCGATATGGAACTTTTGATGCTTTTCAGACTTTAAGATCGTTGAATATAAGAGATTAGCCCACTCCCAACAAAATGGGTATTCAGAACCCCTTTCAGAATGTAATGCATCATGTGTCAGGTGTTGGCAAAAGTAAATGGTCACTAGATGATCATTAGCTATAACGATCTCTACTTACAACATTTCTTGTACTTTGCGAACTTACTCCTGTCGTTTCTTATAAAACAACTTCGCATGTTTTAAAAACTCAAAGTTCATGCTATCAACTTTTTCATAATAAGTTGAGTCTGTAAACATGAACGTTTGAGAATTCATTTAAATAATGAAAATGTTGAGTTGTTGGATAATGAGAAAGATGATATTTGAAATCGTGTAAGAAAATAACGATGTATAAGGATATTTATAAGTAAATATAATGATTTAATTTTAAATAAACCTTTTTTTAAAATCAATTGTCGGCGACTAGTTTTTGCCTTACACAACGTTTGCTGATCACCGTCACCAAACTGAGCCCAAAGTCGTGCCACCACGCGTGGACGACGACAAGACCGTAACGGTTAGCCACACGCGATAATGCATCATCACTGTTAGTGAGTGATGTCATCTGACCTAGTCTAAGAAGCCATCACCACACGTGATGGTGTGGTTGTAATAGGGTTAACACATGGTGTTTGACAATTAATTACAATAATGTTTTTATTTAATTTTTGAAATATAATAATTTAGGGTTAAAAAATTGGAGTACATACAAAAAAAATTGATATTTACATCATATTTTTTGATTAATGTATCACAACTTGTGCATTACAATTTGTACCATACAATACTGTAATGTATAAATTATGATGCATTAATAAAAAAATATTGAGGGGTGAACTAAAGAAGAAAAAAACAGGTATAAATAGTTTATATATTATCACATTTGAAAAAAGTCAGAGTCAGAGAGAAAGAAGAAGAAGCATCTACACAGGTCAAACCCTCTCTCTCTCTCTCTCCTCTCTCTAACTTCAAATGGAAGACGATGGAGAACATGATGATCTTCATCTCTCTCCGGTTGATTCCGATCATCACTCCGACGAGCCACCGCATCATTCCGATGATCCGCCTCACCACTCCGATCAACTTCCGGCAACCGTTACGCCTGTCTTAACTGATGAACTCCGTGATAAGATCATCAGACAGGTATATATATATATATATAACATCTCATCGTTTAATTTATACATAAATTATGCTTGCTAGTTTATATACTGTAAACTTAGGGTTTTAGGATGGTTACTTAATTGAATAATAGTTTAAGCGATCAGTTTATTATAAGGTGCCTATTTGATTTGTATCGCGTCGAATACGCTTTGTTAGTTATTCCTTGACTATTGAAGCGATCGACTTTATACGAGTTTATATTATCTGCGTATGTTCACGCTTGATTTGGCTGTTTTAGGGAAATTGCATTACCGGAATTAGTATATCGTTTTTAAGTGGAATCTACACACTTAGGGTATGTTTGGCGAAGATAGCGGTAGGAATAGCAGGAAGTAGTGGCTCTTTGTTTTGATATAATGGTTGGTAACATAGCTGTATAGTTATCATAAGTAAGTGGAAACGCTAGTTGCTCGTAAATGCTACTAGAAGTAGCATTTTGATATGGAGCATTTAGAAAAAGCAGGAATGCTAGTTGCTTGTTTCCAAACAAGCATTTTGTGTAAAACGCTAACCACTTGTTGCTAGTTGCTTCAAAACGCTCCTAAACGCTTGCTACCAAACATACCCTTGGAAAAAGGAAATGACTTTAAGATTAATCGGTGTCTACTGATAAAGTTCTACATATGAGAAACTAGTTAAAAACTGTAGCATGGTAGGAGGACCGATGAACTAAGCTGGAGATAACTATCTAGGCAATCAACTACCACCGTAGTAACCTCCTGGTTAGGCGTCTTGATGTCCTCACAAGAGGTCCCAGGTTCGAACGTCACTAGTTTAACATCTTGGCCGTGACCAGGGGAAAGGGTTCGGAAACGGATTTGTGTAAAAGATTTGCCATCCCTGAGTAAACTGAAGAGGGAAACCTCATCCTATTATAACTATCTAGGCACTCCATCTGGAAGTAGTCAAGTTATTTGGGTAGGAAAATTGCATGTGCACGTATTGCTTTAAACCGGTGGTAAAACTTAAAGGAACATTGCCAACCTTTAGAATATTCTAGTTTTGTCTTAAGTTACCTGATCAGAGAATGATTAGTCTTTCAACTTCAGTTATTATCCAAATACGAAATAAGTAATAATGCTATCCAATCATTTTATATTAAGTGAAATAAGTAATTTCTATGCAGGTGGAATACTATCTGAGTGATGAAAATTTGAGGACTGATAAGTTTTTGTTGAAGTATCTCGCGAAGGATGAACAAGGCTACAGTAAGTAAACCTGCACTTAGTTGAATGGTTTTGTTTCTGTATCATTTTAACATACAATTTTTTGCAGTTCCTATCGGTGTTATTGCTTCTTTTAGGAAAATGAAGAAGCTGACAACTCACAAATCGCTAGTTGTCGCTGCCCTTAAGGAATCTTCTCTTCTGGTAAACTCCATAGCGTCTATGAATATGTTCTCTTTTCATTATTGGTTCAGCCAGTTTTATTAGTAGTTACAAGATTTTGTTCGAATGGCTGCAGACTTTAAGTAAAAATCAGAAGAAGGTTAAGCGAGTTCATCCTTTCCCTTTGACCGAGATTTTGGATCCAGAGGTATTATCTTCTTGTTTGCATTTCCGTCACTGAAACATGTTGGTGTTTATATCTAATGAACTAATTCTTTCTTTTTGTCTAGCTATGCACTGTTCTGGTAGAGAATCTCCCAGAGGATCACACGATAGAGAACATGAAGAAGATATTTGGTGAAGCAGGAATGTAAGCCACTTTTTCATCTCTCGTGCTGTATTTGTTATACTCATCATTGTATTATTTGTTTCATACTGTAATAATTATCATGTTTAGCATCAAGAAGATCACCATTCATGAAGGAAATGCTACAAGAGAGGCAAAGAAATGTAGTACTGAGGAGAAGCTTCTGAGTGGTAAGGTAAGATACATTGACGACCTCCAAAAGTGACACCTATTATCTTAGGTTATGTTGTCTTGTTCTTCATGTGTAGTTAACAACTCTTAGACACATAGTATGTGAGCTTGTGGTGTGATCGCGTATATACTATGCAATATGCATGTATCCTGGTGTTTTTTCGATGTGAAGCTGTAGAAATCTAGTTCATTTGTTATTTTCCAAAACCTACCAAGTATTTTTTTCAGAGCCCTATATTCCAAATACTCGGTCAAACAAATCAGAATTCAGAATTGCATAACCAAAAAGAACCCCAACAGCTTGTCATCAATCGAGGTCTTCCATCATACAATCATGCCTGTTTTGCATTGTAGGCATAGAAAGTGAAATAATGTTCTAAATGATTAACATTCCAAAAAGTAGGTCGCTATAATCTTTTTATCACTGCACTCTTCCGGGCTAGTCAGTACTAGAAAAGCTTGCATTTAGTGCTTGAGTTATATTAATCTTTTAACCAGCTGAGGGAAACATAGCATTCTTGCAAAGAAACTGTTGATGTATGTAGTTAAGACGAGAAACGTGACACAAATACGTTTCTAGAATAATTCCGTAATGTGGATGCTGAAATGTGCCTTTTTCATTTCGGATGGTTGGCATCATTCTTGTTGCTGTTTGCAGTTGCACGCAGTTGTGGAGTACCAGACTGTTGAAGCTGCTGAGAATGCTGTGAGTTTTAAGCTCTTGTTTTTATGACCATCACTTTTATAATAGTGATATTATAAGGTGTTTTTAACATTCTTAACTGTGTTTGATATTCAGGCTGCTATGTTAAATAACGAGCAGGACTGGCGTTATGGCATGCGAGTCAAGCTTCTTAAGCGCAGGGTAACTCACTCTCTCTACAAATTTATCTTGGCTAAGTTCATAGTTGTATTTTGCTAATAGTTTATCATACTTAGGTCAAGAATGCACATAGGAAAAAGGGACATGATTCTGAGAAGAGAAGTAGCGTGCAGGCAGATTCACTTGGGGATAAAGAGAGTAAACAATCAAGTGATCACCATGATGATATGCCGAATGAAGAGGTCTCATCATTGACTAATCTTTTTCATATGCTGATACATTTAAGATTGGGAGGTATCCATTAATTAGTTAAGTTGTAGTACTCAAGAAAATGCAGGAAATATTTTACGTCTTAAATATAATCTGATCTTTTAAATAAAGTGATTTAGATGGCTCAAGCCTCAAAGCATTGAGGAGGGTCTCTCTCCTCAAGTCACTTTGTATTGACATGTGATTGTTCAATTGTATCCATGGTAGAAAATAAACTATAGTAAAATCAAGAAACCTGTTATATATGTATTTGAAGTGTAGTATAGAGCTTTTGTTTCTGAATTTTGACATTGGGTGAGTAATATGCTTGTTTTTGTAGATCAGTAGATCCATCCAGTATTATACTAGCCTTTTATGTGCTTTCTTACCACTAGATTACTAAATTCGCCCAACATTTGGGAGCCTATAATAATGGAATTATATTATCTGTATTGAGCAGCATGAGTTACATTCTGAAGAGCATCAATCAAAAGAGAAAAATGGAGACAGGGGTCAAAATCGGAGGCGTTCTAGGAAACAGAAGTATCAAGGACCTAGTGGCGCAGGTAAGATATTTACTTCCCTGTCTTCAAAATATTGACTTCTCATTTTAAAGTGGAAAAATAGGTGGTTTGGATATCGAGTCAAATGAGGTATTTTTAAGTATGGGCTGGGTCAATAACACCACTTTTCTCCATTATTTAGTTTTTGACAAGTATTGAATGTGTTGAATATCATCACAAAAGTTAATATATCTCTTCATCTTATAAAGTATTTGAGTTGGGCGACTGACCCATTTGCCCCGTTCTCTTTTCATGAATGTTTTAACTTTTAAGTTTGACTCACTAAAGGTTTTACTTAACCCAATTCAACCCATTTGATCCACATGAAAACTTACTATTAACGAATTCAGGCCATGGAACTCCCTACCATACTCATGGGGGTGAAATTTCGAAGCCACCTCCTGGACCAAGAATGCCGGACGGTACAAGAGGATTCACAATGGGACGTGGGCGACCTCTCAGCTGAACTATTAAAGCCCGACCTACTTGGATTTTAACTTTTGTGCATCAAGTATAAGCTCAAGTGAATTGATATATGGGATTGAGAGGTGTCACAAAATATGTTATTATCTGCAAAGTCGAATGTATTTTCATATTGTGGGTTAAACTACTTTTGTGATGCTACTTGTGTAACATGTCCACTTAAGTTTATGATGGTTTCTTGGTAGGCGGTGTTGGGGGTTGGAATGTGATCTCTAAAATTCTATATGGCTGTATGGTTTTAGGTTTGGAACATGCTTTTTATACGGGAGACAGTGGCTGCAAATTTCCATTTTTGTTAACCAACACCTTTTGGGTTGAAGCTTATTTATTCAGGGGGGGCAAATTTCATCCAAAACTCCATACAATGATACATGTTTAGAAAATCTTTGACTTGGCTATCTTCTTAAAAAATCACAACGCATCTCTGGGGCTGAGCCCGGTCCGGTTGATCAAAACCGGACCCGACCGATAACCAAGTTGGCCCAAAAGACTGGTCCAAGGACCTGGCCGAAATGTTCGGTTCATGTCCGGGTCAGTCTTATTCGTCGATCGGTTTGGTCGAATACAAGCATCCGGTTGTGCGTAAGTTCGAACTAAACCGAAAACCAAAAATGATTAAAAGGGTGACTGAGGACCGGATCGAAACACATTTGGTCCGGTCCGGTATATCCAGTTCGGGCCATTTGGTCCGGTCTGGTATATCCAGTTCGGGCCGGTTATTTGTTCGGTCTGATCCGCGATCTATAATGCTCAACCACCCTAAGCATCTTTATTCTTTTCATCCAATATATTCCTATAAATTTTAACTAGCCAATATTTTAACTAGCAAGCATTAGGCAAACTGTTTCATGCTTGAAATGAATAAACATTGTTGGAGTTAAGGGTATGTTTGGTAAAACTTGTTGTAAGCTAACTCTAAACTGTAAAATTGTTAACATGAGCTATAAGTTGTATTTTTTTTCAATAAAAATATTTGGTAAATGTAATTATAAGCTATTAACAGTAATTTTATGTTTTAACAGCTCTGAAATATTTTAAAAGCTTCAAGAATCATGTTTTCATTTTAGAGTTAATAAAAACTTGAAGTTGATGTATTCAAACGGAGCTATTCATTTTGAAAAAAATTATTTTTGGAACAAAAAGTTTACGACTTCAAATAATTGCGTAAGTAAGAAAAATATATGAGTGTAAAATATAATATTGGAAAAGATATGAGGTAGGGGTAGTTTAGTAATGTTACATTTTTCGCTTTGAGATTTTTTTTTATCAATCTCTTTGTTGTATACGTATGATTCATGCGGTTAATTGAACCACCTAGTCAGACCATGAGAGTAAAGCACAAACATTTTTAGGGAAATCTTCAAGGACTCATCAAGAAACCTGATTTCCAAAGATGGCGAGCGACCGGAAAACTAATCCATGAATAGATGTTGTGAGGTCACGAGACCACCATCTCAAACGGCACATCATTATGAATGCGAATCAATACCACGACCATCTAGATCACAACGATTCAGTAGGAAATTGAGACAAAGCCACCACATGTGAATGCTAATCTTTGTAATTATAAGTGTAGTATCATCGATAGAAAAGTACAGCAATTTGTAGGGCAAATGTGGCACGTTGGAAAAAAAAAAGAATGAATATAACTAATTTTTTTTGGGTTGCCCATCAATTTGAAAAGGTTCCAATCTGAGTATGTTGAGTTTCAAGAGATGTTCAAATGGTTTCGGCTGTGGCTTTCAATTCTTGGCGTTGGTCACAATGTTTTAATATACTCCGAGATGGACAGATCGATGTTTATTAGGAAATGTGATTTCAAGTATTCCAATTATAAGTTCCCTCGAATGATAAGTGGAGTGGATCAGATTACCTAGAAGCTCAATGCATCAGGTAAAGTTTCATAGTTCTACAAAAATTATAGTTCTAAACATAAACTAAAACTAAAAAAAAAAAAAAATAAATAAAAAAAAAAATAAAAATAAAATACAAATCCCTCGTATTTGACAAAACAAATACGTATGAAATTCTGAAGTTAAAAGACTACTCCTGAACTAATAGACTAAAAGCAAAGAACGATGGCAAGAAGATGTAAACCACTGAATCCAAAACTCATAGACTAAAAGATATAGGTGTGAAATAGAAGTTGTAGTTAACACTCAAAACACAAATATTCATATTAGAAGCTTTTCGAGACTCGATTACAATGAGAAGAAATCAACGAGTGCACGACATATATACAGAGGTACGTGCTTATTCCCAACATGACTCGACTTAGCACACGACTCAATACATTGTTGCGTTCCCACAACATTAAGAACATAACATGAAAAATATTACATAACAGAGGATATAAATAAAGGAGTTGCATCTCTAGCTAGCTAGCTAGCAAGTAGAAGACACGACTCTTTTACATATGTTTCTCTGTCTCAAGCTTCTTATAATTAAAACGGCACACACAAATTCCAACCACATGCACGCATGTTGTTGCATAGAAAATTCCCAAGTCTTGCTAGTTATGCACATGCATGTAAGCATGTTGCTGCCGACGTGAATAAAGAGATACAAACAAGTGGATAAATAAGAAATACA
This sequence comes from Chrysanthemum seticuspe, assembly GCA_019973895.1. NCBI lineage: Eukaryota > Viridiplantae > Streptophyta > Magnoliopsida > Asterales > Asteraceae > Chrysanthemum > Chrysanthemum seticuspe. The sequence continues at coordinate 30,915,075 of BPTQ01000007.1, read as the reverse complement.
TATGATAAGCCCAAGTAAATATACCAAGGGAGTGGGAACCATTGTTGGAATTGTGGGTTCCTATAGAGTTTGAACAGAAGGTAGATAAGCATGCCTAGTGAGATGAAGTTGATCAGTAAAACGGCCAGGCTAACCATCCTTGAAGACTTCTTTTGGCAAAGACTTTGATTTAAGAGAGTGGATCTGTTTTTGTGAAAATTGTGGAGTGGTAGTGTCAAATTTATAGGAAAACAAAATATAGTCGTTGGAACATAGAAAGCTCGAATTTTGGATTTTTGAATATGACTACTAATAGTTACCCGACTCAACCCCCAACCAATTAACCTAAACTAGCATCGGCCAAATAATCACACATGTTCTTCGAACCTTGGTTTATTACATTTTGTTACATTTAGTTTATTTTTTAAATGTAATTGTTAGTTACAGCGTTTAGCTGTGTTTGTTCTGCTTTTTTACAGTAGTTGTCGGCTATGTAACGGGCTGAGAGCATGGGAGTCACCTATGCCAATTGTACTTTAATGTTTTTTGGCGTAATGAATTTTACCGGGGTGAATAAACCCTTTTATAAAAAAAAAATAAATAAAAAAATAATCACACATCAGCCAAAAGTGTGTAAGATGGAAACGTTCGCACTTGGTTCATGCGTAATAAAATTGGATGTAAAAAATAAATAAATTAAGCTTTTAGTTGTGAGCACATACCTTAAGAGTGAAGATTATGATGTATGTATATCTCACAACTTTGGACACTTGTTTTCATATACATATGTCCTAGTCATTAGGTATATAGGTACTGTTAACTTGTTAAGTTTTAACAATTGGTTAATAGATCCTTAACCACATAAAATATTAACAAGTCAAAATTAGTTAGGATTTAAAAGTTTAAAATTTCACAATATACAATCATAGTAACTTTTGTCTTTAAAAATCTAAAATTTGTGTCGAACTAGTTCAAGCTGCCGCAAACCTCAACTAACTACCTAAGATGATTTCATGTCGACCTAGTACAAACCGGCATCTTTAATGTTGACTTACGAAGGAGAATTTTAGAAAGTCTTGTTTTACCTATTGTTTATCTTACATTGGATGATAAAGCTTTTAATGCCAATAACTTGTGTTAACCAAAGTGGTTGTTCACTTATGGTAAAGGTTAAAACTTAAAAGTTTGTAAGATGTGAACTTGTAATCTGGAGGTGATCTGGAGCACATGAGAAGAAACATACATGTATTCTGGAGGTGAACAGTAAACCTTTGACACATAAGTTTGCAGCAACGTTATAAAATAGTAATAGAGCATACATGTATTAATGTATATATTACATAAGTATATACCACTCAAAGTTCAATTCAAGCGATAAAACATGTAGAAATAAGAAAGACAATAAATTGCAACTGCAATACTGTCAAATAATCACATTTTGAATGTAACAAATTGAATGTAGCGTTTGCACTTGATTCATATCAAATAATCACATATTTACACAGTTAAAAGTGTAAAGATAGTTCGCACCTGATTCATGCGTAATCAAATTGCATGTAACAAGAAATTTAACGCTTTTACGTGTGAGCACATACTTAAAAGTGAAGATTATGGTGTATGTATCTCTCACGGATTTCAAACATTTATTTCCATACGCATATATGCTAGTCTTTATGCACTCTTATGTCTTAAAAATTGGCTTATTGTTCCTTAACCACATATAATTTTAGTATAGAGGCAAAGGTGTCGAAACGACCAGGATAACAAATCAAAACCTGTTTTGATTGGAAAATCTCAATGAAATTTCACACCATATCATTACGTTGAACTCGTACATAAGATGTCGATCAAACTAGTACAAATTGATAAGAGTTACCCCAACCTCCAACTACTTCAAATAATTATATGCTTCTACTAAAAAAAAAAAAAAAAAAAAAAAAAAAACCATCGACATGCATCTTAAATGTTGACTTGTAAGGGGACTTTCAAAAGTCTTTTTTTGTTAGTCTTTTTACGTTGAATGCCAATGGTAACCACTTCAAGTGGTTGTTCACTTAAAAGTTTTGTAATTTAGTTTGTGATATTGTATTTGTTTTTCTATCTTCTAGATAACATTTACTTTAAAAAGATGAACTTTGTGTTTACAAGTTGGGTTGGTAATCTGGAGCCCATGAGAAGAAGCAGCTCGGCTAATGGGCTGTTTGTATGCGTGTATCATATGTCAGAACAGTAATGAATCACAAATATGTTGTACTAATAGACGGTAGAACGTATGTATAATGAACTTCTGTACGGAAACATGCAGGGCAGAATTTACAATACTTAATTTAGATATATCACTAGCAAAGTACAAAAACCTGTGTAAAAATGGTTATATTTCAAACTGATAATACTGAGATTCACATAAAACTGATTGAAGAATTAGGAGGCATTTCGTGGATGTGTTGGGATGTTTTCCACAGGGCTTAGTTAGCTGATATCAACTTACAAAGGAAAGTAATTATCGGTATGCCACAGGGATGGTTCCCCGGGAGATAAAGTTAGCATCTTAACTGTGCAAAGTAAGGCTGCAAGCAAGGTGAACTATGCTCAAGCTCAACAGGCTTAAGCTCGGGTCACCGAGTTTAGGCTAAGCCCAAGCTCGGCTTAATGGCTCGACGAGCCTTCATGATGTAGGCTTAAGGTTGGCTCAAAAAGCTCGCGTATTTGTGAAAATGATACTTTTATTAGACTAGCTAAACAAAAATTTATTTAAAAATGTATTAACTCAAACAAGCTTGAGCTTGAGCAGTCATACACTGACGACAACCAACAACTCGGCTGCAACAACAAGGACTCCAACCTTTTCGGCTACACGTGCATTGTTTGGAATTTGGTGGGCTGATGTCACAGGTTTGCTGTTCCAAGATCTTATGATCAAACAACATCATGATAACATTATTCAAAGAATCAATAAAAGTGAAAACAAAGAAGATGGGTGAACCCATTTATGATAACTGATATGAATACAGGAAAAGGGTTAACATGAGTTTACAGAATCCTATTCTATATATACTAGATGAAACGTTGTGAACATGACGTTTCATACAAAGTAAACGTTGTAAGTTGTAACCCTAAACTAATAACGTTTTATAAACCTAACTGCTTAATGGGTTTGTTTGGCCTGTTGGCCCAAACCAGAAAAAAGTAGCAGGCTTTAATTTTTGGCGTCAAGACATTAAATAGATCCAACATGCATTCCCAAAACCTCAATACCAACTCGTTTGTCTTACATTACTCTTCGGTCACTACCACCACTTTACACCACACCATTTACAATAGCCGCACTCCTTAACACCAACCCGAACTACGTTACTGCAATCAACAACTACCCAAATGACATCAACGCCACCATTGCAGCTTATACTATTGTGATTGTCCCCATTCTTAACTGTTCTTGTTCACAGGGTGGTTACTATCAGTATAACGCGAGTTATGTACTTAAAACCGGTTTTGAAAATACTACAGCGTTGCTAATGAAACTTACCAGGGTCTCACTACTTGCCAAGCTATGAGGGCGCAGAATAAGTATGGGCATACGGAATTAGATAAGGGGTATAATCTGACGGTTCCTATGAGATGCGTGTGTCCTAGTGCTAATCAGACTGCGGTTGGGGCCAAGTATATGCGTTACGTACGACGAAAGTATTAATTACATGTCGGAAATGTTTGGAGCCGACGTTCAGAACATTTTAGACGCTAATGAGCTTTCGGTTGATCAAGTTATATTCCCGTTTACGCCGATTTTGATTCCACTTACAGCTGAACATAAGGGGATCAACACCTCCTCGGCTCCACCGCCACCGCCTGCTCCACCTATGATTCCATTAGCACCTGATGCTCCTTTAAGCAGACACAGGTCCTCCCACAAGTGGGTTTTTGTTGCTATTGTCGGTTTGCTACTAATTGTGTCACTTTCCGGGTTTCTTGTTTGCTACTTTAGAAGAAGAAAGGATCAACATAACATACTTCTGGTTAAACAACCTCCAAGTACCATGATGACCCCCTTGAATAATTCATGGTCTATTTCATCAGAACGGGTTCAATCTGCGATCAAATCCATGACAATTTACAAGTATGAGAAACTTCAGATACCTGATTAGAGAATAGTTATAATATCATTTCCAGTTGCTATCCAAATAAGAAATAAGTAATAATGCCATCCAATCATATTATATTAAGTGAAATAAGTAATTTCTATGCAGGTGGAATGCTATCTGAGTGATGAAAATTTGGGAACTGACAAGTTTTTGTTGAAGTATCTCGCTAAGGATGAACAAGGCTACAGTAAGTAAATCTGCACTTAGTTGAATGGTTTTGTTTCTGTATCATTTTAACGTACAGTTTTTTGCAGTTCCTATCGGTGTTATTGCTTCTTTTAGGAAAACTAGAAGGGTACCCGCGCAATGCGGCGGCGGGTACCCGGTTTTTGTTTGGGAAGATGTTGATCTCGTGAGATGGGGAGTGAGATACTGAGTGTTTTGCTTGTGGTTGTGTTGTTGATTGTAGGTTGTTTGTGGGTATTTATATCCCATAAGTTATAGTATAGATTGAAAGCATGAATTAAAAATGTATTAATGATTAGACATTTTTTTCTAAATTATATCGCACTTTTCTTTTTTCATTAAACATGTTTAATGGAAGATATCTGTTACGAATTGGGCTCTTTAAGACATTCAAATGAAATTCAGACAATTCAAATCTCATTGACTAATGACTCTTTAATTTCCTATTAAGGAAATGTTTTTGGTCTTAGTTTTTTTAAGACTTCTTATATTAGAAAGTCCCAAATGTTTTATATAGTAGTATAGATGAAGAAGCTGACAACTCACAAATCGCTAGTTGTCGCTGCCCTTAAGGAATTTTCTATTCTGGTAAACTCCATAGTGTCTATGAATATGTTGTTCTTTTTTCCCTATTGGTTCAGCCAGTTTTATTAGTAGTTACAAGATTTTGTGCCAATGGCTGCAGACTTTAAGTAAAAATCAGAAGAAGGTTAAGCGGGTTCATCCTTTCCCTTTGACCGAGATTTTGGATCCAGAGGTATTATCTTCTTGTTTGCATTTCCGACACTGAAACATGTTAGTGTTTGGCATGATATCTAATGAACTAATTCTTTCTTTTTGTCAGCTATGCACTGTTTTGGTAGAGAATCTCCCAGAGGATCACACGATAGAGAACATGAAGAAGATATTTGGTGAAGCAGGAATGTACGCCACTTTTTCATCTCTCGTGCTGTATTTGTTATACTCATCATTGTATTATTTGTTTCATACTGTAATAATTATCATGTTTAGCATCAAGAGGATCACCATTCATGAAGGAAATGCTACAAGAGAGGCAAAGAAATGTAGTACGGAGGAGAAGCTTCTGAGTGGTAAGGTAAGATACATTGACGACCTCCAAAAGTGAAACCTATTATCTTAGGTTATGTTATCTTGTTCTTCATGTGTAGTTAACAACTCTTAGACACAGTATGTGAGCTTGTGGTGTGATCATGTATGATATTATGCAATATGCATGTAAGATCCTGGTGTTTTTTCGATGTGAAGCTGTAGAAATCTAGTTCATTTGTTATCATTCTTGTTGAAATGTGCCTTTTTCATTTCGGATGGTTGTCATCATTCTTGTTGCTGTTTGCAGTTGCATGCGGTTGTGGAGTACCAGACTGTTTAAGCTGCTGAGAATGCTGTGAGTTTTATGCTCTTGTTTTTATGACCATCACTTTCATAATAGTGATATTATACGGTTTTTTAACATTCTTAACTGTGTTTGATATTCAGGCTGCTACATTAAATAACGAGCAGGACTGGCGTTATGGCATGCGAGTCAAGCTTCTTAAGCGCAGGGTGACCCTCTACAACTCTTTCTACAAGTCTTTACTCTTGTCATAAGTCAATAACTGTGATTTTGCTAATAATTTACTTACTCAGGTAAAAAATGCACAGAGGAAAAAGGGACATGATTCTGAGAAAAAAAGTAACGTGCAGACAGATTTACCTGGGTATAAAGAGAGTCAACAATCAAGTGAGCACCATGACGATACACAAATGGAGAGGTATTATCATTGACTAATCTGTTTTATACGCTAATACATTTAGTATCGGAGGAATCCTCTAGTTAGTCAAGTTTTAGTACTTAAGAAAATGCAGGAATATATTACGCTTCAAAGATAATATGATCTTTTAAAATAAGGTAATTTAGAGTGTTCAAAGCATTGAGGAGGATGTCCCTCCTCAAGTCACCTTGTACTGACGAGTGATTGCTCTTTTTCCTTTGATAAATTCTTACTGTCATGGTAGAAAGCAAACACAAATTAAGAAACGCTTTATATATGTAACTGAAGTCTGTGAACCTTCATTAATGCTTGTAATGCATGTTTAAGACAATTTATTTGTATTATGTAATGTATGGGTCATTATGGGTCGAATTCGTTTGGGTCAAAACTCTTAACCCAAACAACCCGTTAGTATTAGTTAATGTAGGTATGGCGGTTATGTAAATGACAGTTACAAAACGGTTATCTTGTTGAAACGTCACAATGGTTGACTCTTGAAAAGTGGCGTCGTTTCACAAGATATAAATAGCCTAGGATCATTGACAATGAAATATTAAGTCCTTTTATATTTTACTGTTTCATTGAAGTTCATTTACAAAACAATCACAAAACCAAACGTTGCATACAATATGTCAAACATCAAACATATGTTAGAGTGCAATTGTCTTCGACCAAAACCTGTGAAGAAACCCCAACAATGGGTACCAGAGCTTATGTTCTGATTCCTGGAAGAAGCAATTGCAAATGAAAAACAAAGCACCCCTCAATACGTATTACTTACAACGAGAAGCCCAACCCAATACCCCAAAGTGGCCGAAACACAAAAAATACATATCCCCTGAGGGAAAACAATTACTTAAAAAGAAAATGGAGGAAGTTGTTTCGTTCAACGCCACAAAAACCAAACACACATTGGGAAGCAGTTATAAACAAGTTGGAGAATCAAGCAAAGTATCTAGAAGAGATAAACGTGCACGTTGCTATATTTGCAAGAAAAGAGGGCACGTATATTGGAAGTGCACAAAGGAGAAAAAAGCTTGCGCAAACATGGAATTGCCACAGAAACTGCAAACCCAGAACCATTCAAATACCAACCAGAAACTGTGCATGTGACATCAGACTACATGGTTGAGGGATCTGATTTGAACAACTGGGATGACATATGGTATGTCAGTGCTATATACAAGAAGCATATGTGTCCCATGAGGCACTTGTTCAAAGCGAATGATCCAGAGATTCAAAGTGGAGGGGACAGAAGAGAAGGAAAAGAAATTCATAGTTTCATATGGCATAGGAGAGGCATATGTGGAGACAAGAGAAGGGAGATTGGTAATACCAAATGTGACTTTCACACCAGAAGTTACATTGAATATTCTAAGTTTAAAGCAATTGAAAAACCAAGGATTTATGGTAAGTTATGAAGGAAATAGATGCAAGATTGGGTACATGTTCAACAACATGGAAGAAGACTTCGAATGTCAAAACACATTAGAAGCAGAAAAGGAAGAAAGCATCAAAGAAAGTCATGACAGATTCTTGGATGGGTATTTTAGATCATTGGATCTTGATGAAGAATGCTCCCTCGTTAAAGGCATGGAGGAAATGAACATGGACAGTAAAGGAGATCATGATTATGTAGATTGTGAGTATCTAAGCATCAATGGGACTTTGTACTTCATGAAGGTAAACACGTTTAAGAGATTTATTGCATTCCTAGATTTATTGAAATCAGACAAATTGGTATATGCAAACTGGGAGGTGTTTAATGGAAAATTCATGGAGATGCTAGACTGGTTTTATATAGGATTCTTAAGGCAACAAGAATTAGGAGAATTACCACCATATATAGGGCCAATTAAGGTTGATTTATTAGCCTTATATAAAACTGTTGATACACTGGGTGGGTTTATGAATGTCACTTTCAATGGGAATTGGCATCAAGTTGCAAGGATATTAGGCTTGGCACATGAACATTCTAAGGCAGTGAAAGAAATGTACAAAGAGTATATTGGCATGGTTAAGGTGTATTATGAAGAAGCAAAGAGGGTGCAAGGAAAGCCAGATGATGAGGCAGAGAATGGCAGAGATGCTGCAGACATTCAGTGGCCACATGTTGATGCACAGATTATTGCAGGAGCACCAGAGATGCCAGAAGAAATTCCAAAGAAATGGAACAGGACTGCTAAAGAAGATACATACATGGAAGAAGCCAACAATGGAAGCAGGTATGAAGTTGCAGTGGAAAGAATGGAAGCAAGTAGCAGTGATGATTTTGAAATCATCACTTGAAGATCAAACCAGGAAGCAAGTGGACTTTGGCATTAATGCATTAGGAGGGAGAATGTGAACCTTCATTAATGCTTGTAATGCATGTTTAAGACAATTTATTTGTATTATGTAATGTATGGGTCATTATGGGTCGAATTCGTTTGGGTCAAAACTCTTAACCCAAACAACCCGTTAGTATTAGTTAATGTAGGTATGGCGGTTATGTAAATGACAGTTACAAAACGGTTATCTTGTTGAAACGTCACAATGGTTGACTCTTGAAAAGTGGTGTCGTTTCACAAGATATAAATAGCCTAGGATCATTGACAATGAAATATTAAGTCCTTTTATATTTTACTGTTTCATTGAAGTTCATTTACAAAACAATCACAAAACCAAACGTTGCATACAATATGTCAAACATCAAACATATGTTAGAGTGCAATTGTCTTCGACCAAAACCTGTGAAGAAACCCCAACAAAGTCTAGTATGTTAACAGGTCTTGAGTTTGGTTTCCAGGATCGAAATAATCAAACAAGAATCATGTAACCATGCAAAACAGAGTCGAATAAAATAGAGACAAAGAAGATGGGTTGAACCCTATAACTAATATATTGATAATGAAAAGGGTTAATGTTTACAGGGAATCTAAAACTATATATAAGATATGAAACGTTGTCTTCAAGAGACATAACATTCATCAAAGCGTTGCAACCCTAAACTAAAAGTTACAATAAAAATAACCGTTTATATTAATGGGTTTGATATTACTTGGCCCAAACCAGAAAATATATGCAGGCTTTTATTCTTTGACCCATCTTGTTCTCTTTGGCATGTTAGACATTAGAAGCGTCCAACATAGTATACAGCTTTATTCGGACATTGGGTGAGCAATACATCTGTTTTTGTAGATCAGTGGATCAATCCAATATGGTTATGATAGCTTTTTATGTTTTTTCATATTATTTGATTACTAAACTAGTAAACTCACAGAGCACTCGAAAGCCTATTTTAATGGAATTATGTAATTTGTATTAAGCAGCATAAGTTAGACGCGGGGGAGCATCAACCAAAGGAGAAAAATGGAAATAGGGGTCAAAGCCGGAGGCGATCTAGGAAACAGAAGTATCGAGGACCTAGTGGTGCGGATAAGAAATTTACGTCTCGGTTATTGAAATATTAATTCTCATTCTTAGAGGTGGCAAAATAGGTGGTTTGGATAATGAGTCAAAATGGGTAATTATAAGTATGGGTTGAGTCAATCACACCATTTTTTTTTTGGCTATCTGAACCGAAACCGAACTTACTACATAATAACATAAATATTTATATTTTTTTATATATTTATATAAAAAAAAGACCATTAAAATTTAACCTAATATTAAAAAAACACTTTTTATGCTTGAAATAATTTTTATTTGCCAAAAATCTATATAATTAAATATAAATAAAATTATAATGGTGTAATTCGGGTTATTCGGGTCAACCCGAAAACTGAACTGAATTCAAATTAGGTTTTTGGTTCGGTTCGGTTCGGTTCAGTTGAATTTTAGTTCGGTTCAGTTTTTGGTTTGATCCTGAATTCTTTTTTAACTGAACTAACCAACCAAATAAACCTCGATAACCGAACCAATGAACACCCCTAGTTTGGGGTTGGAATGTGATCTTTAAAATTGTGTATGGCTGTAATATTTATCAGCATCTTGTTAGTATGTGGCAAAAGATGTGGATTCCGTAACAAGTGAGTATGGGTTTAGGTTTGAAACATGCTTTCTGTACGGGATACGTGGCTGCAAATTTCCTGTTTTGTTAACCTAACACTTTTTTGGTTGAAACTTTTTCAGGGGGTATTTTGGCTGCAAATTTCTATTAGATGTTTGTCAGTCGGCCCAAACTTAATTATTGGTTTGGGTCTATTAGGTTTAGGGTTTACATTGTTTGTTCATTAAGCCATGTATTTGTTATAAATACGTGAGCAATTTTCATTATCTAAGACACAAAAACATAATCAATAATACATCTATTTGGTATTTTACATGGTATCGGAGCTTTATGTACAAATCATCACAAAATAGTTGTCATCCAGTCATCGACAACTCGCCAATGATTCGGAGGGATCCCAAATGTACTTTTTTCTTTTTCTTATTCTCATTTAATTAGTCTTTTCTTTTTATCCTATAAACCCTAGCCGTCCAATACATCCGTATTATGTTGATATAGCCGCCAATCAACAAAATTTGTCTCTTACTCTTTGAATTACCATCGAAGATCATTGTAGTTTTCGAAAATAGTTGGTTGCAATTTGTCACTCCTACCTAGAAGCAAAGCAAGCCTTGACATAAGAAAAAGTCACGCAAAGGAGGAGGCCGCAAACAATACACCACTATGCCACCAAATACAATTATTCTTCCGCTCAAACAAACAACAATCTTCATTATGTAAGGCATAAAAAACACAATTCAATAATACATTTCTTTAATATTTTACAATTTCATCCAAAACTGCATGTACAAATGTTGACCGGCTATCTTCTTAAAAAGCCACCACGCGTAATAGCCTAAATTTTCGTCTCGTAAATTCCCGTTATAATTTGAACTTTAGGATCGTCACATCAACTAAAATTCGAAAGTGTGAGCGTGAATTATAAAGACTACACTATTTGACTTATTAATCTATAGTTAATCTATAATATGATGTATATATTTTATTTTAATAAGTTAAATAAATAAATCTACATTTATAATATCTACATAAAAATAAATGCTACATCTCCCTAGACCCTTTCTATTTTAATTTTTGTACACAACTTACTTAGTCATAAAAGTGTCTAAAAAAAAAAAAAAAAGGGAAAGAGTCCCCCCATTAAATAGAAATATTCGGTCCTTTAATTTCCTTGTCTCCCCCCATCTTTTTTTATACCGATTCCCTAAACCTCCCAAACCCTAAATCGGCTATCAAAAAAAAAAAAAAAATAAATAAATAAATAAAAAAAAAATAAGGAGCGGCAAAAAATTTTCTCTTCCAAAACCCTAGCAACAAGTAGGCGTGTGTAGCCTTCTGGTCGTGCATCAAAACAGCAAGTGGGAAGGTTTGTGATCGATCAAGACAACAAGGTGTAAAGGGTTTTTGAATCGTGAATCGTGAATCGTTAGGGGTCGTTGGGGTTAATTTGATCCTCGTGTTTCCGTTCTTGAGTCGATCAAGGTACCATTTATTTTGATTGGCGTTTTTTTAGTCGACCATCATGGGTCCATGATCCCTACTATTCTTATTCTACTCGTTTGGATTTGATGGGAATTGTTGGTTTTAAGAAAAATATGTGTCGTGTAACTTGTTGTGAATTCGGTTCGACACTTGGTTGTTTTGTTTTTGCCTCGACCTCCTAGCTTCAGCCCTTTTTTGACCCATATGTATCGCTTTAACAAGTTTATAAACCAACCATGATTTGCATTAATGGATGAACGAAACCCTAGGTCATTTATAAGAAATGGTGTTATGATTTTATGTAGAATATCTAGTTAATTGATTCGTTAATTATATAAGTGTGTGTATAAAACTCATAAGCCGGAAAATATAAAGTGTTGGGCATGTTAAGATGATATTAAAACAGAATATATGGCTTTCTGGGTCATGGGTACGTTTGGTTAAGTAAAACACATGTTATGTTAACTTTTAGACTGGTCTTTGGTCGGGACTGTTTTGGAATCCGAATTTGGGAACCTTGTAATTTGAGTTTCATAAGGGTTAAAATCTGGGTTTTTGTTGGAAAAACTTATTTTATGTTTTAGTTAAGTTTATCAAGTGGTTTGGTCGAATTTGGAGTTGTCTAAGTCATATTTTTGAATTTTACAAGATCAAGTGTCAAAGCTGAGAAAACAGGTCTGAAATTTAGTTGGATTGTTTGATTTTTCATTTTCAAACCATAGGGAATTGGGAGCTCTCCTTTTACAGGATTGATATTTAGGATATAAATGAATTTATGAAAATTTTGGGAATTTTTCCAAGGTGTCTAAACAGGTCTAATAAACGTAAAATTTTGAGGTGTATTTCCTGAACACTTTCTGGACAGGTCTAGAAATATGGATTTTTAAACCATACTTAGACTCTGAGATAAAATCCACCAAAATTTGTGAAATTACTTAACTAATGTGAGAAACTCTGGAATTTTCCTGTAATTTTTGGAATACCTCTAATGGGTTTAAAAAAATTGTGTAAAACTGGTCCAGATGTAAAGTTAAGAAAATGAAAGACATAATGATGATATCAATAAGTAAAACACTTATAAATGCATAAGAAGCTTATAAAATGAATATATTGGTGATATGCGAGTATATTTACTGTAGATCTTGTGAAGAGGGAGAATTGATTGGCTTTGTGTGCTTTGCTCTCATGCACACACTTTGAGGTACAGATATTTCGTCATTTCAGTAATGACACATATTTTCTCTCATGACTCTTGTCCATTTTGATATTCGATTCGTATTCCCCTTGCTTTGATTTGATATAATCCATTTGATATGATTCGTTTTGGTATGATCCTCTGATTTGATATTCAATTAGTTATTCGTTTGATATGTTATCCGTTTGAGATCCCTTATTGATATGATTCCATTATATGATCAGTTTGATATGATATGATTTTTTTTATTTAGTTGCCCGAGCTAACTAGCCATGGAGTTACCATGGCCATGTCATTGATGCACCAATGGCATGACACTATCTGGGGCGATGTGATTAGTCCCAGGCATTCCCTTTTGATATGATTATGATATGTGTGCACTTGGCCATTATGAATATGTATGTACAGTCTTGTACTGGCATATGTATATTTGATTTGTTTTGCAGGGAGCGTATGGATGCATCCTAGGTACTCAGTTCAGTTTTGGTGATGTGGTGCGTGTGTGCAATACACCCCCTCACATTTGGGAGCTAGCTACTCCATTTGGTACTTGAGAGGTCTCCCCTCCTTGTGCACTTATGATTTGACGGATTTGCTATGATTTGGCAGATATGGGTTATGATATGTGATTTGTTAGATTTGGATATTGGAGTATCTCCTTTAGTATTAGGTGCTCGTGGCAACATTCTGATTTTGGTTATTATGTGACTATTTGATATTCTGATTCATTCGTTTGCTATGCCTATTCAGTCATTCAGTGGACTACTTATTCACTCAGCTTTCTTATGTGATTCGTTTGACTATCGGACTCATGCTTCAGTTCATTTGGTTATTATACTCAGTCTTCAGTTCTTTTGATTTACTATGCTCACTCTATTTCGGTTGGTTGCCAAGCTTATACTTCATATTACCACTTCACCCGTTTACCGAGCTATTATATGATTATTGGATTCAAGTGTTGAATATGCTATTATATGATTAGTTGGTCCATGTGTTTACCATGCTGATTATGATTACATGATTTCTCTGTCTACTATGTTAGAATGTAGTTACCTGATTCATCTGTTATCATGCTAATATCTGATTATCCGCTTATCATGTTGTTATGTGACTATTTGATTCATCTGGTTGCCATGCTAGTATGTAATCATTTGATTTATCCGTTGATCATGTTATACTTCGTTCAGTTATGTCGAGGGCTATTACTATCATTTAGTAATCTACCTGCAAATTGTGATTTCCATGTTTGTACTTCTGTTTGATGTTTCTGATGCTTATGTTATCCGTTCAGCATAGTAGGTGTTTACCTGACTTGTTGATCCGCCATGTTTACACTTCTGTTCATGTTACTGGTTGATGAAGAAATATGGTACAACTTATGTTATGTTGTATTCTTGTTCAGATACTTCATTTAGTTATGATGTTTGCTCACTATTTTCTTCCTATACTTGTGACTGACATGCTTATACTTTATTAGTGTCTCAGCTTGTTATGATATTCATTATGTTTATTAATTGTTGATTTTCTGACTTGTGTGATTCCCATGCTTACATTTTATTCAGTTGATTTCGCTTGATTATAGAATTCTGCTTAGCTTATGTATCTGATTATCTGATTTGTTTGTTTTGCCATATTCATGTTTAGTTAATCCGCTGACTGATAGCTTATACACTGTTTGGTTGCTTGTTTTAATTATGATACTTTTCATCAACTCCTATATGATTATGTTTCGATACTTGTAGGTTTGGTTATTTATACGAGCTTATATTTGTTAAATGATTCGTTGCTTTGCTTTACTTTGGTCTTTTGATTTCTGTTCCTTCTGGATATCTGTTAATATTGTGTTCTGCAGGTTCCTCATTGTGCTCATTCGTTACGATTTGTTTATCAGTCTCCTTTGATTCGTTTTTGTAATTTTGATTATGTTTAGCTTTTGTTTTGTTATATCTGTTCACTGGGCTTTTTAAGCTCAGCCGCATTTCTTTTCCATGCGGCAGGTACCAAGTGGGATGCTGGGCTTTGATGGGCTGAGAGTAGAAGCATTTGAGTGAACCGACCCTTGTTTCCCCTTATTATTTTGGACTCTTTTGGAAGAGCATTTGTTTTGATATTTCGCATCTTTTAGACATGTTGGATTATGTATTTTTCCTTTGTAAGTTATTCATTTATATGACTTGGTATTTTTATTTAATAAGACTTCCGCTTGCATTTTTATTAGTATGTTCTGATATGACTCTATAATGTGACATTCGGACCCTTGTCGGGTTAGGGTGTTACACCACGCATCTCTATTCTTTTTACCCATTACTCGCGCGTTGGAGCGACGGGCATCCTGCTATCAATACTATTTGCGATAAATATTTTTTGGTTATACATTTTTCGTGACAATAACATTATAGATGACGATAATTTATGTTACAATAGCTTTAAGTGATACCAAACTATCTCTACTACGTATAAAGAGTGTATCTTTTATTTTGAAACTTGTTGAAACTTAATTTAATGTAGTTTGTTTAAATTACTCATAAGTACCGCATAAACTTGACAACTTTTTAAAAATTTGACAACTTAAATTTTGTCTTTTCTTGATCAATTTAAACTTGAGAACTTTTCAACAACGCACACTATATCTATTTTAACAAACACACGGTTTTTATTTAAAAAACACACACGTTCTGTAAAGGTTGAACCAAAATCACGATTTTCCAAGCATAATTACATGCCACTATACACTGTTGCTTTACACGGGTAATCATCTAGTTTAATATAAAAGGTAGTAGAGTACCAATGCGAACCTGCGACGAGATTAGGTGATGGTTGCTAACATTATGAAAGTAAAAGGTTAATGTGTAGAAGACGAATTCAAAACAAACCATCAACTATAACCTTAAAAGAACCAGATTCCCTAAACAACATAGAGGAAGAATGAAGGGAATAGGAAGAATGAAGTATCGAGGTAATAATATTTGTTTTGGTAAATACACTCGCTTTCATTACAATTTCTATTTATATAAAAAAATTACACTTATTAATCACTAAATATGATAATTTATCTCTAAAGTATATGTATCATATCGAATTTTTAAAGAAGTATTTGTATAAGAAATGAATTTTCCAATACACGCCATTTTCTTTTTTAAACTTGCTTACGTTATTAACAATCTTGTATGCGTAGGGTTGGATCAATTGAAAACTTCTCTCTTTTAGACATAGAGGTTGAGGATTCGATCCTCACTCTTTGCAAAAAAGCTGAATGTCATTTGGAAGCAGTCTCTCTACCTTCGTATAAGAGTAAGGCTATCTACATCTCTGATAAGGTTTTAAAAGGTACCTTTTTGAGGGGTCATTTAAGCCCTTATTCGATCACTTTTGTATCCGTTATTGCTTAATATCGTTCCTTTTCACTTTTTAGGTCTCTTGAAGGCAAAATGCTGGAATGATGCTTATTTGGACGAAAAGGCGCGAATATACGAAGAAAATGGCCAAAGTCAGAATCGAGACACTCAAAGCTGCTGAAACATAAGGCGACGGCGTCACTGCATATCTGCGACGCCGTCGGGAAGGCATTTTGCGACGGCTCAGAGGCGAAATTGCATGTTTTCAAGGGACGACGTCAGGTTCTAAAGGAATAGGCCGTCGCTACTCAGACGGCCTAGATGCAGCCAAGACGCCGTCAGAGCTGAAGGGGACGGCGTCACAGTCATAAGGTGACGCCGTCGCAAGGTTTACGTGGCCAATACGAAACCCTAATGACGGCGACACGACGACGTCACGAAACATAAGGTGACGCCGTCGCAGATGTAATCTTATATATAGAATCCGAATTTTTCAGTTTTGTGGGTAGTCTTTTGGAGTAAAAACCTAAAACCGAACCAAGGCTTTCTTGTGCAGTATTTTAGGGTTCTAAACCCTATTATACATCAAGATAAGTATTTACTTCATTAATTTAATTATGTCTTTGATTATTTGTGTGTATGCTTGCATGTTCTCCATGTCCGGCTAATTTATTTGTGTGTTTGCTTAGGGAATATGAAACTTAATTATTGAATATTGATTGGTTGATACTTATCTTAGTTGACTAATGATCTAGAGTGCGCTAGATTATTCGTTGTGTACTTAATGCTTGACTTTTCTTTGTGAACTTTAGAATATAATTATCTAGGTAATTGTAGGATAAAGTATTCAAGGACAACCGTAGAGTAGGCGTCTATAAATCACTAGAGGATTTGTAAACAAGACCCTTTGGTAATTTCAAAGAGTTAGGGAAACAAGCACGCCCTATAGCCTTAGAATCACAACGCAACTAGGAATAAGGACGTGACAAATCAACCATCAATAGGAGATAATTAAGGAGTAGTAAAACCTAAGTAAACACATCTTTAAACTATCATACGAGTACACATCAATTAGACATAGACTATCACAACCTTAGCTTAGATAATTAGATAATAGTAGAGTAATCGGTAGCAATACCAACCCCCCAAATTCAATACCCGAGATTCGTACCTTTTCATTTTCTAAAAAATATAAAAAGATAAAAAATAATCTTCCTCAACCTCAACCTTAGCGTAGTAACTTCTCACTAGCATTCCTATTCCCCTAGAGAACGATATCAATACCCGTGGCTTACCCTAATTACTACACTACAACGATTAGGTTCACTGCCTAGGGTGTTATAAAACTTGCTCGAAGAAAAGGAAGTTTCCTTGACCCCGAACGACGCGTGTAGCGTTATCAAGTTTTTGGCGCCGCTGCCGGGGAATAGAATAGCTAGTTAGTAGTCCACCTCGTTTAGGTTTCTTTGCTTGATTCCTATCAAGTAAATTTTTCTCATTTTTTAGCTTTCTCTTAGTCTATCCCCCTTCTTCGTGACCTTTGTTCGTAACACCCATCACTTTTCACCATGGAAGGTGACAACCAACCACCACTCATCAACCCACCACCAAACGACCCGCCAAGAGCCCGTACTCTTGGTGAGTACTCGAGACCAAACCACCTAGGTTATAGGAACACCATTGAGCTTCCCGACCAAGCCCAAACTACGGCCCTGCGATCCGACACCATCCGGTTGGTGCAAAACGGATGTGCATTCCATGGACTTCGTTCCGAAGATCCAAATCAGCATCTGAGGGATTTCCTCAAAATTGTCGATTCCATCGACCTTGATGCTACTACTCGGGAGACCACGCGCTTGCGTCTCTTCCAATTCTCTCTACGGGACCAAGCTAGTAATTGGCTTGAGCGACTTCCCGCCGGCTCCATCTCAAGTTGGGATGATCTTACTTCTCGCTTCCTTGCTCAATTTTTCCCACCGGGGAGAACCACTAAGCTTAGGAATGACATCTTGATGTTCCAACAACGTCAAGGTGAATCTCTCTACGAAGCATGGACCCGATTCAAAGACTTACTTCATAAAGTCCCTCATCACGGCATTGATCTTTGGCTCCAAGTCCAAATCTTTTATGATCATGTAAACTTTCCCACTAAGCGATCCATTGACCAAGCGGCCGGTGGAAAACTTAGTGATCTCACCGCGGAAGAATCATGGGAAATAATAGAGGTCCTTGCCCTCTATGACAACGAAAGTTGGGATGACCCCCGTGAACTTCCCAAAACCGTCAAGGCAATCTCCTTGCCTCCTCCCGACCGTAGGATGATCGAACTTGAAGATCAAGTCAAATTCCTCATGAGTTCCTACGAGAATCCTAAGTCCTCGCGCCATATAAACAAAGTTTCCTCTTCGTGCGAGCCGTTTTGTGATCCTCATAACACGCGCACTAGCACCCTATCCCCCGAACATGCTTCCGTTGAATACGCATCCTCGCGTAATAATGGAACGGGAGGAAGATTCCCTACAACGCCCGGACCTAGGAATTTCAATGAAACCCGGGAGGCATGGAAAAACAAGCCCGACTTTTACTGGGGACAAACCAAAGAATTCACCTCCAATGATTTTTCATGGCCCCCACCTAACGGTCCTAACCAACAGAGTATCGAAGGGATGTTGCAAAACATAGTTGCGTCCCAAGAAACCCAAATGGCTAAGCTCTCGGACCGCTTTAACCATCAACAAGCCGAGATGGATAGGAAGATAGACAACCTGTTGAAAGCCATAAATGGTGATAGGAAGGTTAGTGCTATCTCGACTCCCGAGCCTCCAGGTGTTGAAATTAAGGATCCAAGCAAGCTTATTAAGCACGTTCAATTCGTCAATGCCATCGCCTTAGTGGAACCGGATGAAACCGATGACGAAGAAGACCAAACATTTGTTGATGATGAAACACCCGAGGAAGAAGATGAAGTAGACAATGACTATTTCAACAAATTTCCTACGGAAGAAGAATTATCCCGCCACCCTCACTTAGTGCGTGACCTCCGTCACATGTATGTTAGGAAAAGCCCTAGAATCAAGTTTGGGAACCCTTGGAATCTTAACATACCATGTTGCATAGGACACCTTTTTATGGCAAAGGCTTACATTGATCGTAAATCCCCAATTAACATAATGACTAGCACCTATTACAATTGGATAATGAAGAAGCCTATCCCAACTAGGCAAGACCTCGATAATCCTAGTGATAAGTGTAATTTTCTTGGTAGAGTTAAGGGATTGCCCGTCTATGTAGGTAGTTTCACATTCCCTACGGACTTCATAATTGTGGAAGATATTAGCACGGCCATAGACCCTAGCTTGTCCCACGTTATTCTAGGAAAACCTTTCGTAGAAAGCACCGGGATGACCTATGACCCATCGTTAGGAGTAGTGCGATTCAAGGATGAGACCGACGACGTAGCCTACCAAATGCCGTTTAAGATTGAGAAGTTTTCATCACTCTCCAATGATGAAAAGGAACTTAAACTGTCGGTCTATTACAGGAATGATGAGGATAGGGAAAAGGGAGTAGATTATGTTATGGCTAAGCTTTTCGGGTTCTATAAAGATTGTTTGAATTTAGGACCGAAATATAGGACCGAGTGGGGAGAGGGTGAACTCTTAGAAGGGAGTATCATGGGACACTTCTACAACATGGAACCCCCCGATAGAGACCGTCAAGAGGGCGGTGATGCAAAAACGTAGGAGTAGGACTACGAGTCTAGCTACAAGACTCTTAAATAAAGAAAAGCGCTTCGTGGGAGGCAACCCATGCTTAATTGTTTGCTTGTTAATGTCAAATATCTTTTATTAATTGTTTGTCCTCATGTTTAAATATGTAAAAATGCTTTATTTTGTTTTTAACCTCGTCTTAATTACATATAAAGGTATTTTACATAAAGGATAAGTGTAGGGAGGATTACACACGTTTTCATAAGAAACGTGAACATGAGAATAACAATTAATTAAAAGATATATATGTTTGTTTGTTCGAGTCAAATGCTTGTATCGAGTCATAATGGATGTTTTTGCAGAAATTTTTCCAGATTCTAAAGATGTAAATTTTCCAGAATTTTTTCCAGAAAATCGCAGACCAGTTTTTGTCAGGATAACCTGACGGCGTCAGGATTGCAACCTGACGGCGTCAGGAAGGAATAAAAACATCAGCTTACTTTTTCTCGTTTTCTGAGCTACTTATAAAATTTTGGAATTTTCCAGATCTTAACTTTCAAAACAAATTCTGTAAACATCCATTCCACAAGCATTATATCCTAGTTTAAATCGAGTCTTATGTATATTATTACCGCCGATTTTACGCGAAGGTTTCGTTTGTTTTCTTCTAGTGTGCAGGTTTAGTTTGTCAAGAAGAAATTACACAAGTTTGGAAGGAGCCTTTCACGCAAAAAAAAAAAAAAAAAAAACTCTTCTTAGAAAAGATTTAACCACCACTTTTTACGGATCCTACCGAGCTAATCAGGGGAGTATTAGTTTCTTTCGTTTTTAATTACCTTCTATTATCATAACTTTGATACTTTCGGGGAACATTGGGGACAATGTTCAGTTTAAGTGTAGGGAGGGAAAATAAAACGGGAACTTTGAAACTATGCTTATCCTTGACTATTTGCTTTGTCCAAGTGTATTTGTGTAATAAACCATGAGAAAATGTAGGTTAGGGTAATTTTAGCCAAATTTAAATTTTTTTCATGACGTATAAGAGTGGGCCATTAGTCTTAACAAAAGCGTCTCATGGATAGGAAGTTGCATGACTAGCACAAAAACCCTTTACCACCTAAATTCCACCCAAAATGTGAGGATCGCCCTTAGATTAGTAGGAATTAAAGCATTCATCTTTAATGCTTAGAGTGTGAACCGGTAGTATATTAGATTCTAGAACTTGTTTTGTGATGCATTCCGAGATCGCTAGTGAGACTACACTTGTGTAGTTAGGAATAACTAAATGATAAGAGGCATTAGGATAAACCCTTGTTTGATACCTGTAATATAATTACTTCTTCCACCTCGGTTGAGTAATTCCCCCACACCCTTTGCGTTGTACTCATCTTTAGTACACGATACCCCTAGTTAACCCCTCAGAGCCTATCCTTTTCGCGGTTCTCGTGATGTTTCGGTTTTTCCGAAATATCAATGAAGAGCATTGTTTACACCCCACCCCCTAATATACACCCAAATCGCCTTAGCCTACCTTTATTGCACTCACTTTTAGTGCAAATTTATGTTATCACCCAAAACCCTTAGTTCAATTATCTGGTTGCTTGCATGAGTTGCTAAGTCGAGTCATATCCTTTGTATACAGTTTTGGGATGATTGGGATTCATGGGAAAAGTTAAAGTTTATGAAATATAGGGAAGAGAACGTTAAACTCAAATTCCCTTTGTTTGCATAATAATGTACTCCAAGTGTTTTGATCTTTTCAATTTGGGTCAAATTAGTATTAGAGTAATAAAAACTCAAGTGTAGGGATGTGTCTATAAATCCCTATCATTTTGATGTACCGTAGAGGATGGTAGAGTAAAAGTGTATGATTAAAAAAAAAAAAAAAAAAAAAAAAAAAAAAAACCATACGGGCTACCATCCTACATCTATCTTTTAAATTATGTTTGTTTATTTTCGTTGCCTAGAGTTTTAGAGTGTCGAGTCTTGGCTTAGCAACGCCATTCTTCGTATACTTGCAACATAGAGATTTTTGACTATCCACCACTAAATAGCCTATCCCACCAAACCCTTCATTTCCTTACCGTAAGCCTAACGTTACAACCCTTTAAAAGACCTCTTTGATAGTCTTTCCAAGGTGCTTACGCCAAAGCGACGGAGGTTTGATCTATTCTCAAGCCTATGGTAATCTATGTACTAGGACCGGTTAATGAGTGTTTATCTTCCATTTCCGATTTGTTATATTTCATATATACACCCGAGAGAGATGTGAGTATCCAAACACCCCATGTGAGGTGCTAGTATGTAATTTCCGTGCTTGTTATGACTTTTGCGGGGCTTATATGTGTTGTGGACCGTTTTGAATGGATGCTTCATGACCCCTAACTTATAAATTAATTGGCTAAAAGCACATTTGCTTGAGGACAAGCAAATACCAAGTGTAGGGATATTTGATAAGGTTTTAAAAGGTACCTTTTTGAGGGGTCATTTAAGCCCTTATTCGATCACTTTTGTATCCGTTATTGCTTAATATCGTTCCTTTTCACTTTTTAGGTCTCTTGAAGGCAAAATGCTGGAATGATGCTTATTTGGACGAAAAGGCGCGAATATACGAAGAAAATGGCCAAAGTCAGAATCGAGACACTCAAAGCTGCTGAAACATAAGGCGACGGCGTCACTGCATATCTGCGACGCCGTCGGGAAGGCATTTTGCGACGGCTCAGAGGCGAAATTGCATGTTTTCAAGGGACGACGTCAGGTTCTAAAGGAATAGGCCGTCGCTACTCAGACGGCCTAGATGCAGCCAAGACGCCGTCAGAGCTGAAGGGGACGGCGTCACAGTCATAAGGTGACGCCGTCGCAAGGTTTACGTGGCCAATACGAAACCCTAATGACGGCGACACGACGGCGTCACGAAACATAAGGTGACGCCGTCGCAGATGTAATCTTATATATAGAATCCGAATTTTTCAGTTTTGTGGGTAGTCTTTTGGAGTAAAAACCTAAAACCGAACCAAGGCTTTCTTGTGCAGTATTTTAGGGTTCTAAACCCTATTATACATCAAGATAAGTATTTACTTCATTAATTTAATTATGTCTTTGATTATTTGTGTGTATGCTTGCATGTTCTCCATGTCCGGCTAATTTATTTGTGTGTTTGCTTAGGGAATATGAAACTTAATTATTGAATATTGATTGGTTGATACTTATCTTAGTTGACTAATGATCTAGAGTGCGCTAGATTATTCGTTGTGTACTTAATGCTTGAATTTTCTTTGTGAACTTTAGAATATAATTATCTAGGTAATTGTAGGATAAAGTATTTAAGGACAACCGTAGAGTAGGCGTCTATAAATCACTAGAGGATTTGTAAACAAGACCCTTTGGTAATTTCAAAGAGTTAGGGAAACAAGCACGCCCTATAGCCTTAGAATCACAACGCAACTAGGAATAAGGACGTGACAAATCAACCATCAATAGGAGATAATTAAGGAGTAGTAAAACCTAAGTAAACACATCTTTAAACTATCATACGAGTACACATCAATTAGACATAGACTATCACAACCTTAGCTTAGATAATTAGATAATAGTAGAGTAATCGGTAGCAATACCAACCCCCCAAATTCAATACCCGAGATTCGTACCTTTTCATTTTCTAAAAAATATAAAAAGATAAAAAATAATCTTCCTCAACCTCAACCTTAGCGTAGTAACTTCTCACTAGCATTCCTATTCCCCTAGAGAACGATATCAATACCCGTGGCTTACCCTAATTACTACACTACAACGATTAGGTTCACTGCCTAGGGTGTTATAAAACTTGCTCGAAGAAAAGGAAGTTTCCTTGACCCCGAACGACGCGTGTAGCGTTATCAATCTCATATCATCCATACTCAAGAAAGAGGGGATTGGGTTAACGTTGATTTTTTTTATGCGTAAATACCAACCAAACAAAATAGAATCAGAACTTTGTCATGTAAATCACCATCGGGTGAGAACACTATCACAAAACCGCATTTTGATCAAGTGGTTATGATTTGATAACATGTGATCCCATGGCTATTAAAAATATTAAGTTACTACTTGACATCATAGGCTAAAGAGTAAATTTCAGAAATCATTTTTGTGGTTTGGCCAAATTGCAGGTTTTGTTCATAACTTTTCGAAAGTGCAGGTATTGTCCTTGTGAGGAACTTTGAGTTGCAGTTTTCGTCCATGTCCAAAGTAAAATGATTAAATTGCTCTTGTAAAAACTGCAATCCATGGACAAAAACAACAATCCAAATTCTCCACAAGAATTGTGCCTATACTTTCAGAAGGTTAGAGACGAAATCTGCAATTTTTGGCCAAACCACATTGACAATTTTTGCAATTTACCCTAGAATAAATAAATAACAAATGTTAAAATCATATACTTGTTACATGTATATTATGGTGTGCAAAATTCGGGTTTAACTCACAAAAAACAAAAACGAAACCAAATTGAACCGAAAAAAATCAAACCGAACTGAATTAAATATTCGATTTTCGGTTTGGATATATTTTGGCAAAATGAAAACCGAACCAAACCGAAAATTGAATTCACATCAATATATATTTCTTATATATTTATATTAAAAAACATCAAAACTTTTTCACAATATAAATATATTAATTTTTTAAGTTTGATTTTTTTTTTCTTCTAAAACTATATATAATTAAATAAATAAATAATTAATTAAAATTAAGTGATTCGGGTCAGTTTTCGGTTATTTGGTTCGGTTTTCATCCAATTTGAATTCGGTTTTACTAAGGAAAAAACTTTAACAGATCTAACCGAACCGAATAGCCTGACAACCGACCCTGTGTAGTTTTTTACTTGGACTTTGTTTAATTAGTTTTTTTTAGAACGACATTTCATTAAACTAGCAAGAAGCTAGAAAGAAAAAAGATTACAAGGTAATATTACAAGAAGATTTTGGATCACAAATCCAATTGAACTACTGGAGTTTAAGAACCCTATTTCTATTAACAATCGAAGAGTACGAGAAAACCTTGATATCATCCAAGAGAGTGTCTTTCCAAGAAGGTTTTAAACCGAAGCGAACTCTGTTTCTAAATCTCCAAATAACCCAAGCCGACGAAACAACTTTTTGTTGAGTATTTGTTTAATTAGTACTTTAGTTTGTCTTATTGGGCCATAAGCGACCAAATAAAGAAAAGATCTATGACTGTTTAGATATTAAGTTTTCATTTGTTTATTGGCCGCATGTATTCTTGTTCATCTTCCCAAACCACTATCATTCTACCCTCAAGTAAGTATCTGTTTTTGGTTCCGATTAAGAAAAAAGGAAGACAAATAAAACAAAAGTAAATGCTTGGGTCAAATCTTTTTAGTTGTGCATATACGTTACCTATTTATCCTGATCTTGCAACAATATCCCCGTGGAACACTTCTATTGGTCTAAGCCTTTTTTCTCAATGAATACAAAATGCTGAATAATAACTTAATGAACATCGGCTACATGTACATTTTTAGCTAAGGTGTAACATTTGATATATGTGTTGTGTGTCTTGTTCCGATATGACTAAAAGTAATAACAAACCATGAAATTTGATGTGACAGATCACAATACATACCTTAACATACATTTCGTTCATATACTATTACAAAACATCATCTCCCCCATTCCAAATTCCCTTACCACGTAGCCAACTTGACTAAGATAACATATTGCTAAGTTCTTTCCTCATCAAACTCATGAACCGAGTGTAAAATCCTACTTCAACGAAACCATAAACAACGTAACTAAAACCATAACCCATGCAGCTCTTAAAATTTGACAACCCTAAACCTCTAAAACGTGCTGAGACAACAACCCTTATGTCATCCACAACGGGCCCCACATAAAGAGCTCATATCATCACTTGGAACGCGTTGAATTACCATTTTGTGTCTTCTCAGCCTTAGCCGTTCAAAAAATAAATAAATAAATAAAATAAACACTATAAAACGCCACACTTGCCTTCTCAGCCTTAGCCATGAAATTGACGTTAGTTGTTTGGAACGCGTTGAATTACCATTTCATGTATATTCTCAGCTTGTCTCCGGCCTGCAAATTCATGTTTTGTGGATTATTTTAATGGCGAATTCCTGAGTTTGGTTGTGGCTGAGGCGTGTACCAGATTCAGTGATAATAATACAAGTTGGAGTTGAAGTCTGATGTGGCTTAAGGCGTGATATCAGATTCAAGAAACAAGAGTTGGAGTAGAAGTCCAACAAGTTTACTTGACGTGCAAGCAATTATCATCCTGTAGGAGTTAGATAATTATAAGGTTAAGTAAAACTGTAATCCTAGTTATAGTCTAATACGTATAGGTTAGTCTATATATACCGAGAAGGGTAGGGCATTACCTTTGTACCGATTGAAGTTTTGAGTTAGATTTTCTTCAATAGAATTGCGTGTTAGGCAAATTATTCCTGTTCTTATTTTCCTGTTTTGTGTTGTGTTACTGTTGCTGCGCACCTCTGATTACCATAATTGGTATCCAGAGCTTCCGGGTTTAGTTGGTGACTGTAACCGCGATTAAGGGTTACGCAAACCAAAAGAAATCCTGAAAACTAACCTGTGCTTCTGGGTTAGTCGTATGTTGATCCTGCGTCTTGAGGGATACCAGAACCTTGTCATCATTGGACTCTAACCTGCGTCTTGAGGCTGAGTCGTGCATCAGAGATTTGTGAAAGCTTTGGTGACCTTTGTAAGCTGCGATTAAGGGTTTACAGAAGATAAAAAAAACAACTGAACAATTGTGACCTGTGATTTAGGGTTTACAGCAATAGTTATTGGACTCTAACCTGTGAACCTGCTGGTTGAGTCGCGTGTTTATCAGGTCTGGTCGTGGGTTTTTTGATCAGGTCTGGTCGTGGGTGTTTGATCAGGTCTGGTGCTTGTTCGTTTTTATCAGGTCTGGTCACTGGTTATTCGTTGGTTTCTGATCTGATCTGGTCATTGGTTTTGATCAGGTTGGAAAATTCCATGTTACAAACCTGTGATCCAGTGGTTTAGACGTGGAGTGATTGTGTTGCTGCAACTAAGGGTTACAAAAACAATCAACAACAGTAACTCCTAAACCTGTGATTCTGTTGGTTTAAGGAGAAGAAAGATCAGGCGACCTGTGTAAACAGCGAAGTAGGGTTAAAGAAACCCTTAAAAAAATTAAAAAAAAAATGACTTACAACCTGTGATCCTGTTGGTTTAAGTCGTGTACTCCCTGATATATTGGAGTGGGCTTATCAGTGTGTCTTGGAGTGGGCTGATCAGTGGGTTACAGTTCTATCAACGGGTTGGAAACGGTCCATTGGGCTGTTGATTGTCTCGTAAAAGGTTGAACTTTTAGTAGGCTTAATCCGGGAAACCGTTGATAGGCTTGCACGTGTTCAACAAGAACTGTGAACAACTTATCTAGCCGTGTTGATAAAGTGCTGTAGATATATTCTCGATCAAGAAGACGAACTAAGATGGTGGTGGGAGAAAGCTCACAACAGCCTGTCAAAGAAACCACGTTGACGTTTCAATGTCCAATATTGACGTCAACAAACTACACCATATGGAGTATGCGAATGGAGGTACTTCTTGGAATTCATGGAGTATGGGATGTGGTAGATCCGGGCTCAGATGATGCCAAGAAAAACAATATAGTTAAAGGATTATTGTTTCAATCGATCCCAGAAGATTTGATTTTGCAAATCGGGAATTTGAAAACGGGAAAGGAGATGTGGGAAGCAATAAAAACCCGTAACCTAGGAGCTGATCGTGTGAAGGAAGCGAGGTTTCAAACCCTAATTACGGAGTTTGAGAATCTGAAGATGTCAGATAACGGTACCATAGACGAATATGCTGCAAAGTTATCAGGTATTGCGTCTAAATCAACCACGCTTGGAGAAGTCATGTCCGAACACAAGCTGGTAAAGAAGTTTCTCACAAGTCTTCCAAGACGGTTTGTCCATATCGTGGCGGCCCTAGAGCAGGTTTTAGACCTTAAAGAAACCGGGTTTGAGGATGTGGTTGGACGATTGAAAGCGTATGAAGAAAGAGTCAAGGAAGAAGACAAAGCAAACGATGCTCAAGAGAACTTGCTTTATGCTAGGACCGATAATTCCTACAGGAATAATGACTCAAGCGGAGGAAGAGGACGTGGTTCATACTCTCGAGGTCATGGTCGTGGTCGTGGTCAAGGTAGTGGACATGGCAACACTCAACGTGACTCCTCGAAAAACCGTGAAGATAATGAACAAAAGGGTAAACAACATGAGAAACGTGACCTCTCACATATAAAGTGTTACCGTTGTGATGAATACGGACACTTTGTTTCAAGATGCCCTGAACGAAACCGAAACCATGAAGTTAACCTTAATGAGACGCAAGAGAAAGATGTGTATCATGAGGAAGGTACGTTTTTTATGATGAACCATATTCAAGAAATGATTTTCATGAATGAAGAAAAGTACACTCCACCAAAGTGCGAGCCAAATGCCGATGAAGATGATGTATGGTATTTTGACAATGGTGCAAGTAATCACATGACAAGTAATTACTCTTACTTTTCTCAATTAAATGAAAATATTACTGGACGTGTTAGGTTCGGAGATGGTTCATGTGTGAGCATAAAGGGAAAAGGCTCGATTTTGTTCCAAGGTAAAAATGGAGAACAAAAATTGTTGAAAGATGTCTATTTTATTCCCGCTCTTCGTAGTAATGTGATAAGTCTTGGACAAGCTACAATATTTGGTTATGATATTAGTATCCGAGGTGATTTCTTAACCATGCGAGATAGTTGTGGAAATTTACTTATAAAGGTCCCACGTAGTGCAAATCGCCTTTATAAAGCTCAACTAAAAGTTGGTAAAGAAGATACAAACGAAGAGGAACGAGAATTAGTTGAACAACAACCTGTTATTGAAGTTGATGAAGTATTCGCGCCGGTAGCTCGACTCGAGACCATACGACTCTTGATTGCTCTCGCAGCCGGGAAAGGATGGAAGATTCATCACTTGGATATGAGAATGGCTCTTCTAAATGGTGATCGAAAGGAGCTCGATAGTACTTTAAAAGAGATGGGTTTTCTACAATGCGTGCACGAAAATGCGATCTATAGAAAGGTGCCCAATGGAGAATTTATCATTGTTGCGGTTAATGTAGATGATTTATTCGTGACTGGGACAAGCTTAGACCTCATAAATAAGTTCAAAAGGAGAATGGTGTCTCAATTTGAAATGTCGGATCTTGGTGAGTTAACTTATTACTTAGGTATCGAAGTCTCACAAGAAAAGGATTGTGTGGAGATCAAGCAAGAGAGATATGCAAGGAAGATCTTGAAAGAAGTTGGTATGGAAGAGTGCAATGCAACTTTATGTCCGATGGAACCGGGACTCAAGTTGACAAAAGCAGAAGATGAACCAGAAGTTGAAGCTACTCAATATCGAAATGTTGTGAGTTGCTTGCGTTATCTCTTGCACACTCGTCCAGATTTGACTTACTCGGTTGGAGTGGTTAGTCAATATATGCAAAGTCTAAGAGAATCACATGCTCGTGCAATCAAGCAAATCCTACGCTATCTTAAAGGTACGACTTCGTTTGGAATTAAATACAATCGTTGTAATGACATAAGACTTGTGGGATTTAGCAGTCATAATATTGATATTGATGATGGACGGAGTACTACTGGACATGTTTTTTATCTCGGTACATCACCTATTACATGGTGCTCACAAAAGCAAACTACCGTGGCGTTATCTTCGTGTGAAGCTAAGTTCATGGCGGCTACTACAGCTGCGTGTCAAGCAATTTGGCTAAGGGAGTTATTGGCGGAAGTGACTGGGAATGAGCAGGTAATTGTTGAGCATGTATCCGGTGAAGAACAAAGAGCAGACCCATTGACGAAGGCCTTAGCGCGTATAAGGTTCAAGGAGATGAGATCGTTACTTGGTGTACAAGAGTTACCCTCTTCGACTCAGAAATTCAGGGGGTGATTGTTGGCGAATTCCTGAGTTTGGTTGTGGCTGAGGCGTGTACCAGATTCAGTGATAATAATACAAGTTGGAGTTGAAGTCTGATGTGGCTTAAGGCGTGATATCAGATTCAAGAAACAAGAGTTGGAGTAGAAGTCCAACAAGTTTACTTGACGTGCAAGCAATTATCATCCTGTAGGAGTTAGATAATTATAAGGTTAAGTAAAACTGTAATCCTAGTTATAGTCTAATACGTATAGGTTAGTCTATATATACCGAGAAGGGTAGGGCATTACCTTTGTACCGATTGAAGTTTTGAGTTAGATTTTCTTCAATAGAATTGCGTGTTAGGCAAATTATTCCTGTTCTTATTTTCCTGTTTTGTGTTGTGTTACTGTTGCTGCGCACCTCTGATTACCATATTTTAATACTCTTCCAAGCTAGTTTTGATTAATACCGTTCTTATGCCTTTCCTTTTAAAAACTTTAAGTTTTTGTTGTAACAAAATAAAATATGTATCTCTCTAATTTATTCGAAAGCAAATAATGATGGTAACACGATGTGAAATAGAAGATGTAGGCAACAAGAAAAACAAAAATATTCATTCAGTTAGAAGCTTTTAGAGACCGGATTACAATGGAAAGAAATCAAAGAGTGCACGACATACAAATGTACTTGCTTATTCCTACGTAGATCTATGAGTGGGATAAGATCCTAATCTCATAAGCGAAAGTGTCTTTGCACGGGGACTCAAGATCAAAGCAAATCCTATTCCGGTATCTTCATATGATGATCTATGTGGCTGATTGAACCACCACGTCAAAACAAATCATTTCCTTAACACTAAGATCAACCGAATCAGCCCACGCGACAAAGCGCCGATCTACATCGTGATAAAATGAATAGAACTACTTTTTTTTTGTTGCCGGTGACACCCAAAAAGGTTCCAATCTGAGTAGTTTTAGTTGCAAGTGACGTTCAAATGGTTTTAAATTAAACTAAAACTTCTGCTTGGTAATGGTCACAATGTTTTAAAGCACTTCGAGTTGGCCGGACAGATTGATGTTTAGTTAGGATAGATGATATTCAAGTATACTACTTATGAAATCCTCCAATGATGAGTTGAGTCAGACCATTTGAAAGCTCAATGCATCAGGCAAACTGAATTATATTGTTGTAGCAAAATTATAGTGTGAGCCTATGAGGTGTGGTGCACACGAAAGTGATACTTGATAATTTTTGTAAGAGGCTTGTAGCTTATATGTTGGTTTTCTTGATCATTTTTATTTCTTCCGAGCAGTTTTTAACGTTTCAAGTTTCTGTTGTATGTAACATACAGTGTATTTGATTCATCCATACTTGGTCAATATGTCAAATTTCAAATAAATATTAACTAAAAAATTTAAAGAAACGACCTTTATTTATTAACAAAACAAGTAGTATGAAACAACTCTTAAACCTTCTTGCAGAAGAAATGATAGCTCGAAAGCAAATTAGATCGAACAATGGAAAGAAGATGCAAACATATAAAGGAAAATATAAAGGTGTGAAATACAACAAGCCAAGCATAAATATTCATATCATCAATTAGAAGCTTTTCAATGAGACAAGTGCACGACATACAAAGGTACGTACGTGCTTATTCCAAACTTGACTCGACTTAGTACACGACTCAATATAATACATTGTTGCGATCCCACAACATTAAGAAAATAACAAGGAATATATCAAAAACGAAAAATACAAATAAAGGAGTTGCATCTCTAGCTAGCTAGCTAGTAGAAGACACAGACTCTTATTATGTTTCTCGATCTCAAGCTTCTTATACTTAAAACAGCACACATACACATACACCAACTCCTTGCTAGTTACTGGGAGTGGGAGAAACCATGACTCCGAAACTTTCAAGGTAAACATCTTCATAGCTTCCAAAGAATCCAGAAACCTCACACAAAGACACAGGCAGTGAGAAAGGAGTTTCCTGTGTTGCAGTTGCCTGTGTTGGAGTTTCCTGTGCCCCACCTGTGATCCCGCTGCTTATGTCAAATTGCAACGACTTAATATACTTGGTACCTTTATACACATCGACGCTTCCACTTATCTTAGTTATCTTTTGCCCGTCAGTAATGGAAAACTAGTTAAAATAAAAATAAAAATATGTCAATATATAAAAAATAATTTGAAGATAGCATTCATTTGTAAGTATGTTGTAAAATATAATAGATAAATGTTATGAATGATTACATACCTCTTGTTTTTCACCTTTCTTGCCACCAATCTTAGTAGTGAGTTCGTCGTTTCCTTCTACACCAACGTCAGTGAACTCGATTCCACTTACAAAATCGCTACTAAAGACTGTGATCTTAGTTAACTTTCGACCATCGGCAAGTTGATATGTTTTTCGACCAGTGAAACCATAATCCCCCCATGGTCCAACTTTTGCAACAACCTGCGACTATCATTTGGATAAAATATACATATATAGTTACTAACATGTCAAATTAACTAACAACGAATTGAGAGTAAACTTAACATAAGATAATGAAAGAAATGGAATGAATACCATTATGATCTTGATTGATGATATCTTTATGTGTTTTCAAATATATTGATTTGGTACATATTACTCCAAACCATACACGAGTATATATAGGCATGCACCAAGGGCTCTAAAGTAAAATACACTAAACACATATCTGTTTCATTTAATACTATTTCTGACACGTATCATCTTTTAATGTAACAAATTTATAAAAGATCATATATATTTATCTTTATGTACATTACATATTATATCCCATTTAACGTTCAAACGATTGAACATTAGAATTAAGAAAAGTATAGCTGACAATGCATAATTATGCTCAAATAATCACACATTTAAAGGCATATTTACATAGGATTAAATTTCAAATATCGTCTTGAATCTCATATGCAATCTTTATCTTTTTAAAAATGCGTATATTATTTTCCTATAAGTGAAACGACTAAAATGCCTTACTAAAATGACAAAATTTCACTCAAGGAAAGGGCATTTTAGTCATTTTAAATTTGCGGTATGAAAGATCTCGACACTAAAGATTTACACAGGAACAACATGCGCCTTCGAAAAAGTAAAAATTAACGGATGATCATTAAATATTTAACGAAAATACTCAAATCAACAAAAAAATAAAATAAAAAATAGAATAAAATAAAATAAAATTGATTGCTTTTTTGTGCCAAAAAAAAACAAGTTATATATTTTCATTAGAAATGACCCCTAATTTACGTATTTTTTGTGCCATTTACGTATCTTTAATAATAGCTTCAATTAAGAACAACATAATAAACTCAATTACAATTTCATATCTATTTTCAAATAGTGATAATTAATTTAAGATGACCGGAAAAGAAAAAGTGGGACATATATGTCATATTTGGCAAAATTAGTTGTAAGTTGAAGCTGATAGCTAGGTAAGCTGGTATTTAGAAGCTATTAATTTGTAGTTGTAAGCTCTAACATCTTGATTTAGAAAAGTGTTTGATAATTTAGTTGTAACTGTAAATATAAAAGTATAAAATGACATAAAAAGACATATATGAAAATAATAAAGAAAATAAAACTACCAAACTTAATATATGAATCATAAAGTTCTTGTTCGTAAGCTATTATATATTATCCATCTTTTTAAGGCTCATTATGTATAGATCAGTGCGATTTCATTAGTATCTTTTAGGCTTATGAGACAAGAGATTCCTAATTTAATTGCTATTGGAATTGGAACTTTTACACTACATTCATCCATTCGTTCTATTTGATAATTTTGATGAAAAGTAGATCATTCAAAAAAAAAAGGTGAACAAATTTTTCCGAATTAGCGAACTTGCAAAATGAACTCATTATCTATCTACCTATACAATAGGAGAAAGGCTCTAAATTACTGATGACAAGTAAGCACCAATTATAGTTGGCTACTATTTGAGGTGTTGAAGACATCTTACCTACTTAGATTTTGAGTGCCAGTTAAAACAACCAACCGGATCACACACACCATCTCATATTTGCTTTTTCTTCTCCTCTATCCATATTGTACTATACTCTCTCATCAGTGTTCTATGAATATGCATGGTAGGTCCTTATT
Source organism: Chrysanthemum seticuspe (assembly GCA_019973895.1). Classification (NCBI taxonomy): domain Eukaryota; kingdom Viridiplantae; phylum Streptophyta; class Magnoliopsida; order Asterales; family Asteraceae; genus Chrysanthemum; species Chrysanthemum seticuspe. Next base: position 30,881,171 of record BPTQ01000007.1, on the reverse strand, counting down.
TTTACTATAACTTTCTTTTTAGTTTCATGTTCCCTTTTAGTTCATGATGTATTAGTGATTATGTATAATAATACCTTTGGATCTTGTATTCTTACAGATTACAGATTCATGTTTAAATCATCCGACTGCAAACCTGTAAGTAAATATGCATTTTAATTTCACTTACATATTTTAATATGCATATTTGTTTAAGCACTTTTATTTTAATATGCATATTTTAGGATGCTGATGCTTTCTTGTACATGACCCCAGTGACCTTATCCAGGTTTCTTGTACATTTTCACTTTTATTTGTACTGGAAGCTGTTAGTCAATGTTATGTTAGGTAAAATACTACGAAACTAGGATCAGCTATAGTTTTTTTTTTTTTTTTTTTTTTTTTTTTTTTTTTTTTTGGTAAATTTGCATTTTGTGTATTGAATTGAAGTTACGTAGAACTGATTATGGTATCAAAATATTTATGTGATATTGTAATTTACGCATGAGAATTTTGTCTTTGTAAAATTAAACACTTGTTCAAAGTTATGTTAGTATTGGTGGTAGAAAATTTGTGGTTGGATATTCTGATCATATCATAAACTGATAATATAATAGACCTACTCGAATTCTTGGAGATTAAAAACAACTAAATACATTAAGGTGGCTATTAGTATTTGGTGTATTGTGTGACAATGTGATGGGGTAGAACTTCAGAGAGTGGGGATGAGGATGGTTGGTATTGTCCCATCAAAGTGAAGAGGGTGCCGAATGTAGAAAAAAAGAAAATATGTGGTATTTTGGAGAAGCTCAAGTGATGATATATTGCTGTTATATTTTTAGATTTTGATTGTTGACAAACAAAGTCTACCACTTTTGTGCAACAATACTTTTTGAATCTATATATTTTTAGCGTGTTACTATTGCTACTGTTATTATTTTACTACACATGACAAAAATTGGTTGTATAAGCTCAGTGATGATAAAATATGTAGTATATGTGTGAAAAAGAATTGTATTAAAAAATAAATTTAAAAAAAAAAAGAAAAAAAAAAGTTGAATAATTGTTGATAAGTACATTGAAATAATGTCATAGGTAATAGACAAAATATGCCCTAGATACCACAAAATCGTTCAAATTCCTCTGCCAAACTTATGAAGACAATCTACTTTTAAGGCATTTAGTTGAATTCAACAATCAAGTCATAAATCCTTGGACCCAACTGAGCTAAACCCATTTTTGTCATGTTAAATACGGATAATCAAACATGGTCTTAGATTGGACAAGACATTGTTACTACTACCACATATAATTTTTTTTTTTTTTTTTTTGAACGAATACTACCACATATAATGATAGATACATATTAACGCATAATTCAGTCTTTAAAAGAAAAAAAGATAATATATTATTTAGCTAAACGTCAATGACATTACAAATGTATGATAATAGGAAGTTTAAGAGGGTATAGAATTATACTTGACAAAATCGGACTGAACCGGGACCGAATTCGACTAAAACCCTAGACCGAGGAGATTGATGTTTGGTGCAAGTGTTTATTTTATATGGCATGAGAGGAACAAGAGATTATTCAATGCTGAGACAAGATCTGAACAAGCCTTTATTGACTACATTGTGGAGATTAAAAAGATGAGGATTATGTCACTTAGAGCTCTGAAAACTAATAAAGTTCTAAAGGTTGCAAAAGAGTGGGAAGTTAATCCAATTTATGTAAACAAAGATGGGACTATATCCTGTGATTGCAAGTAATAAATGTCGTTTGGATGTGTAGACAGTTTGGTTGTATTAGCTGCCTACAGGGATGTTTGGTATAAGAAAGTATTTAGCATGGCTAGTACCATGATGTTGAAATCCAGACATATGGAAAGTAGACATCATAATGTAGTTTCCTGCTGGTTTATAGCTATTTTTTATGGCTGTCATCATGTGAATGATCAAAAACAGGTTGATCATTGAATAAAAGTTTGCATAGGTGTGGTTCAAGTTTTACTCTACTGAATATAAAAGGTTTTAACCTTTCTCTTCAGTTCCTTGCTTATGGAAATTGAATGAGATTAAGTTCATTATAGATGATGGCTCTGTACCTTGGGATATAAGTAGTTCACATCTGTTTGGCCTTTTCACCTTTATAGTAGGTCTTTGTTTGATAACTATGGGGTGTTTGGGACAAGACAGTTTGTGATCTAGTTATTGAATATAAACTGAGTTTCCATCTATGAATGGTAAAGTGAGCTGGTGTGGTAGTGTATGTTACTAGGAATTGTAAGGGTGATCCTCCCTCAAGGTATGTGTTCCGATATGAGTGAAGTCATTCTTTGAGATAGAAATGTACCTCATCTGGTATAGCTCTTGACCAGGAGGGGTTATGGGTTCTTAATGATGCCATTCACCATTCCTACTTGGATCACTGTGGATGTTGGTTGAGTGGTCTTGGTGGGAAGGTGTAATGGAAATCTAGTTAGATGGTATTGGTGCTTTAAAGGTGAATTTGAAGCTGCATGATGCCTGCAAATTAGTGTTGATTTGCCTGCAGTTTCCTTGATTGATCTGATAATGGTGCTGAATGAATGTCTGAGAAAGTATCATAGTATTGTCTGAGATAGTTGTTTTGTATTCCAGTTTGATTTTAGTGTGGTTAGTATAAGAAGAGTATAGGCATGTCTATTACTCTTAAATCCATTGATGTATATTGTCAGTTGTGATTATACTAAGAACCGACATAAATATACACAAGAAAAAAACAAGAGATTGCTCATACGTTAGTTGAACACAAGAGGATAATGCCAGACATGTTATTCAAATTAGTTTTAGATAAGGTCAGATGGGAAACCGGATAGAAACTATGAAGAGTTGAACCCCTTTTAGGGACATGATATTTTATGCTAAATGAAATTCAGGTGTATTAAAATTTGTGTCTTAATATTTTGGAGAAAAATAACAGAAATGTTGCAAGTGATGTAAAATCCAATATAAATATTGTTCCAAATTCTATGGAACAAATTTAGGGAGTTTTCCAACCCTCTACTACAACAAAAATGTACGCATCTTTTCAGGATTTGGTTTAGCTGGTAATCTGGTGTACAACTTATTGCAAATGTAATCGCTTAATCATCTTCAGATATTCAGCTTGATTCCAATATTTGCAATAAAGTTACTTGTGGTTCATGGACCACATCCACGCGTCGGAAAGACTGCAAATCAGATTAGAAACATGGTGATAACTGCTACTTGCCTCATGACCACTTGTCGCTATTTTTATGAATATTAAAATATTTTGCATCAATGTAAATATGCTATAAAATGAAAAATAAGTTTTGTAAAGACCATAAGTTTGTCAAAACCTCTGATCTGAACTCTAATATGTTTTGCTCACATTCGTGTACGCTTACTTGTCTTTTTATCACGAGATACTAAGATTTTAAAAAGTAAAATGTGTTTTAGATCATTCGTTGTAGTGACACATATGATATATATATTTTCGTGTAAAATCGTATTATAAAGACATCGAAAGATATGTTGTTGGTGTAACTTCAAGAAGCAAGATACTTCAAAAATTAATACACATATAGGTTATTATAATTTGTGTTTTCATTTATTTAAGTTACTCGAATATAGAATATACTTTGCATTTTTTGAATCATGTGCGTGAACAGAACTTTAAAATTAATATAATTTCATAAGTATAAAGAGAGTATAAATTGTATAAGGTTTAAAAAGAGAAAAGTTTGAAAAGATTAATACTAATGATTATAAAAATAATAGCAAAATGAAATAAATACTAAAAAAAAAAAGTCAATGATTAGTTTAATCATTTATGCATTTAGTGAATTAAAAGTAGAACCAAAATGATTGTTGTAATTATTTTGATGTCATATTGGAGTATTTAGATTTACCCTTTAAAAAAATGATGCATTCAGACCCATGCGTTGCACACAGTTTGGATCTGATTGCTCCTCGCTTAATGTGCGGCACTAATTTTGGTTATGTTTGAAGGTAAGCATTTTTGTTAAATAAGTGACTAAATTCTCATGTGGTCCACACAACTTTTAGTACCATGGCATGCAAATTGCCGGTACCCCTTTTTACTAACGTATGGTAAAAAATATAGAGCAACTTTAAATTTCGTTGAATAATCTAATTTCCAAAATACTACCAAACATAATAGTTTTAGAGATTATTAAACATTTAATGTGTAAACCACAATTTTTGCGAATTCAATAATATAAAGTTGTTTCCATAACATGCACTCCATAATATGCACATGTCCTGGGGCGAAGCATATCATTTCAAGAAAGAATAATGCAAAAATATATGAGAAAGTATCCTTTAATATGACAACTTTTATTTAGTGTTTATTACCAGGACTTCAGTTTTAACTCCCACATAATTTTTGCACATAATCTTGTTTCGAATTTAGGCGATGTTTAGTAGAATTTTGATACCATCATTATTATTGTAAAAGCATTGCTAAAGCCTCCTACAATATTCTCCTACTAATTCTTCTACACACATAATAATATTATATGTTTTTTTACTCATTATATCTTTGCATCTAAACCGTCAGTTCTGACACTTATCAGGATCATATTAGTAGGAATATAAGTAGGAAGAAGTGGTATGAGAATATATATCATTTATCTTATTATAAATATTTGAAAAGATCAAATGATCTTATATGGTACTTATTTGGGTGTGAGTGGAATGACTAATAATTTATGCTATAATAATTTAGTTTTGTAGGCTCGGTGTTACAACGTTTTTGCTTATTTGAGCTTTATAGTAGTAAATGCATTGTGTTCACAGTTTTGAGAAAGTGTATATAAACTTTGTATGTTATTGCATTCAACTATGAAAGTTAAGGTAATGACACTAATTTTTAGAATGCTCCTAGACAGTATACTTAACCGTTGTAGTGTAGTATAGGCAAGACACGGGGGATTGATCGTTCTCTAGGGGAATATTGTTGTGAATGCCGAAGTGTATGACGATATAGGTCTAAAGGTGCGGTAGGATTATTTTTGTATTTTTATATTTTTATATGAAAGCAAGTAAATCTCGGGGTTTGGATAGTGGGTGCTTAAAACTATTAATTAAACTAATTGAAACTAAATAAGCAAAAAGGTAAAATCTTAACTCTTATGATAGGTAGATGTGTTTACTTATATTTCTTTACTTCCTAATTATCTCTTATTGATTAGTCGAAGTGTCATGTCCTTGTTTAATTGACGCTTTGTATTCCTATATTGTCGCAGGGTGGTGCCAAATTCTCTAACTCTATGAGTGTATAAGTCTCCGTTAGAAAATCCTAGATCTACAAGTGACAATTATGTCATCTCATTAGGATCTCCTACTATCTACAAGCCACAACTCAAGAAATAAATACAATGAAAATAAACCACCAGTGCACTCTATGGTATAAAGGCGTTAAGTTGGACGATCAAGCCAGCACAAATAAGATTATGGCTAGTTTTCCTATTCCTAATGCAAGACAACCAATTAAACAAGAGGCGAAAATCAATAATTAACAACTAGGTTTCATTAGATCTAAGAAAACACTAATTAATTTAGTCTAGCATGTTAAAGTATAGAAAAGAAAATTATATAATCAAACAACACATAGACATATTGAATGATTAAAGAGGGATTACTTAACTTCAATACAACATGAGCGAAAGTGGCTGTAAAAGCCTTACAAAAGCTATGAAATTCGTCTAGGGTTTCGCCTGTTCAAAGTGTTACATGGATAAAGGAAAACGTGTGAAAATATATAGATTTACAAGTGTGACGGCGTCACGTTATGGTTATGACGTTGTTAGCTCGCCGTCATTTGGGTTTCTTCAATTGCATCGTCGCCGTTGTGACGGCGTCGCCTTGTGTCTCTGACGCCGTCGCTCTTTAATAAGTCTGAGCCGTCTCGTGTAATTTTTACTCTGAATCTTGGTCTTCAAATACAAGTGATGCCGTCAGGTTCTAAACTTGCTCAAATGTTCTGAGCCGTCACATGTAAAATTTCCATCAAATCATCATGTCCAATTGCAAGTGACGGCATCACGTTGAGGTTGTTTTCTTTAAACGAAGAAAAGAGATAATGAAACGGTTTGTTTTTGTTCTTTTCTTTAAATGGTTCGAAAATCAAAAAGGAGTTAATCTTCTTAAAAATCTATGATGGGTTATTGTTTAAAAGGTTAAGATATTTAAGAACTTTGTGAAACTTGAGCAAATATGACATCTTGGTGCTATGTTTGAATTTATTCGATTCTTGTTTAGTTGTTGGAGACGGAATGGTCTCGGATAGGTTATGTGTTCTGATTATCTTGTTTTTTTTTATTAACAACCCTTCCTGTAACAATTAAAAAAACTAATCAATCCAAAAAATTTATAAAAAAATTATAAACATCTTTTTTATAATTATACTTACATACCACTCATGAATAGAGACCAAATTAAGAATCCAAAACCATGCTAGTTGAGGCTGAGATTGTAGTTAAATGCATATCAACTGTTTTTTTTTTCATGGTGGTGAAGATTGGTAGCAAAAAAATTATGTGCCGAAGATGGTGATAGTTGTTTATTTATAATCTTCAAAAAAGCAGCCGAAAAGATTCACATTTAAAGACTTATTGATTTAATTATTTGCAAGCAAATAAAAAGATTGTTTTATGGTTGTAACTATGGAATGATTCATATTCATCTTCCTTGTAAGTGTAGAACGATTCATATTCATCTTACTTATTACATTCAAATATTCAATTGATGGACATTTAATTAAGAGCTCATGTGAAGCATGAGGAAATAAAGGTGCGGGCGCACTCATTAAGTGGAAAAGAAACACCTCTCACCGTAAATGTTAATTGATGGTAGAAACTTATTTTCTTAAAGGGTGTTTGCTTATTAAAAATAGATTATTCGTTTTGAAAACAGATAATCAAATAATCAGTTGTTGCAAAACGTGGTTTTGAAATATATTGTTTGGATTTGATTATGTTGTATAATGTAATTTGAGATGGCATAAAAAAAAATTTTTTTACTAGCAATAATGTTTGAGGGTAGTAACTTATCTTTTTCATGTGAAAGTCTTTTGTCACTTCTAGCTTTCAAAGAGCAATGTGGTAACGTGTTAAACCAATAATGCGTTTTCCAAAAGTAACTCCATGGTAGGTGTTGCAAAACTGTGTTTTGTGGTATGCAAAAGCAAAAGTCACTTTTGGAGAGTAATTGCCAAACACTTAAAACTGCTTATTGCGGTTTATCCCAAACACCCTCTTATTCCTAATAGTTAGGAATGACAATGGGGCAGGTTTGGGTCAGGGCGGCCATCCCCATCCTCAAACCCGATTACAAAAATCATCCCCAAACCCGCCCTAATCCCCATTGGGGATCTTATCAGGGCGCTCCATTGGGGCGAGATGCTCCCCCAAACCTGCTCCATTCCCCATTGGGGTCTTATCAGGTTTTCTTTTTTGAGCGCAATCCTCCATCATTCTCATGCCTTTCCCCGTTTATTCTTATTTTTACGCAATTAACAATATGATTTTACGGAAAAACTTAAAGAATCGAGAACCCATTAATAATATATTAAGCATTGGAATAAATCAAAACTTTTTTAACATATTATGACACAAAACAAGACTTTATGATCAAACTTTGAAATATTACAAAGATAAAATTAACAAAAATTAGAGCTCCATTGGGGCAAGATGCTCCCCCAAACCCGCCCCATTCCCCATTGGGGTCTTATCAGGTTTTCTTTCTTGAGCGCAATCCTCCATCATACTCATGTCTTTCCCCGTTTATTCTTATTTTTAAGCAATTAACAATATGATTTTACGGAAAAACTTAAAGAATCGAGAACCCATTAATAATATATTAGGCATTGGAATAAATCACAACTTTTTTAAAATATTATGACACAAAACAAGACTTTATGATCAAACTTTGAAATATTACAAAGATAAAAATTAGAGAACTATATTTAGTACATAAATACTAGCACAATATTTAAGGTATGTATATTTATATGTTTCGGGGCGGGGCGGGGCGGGTATAGTGTGCCCCGTCCCCGCCCCAAACCCGATAAGAATCCCCGTTAAGGCCCCAAAACCCGCCGCGAAACCCGATAAGCATGCCCCGCCCCGTCCCAATAAGTTCGGGTTTTTTTTGCCATCCCTACTAATAGTGATCAAATTGTTATCTGATGATATGTGAGTGTGTTTACCAACAAATACGTTGTTAATTCAAATCTTGTTTGATACATTTGTAAGATTGTGTAAAATACGTGGTATATGTGTGAAATAGATTGTATTAAAAAAAAATTAGTGAATAAATGTTGATAAGTACATTGAAATAAAGTAAACAGGTACCACACTCAATAAATAAAATATGCCCTAGCTACCACACAATCGTTCATATTCCAGTGCCAAACTAATGAAGACAATCTAAGTTTAAGGCATTTAGTTGAATCCAACAACCAAGTCATAAATCCTTGGACCCAGCTGGGCTAACCCATTTTTGTCATGTGTTAAATAGAGATAATCAAACCTGGTCTTAGATTGGACAAGCCATTGAGACTACTACCACATATAATGATAGACTAGACGAGTACCCGCACTTAGCGGTAGAGGTGCAGCCGTAAACCGGTTTTCAAAAAAACCGACCCACAAAACCGGAACCGGTTTTCAAAAAAACCGGTTTTCTATAACCGAACCGGTTGTACCGGTTTTCAGTTTTTCTAGCCGACCGGTTTTTTACCGGTTCTAAAACTGGGTTAAACCGGTTTTTTGAAAAAACCGTTTAAAACCGATTTTTTTTTTGTCGAAAACCGCTAAAAACCGGTCAGCGCAAAGTCAAAAGAGCCGTTGGATTTGAATACCGGAGAAAACCGGTTTTGAAAACCGGTCAAAATCTGACCGTTGGAATTCAAAACCGGTTTTCACCGGTTTTTAAAACCGACTTCCTTGAAAACGTGCACTGTAGCACAGTAGCCGTTGGGCTATGTTTGTTACCGTTTTTTCTTGTCTTTTTTATTTTTATTTTTTGAGTATTTTGAAGCTAGAACTTGTAGTATAAATATGTGTATTGGGTTGAGGCTTAAAACACATCAAATCTCTCTTTAATCTCTCTATTATCTCTAATTTCTTTATAATGGAAAACACACAATCACAACAAGCTTCCACTAATCCTCCCTCCGTTGGGTCTTCCCGGTCACGAAAACATTACACACAAGATGATGTTCTTCATGTTAAACCAACTTCACGAAATCCCGAGGTTTTTAATCATATGGATTTGTGTATTATGCTTCCGGGGCTAACACTACACTAAAGGGTCATATAGCCAAATGTTCCGCGGTACCTCAAAATGCCGACGGTACTATTGGTGAGGATGGTCAAATTTGTGTATATGATAATGATGCGCTTCAAAGAGATTTTGCGGGGTGGGTCATTCAACATACTTATCCATTCAACCTCTTCGACAACGCCAAGCTTACGGCCATCATCAAAAAGAGGCTACACTCGCGGTATAAACAAGTAAGTCGTACTAAACTTAGAAGTTATGCTTTTAAATTATGGGAAACGGCTAAAAATGATATTATTGATGGTTTTCGTGATTATAAATATGGCGTTTCTATAACTACGGATGTTTGGACCGTACCACATGGTTTGGCAAATTCTTATCTCGCCGTTACGGCTCATTTGTTTAATCCCGAATCTTGGTTATTAATGAAACGGACAATTGCTTTTAAACTATTTGGTTATCCTCATACGGGATCTAACTTAAGAAAAATATTACATGACACTTTAATTGAATACAATTTAGATGATAAAGTTTTTACGATTTCACTAGATAATGCATCTAATAATACTAGAGCTATGGAATTGTTAAAATTACGTATAAAACCCATTTTAGATGGTGCTTTTATTCATTCCCGTTGTGTTGCTCATGTTATAAATTTATCCGTTCAAGCGGCATTAAAAATATGTGAGAGATTACGTTTGACATTTAGGGGTATGTTAACAAATATATATCGCTCGAGTAATGAACGACAAATGAACTATAAACGTTTTCGTAAACAATGTGGTGAACCATTCCTAGGACCGAAATTTGATACACCTACTAGGTGGAATTCTACTTGCATTATGTTTGAAAATATATTACGACAACCTACTACTTCAAATGCTTTTAATGAATTACTTGTTGAAAAAAACCGTTCTACTTCGATAGATGACCAAGATTGGCAACGACTACATGCTTTAACTATTTTTTTTCAAGTTTTTAAAGAGGCAACAACTATAGTATCGGGTGTTTATTACCCAACTAGCCCATTAGTTTTAAATCAAATTTATGCTATGACGGAAAAATTAGACGAATTAAAAGACTCACCTACTCAAATGTTTAGAAAAATGGTTAAAGTTATAAAAAAGGGATTTATAAAATATTTTGCTAGTTTACCTTTGGTTTATACTTGTTCCGCCGCACTTAATCCATGTTTAAATGTTGGAGGCGTAGAACTTTAATAAGAAGAATAATGGAAAATTTAGAATTATCTCTTGGGTTGGACGGTGAAGATCCCAACTATATAGAATCTCAAGTTTTTAAATTTAATGATTATTTTAAAAAATTGTTTGAAATTTATGCAACAAAATATGGTCAACAACCAAACCCAATTCTCGACCCAATGCGGGCCGGTTCGTCTCGAATGACAAGGGACATTAACATAAACCTTTATAATACTTTACGTGAAGACGCTACAAAGCGTCAACGATTATCGGCCCCGACAAGCGAGTTGGGACAATATATGGCAACAAATTTTTAACAACTTTAAGTCCCGATGAGTTTGCAAACTTTGACATTTTGGCTTGGTGGAAAGAAAGGGAAATCCAATTTCCAATTTTAGCCGCTATGGCTCGTGACTTATTAGCGGTCCAAGCTTCGACGGTAGCTTCCGAATCGGCCTTTTCTCATAGTGGTAGAATTATATCGGAAAAAAGGACAAAACTTAGCCCCGAATCCGTGGAAGTATGTGTATGTTTGAAAGATTATATGGACGGAGTAGATAGGGTACAACATCAAACATCGTTGGAAGGTTCGATTGAAGAAGTTGAAGAAACTATAGCACAAGAAGAAGATGACATGGGGATATCACCTCCGGCTACCGAATTAGATGAAGGTGAATTTGAACCATTTGATGTTGAAGAGTTAGATGTAGAAGAATTTTTAGATGATTTAATTTCTTGAGTATACACGGGTGATGGCAATGCCGAAGCTCGATATACTTGAGTATACTAATATGTTTTTGGGTGATGGCCATGCCGAAGCTCGAAATGTATTAGTATTTATTTATTTTTAGTTCTATAATTGTATTGTTTAAATAAAAGTTATGATTGTATTCGAAATGTATTAGTATTTTATAGTTTTAGTTGTATAATTGTATTGTTTAAATAAAAGTTATGATTGTATTCGAAATGTATTAAATGTTTTAAATTCCGAAAAAAAATCGAACCGGTAAAATACCGATAAAAAAATGGATCCGAACATAAAACCGAAAAAAACCGAACCGGTAAAAAACCGATAAAAAACCGATTCCGAACATTTAAAACCGAAAAAAATCGATTCCGAACTTTTAAAACCGAAAAAAACCGATTCCGGAAAAACCGAAAAAAACCGAAATTGATTTTTGGAAAAACCGGTTTTTTAAAAACTGGTTTTCCAAAAACCGAAAACCGGTAAAAACCGGTTTTTGTGCACCTCTACTTAGCGGCAGCGGTGTATAGTCTTCGACAAATTCTGATTAGATCAATATTTTTGCGTGTTCTTTTGTCCTTGTTCGAAGCTTAGTGATAACGGTTTTGTATAGAAAATTTTCAAATAGATTGATATTTTTGCGTGTACTTTACTTTGTAAGGCTCAAATAACAATTGTGTAAAGTAAAGCTCGCGCCTAATAGCGACGACGTATATACTCTAGTACATCGAAAAAAATCAATGTTCAAGATCCCAGCTATTTAAATATCCATTAGGGCTACCCGTGCATCCTTTTTGAATGCCGACTACTAACATGTTACGCCCTTTTTAAATATCCAATAAGGCTAATTCTATTTACCGATTATAATTTTTTTTTTGTGCTTAAATATCAGACAATGCTTTGTATAAATAAGGAAAAGATATTGAAATATTTCAAAATATATCATGACAATAATGAATTGAAGTTCTATCTTTTATATCTTGATCATTGATTTTTCGAAAGTTTGTCCATTGATCAATGACTTCCTCACTTGCTAATTTACACAATAATATTCTTAACATAATTCACTTACCCTTTATAAACAAAATGAACCATAATAAAATTAAAACAAATTTACAAATAAACTTGAAAACAAAAAGTACACATCAAAATAGACAAATAGATTTACTAAAAAAATACACAAACTTACAAATAAATCTATACAACAACAATGGAATAAACTTTACATAAAATATAACACTATTTTCCAGCGATAGCATTTACTGGTGTCGCAAACGGACATAACAACAGATTTTGTATATTCCGTCGGAGGTAATGCAGAACCCGACGGCCGCAGAGCAGATTCCGGTGGCAACAACCCAAATTCCGGCGGCGGCGCATAAAAACTTTCATAAAAATTGAGACCTTAGAATCAATAAAAACCTTCATAAAAATTGGGAAGGTGTTTACATCAAGGTTTTATGCATTAAACGTTCCTCATTAAATGATAGGTGTTTACAACAAGGTTGCCTCAATTAGCTTTAGCAATACTTTGAACTTTTCAAAATTAGCTTAGCTTAGCAATATTGTCAAACTTTACGAATGGAATGCATGGTTTCCATTTCAACATTCATGGTTTTCAAACATTCCTCATTTTACGTATGGCATTTTATGTTTCAAGTTTCACCTTGACTTTTTTTTTTCAACATTCACCTTGACTATTTTTCCTTTTTAGATTAGATAGTTAAGATATATATTAACGCATAATTCAGTCTTTAAAAGAACAAACATACACTAATATATTCTTTAGCTAAGCGTCAATGACATTACAAATGTATGATAACAGGAAGTTTAAGAGGGTATAGAATTATACGTGACATGCATCAGGATAGCACACCTTTTCTTTATTTGCACATCCTTAGCTTTTCACTATAAAGTCAAAATGGTTCTCAAAATTTCAAATGAAGCAAGTAACTAACGGTACTGTTAGTGATTTTGCATCACCGATATTATTTAAGTATAATGGATTAACTTAGTTGACTAATGTGTAATTGTGATAAATGTTCAATAAGTCGGAGTTGTGCGGAGTGCACACTTGTATGACTTTATTATGATTATCGTTCGGGGTTGTGCAGTTATAACCGACAATCAGTTTTTGGTCATATATTCTAATTCTGGTTCAGTTTTCATAACATAACAAAACATATTCACGTTTCAAAATTTGAGTTGTATCGGTAGAACCACCGAAATACTTCAATCTGAAAGTGTTTATACGACTCTCAGATTACTGTGATCCGATTTTCTAACAAAGATTGAATTATTCTGTGATCATGACGAACGGAGAATCTGTGAAGGATATGACGAGCAAGTTCGATAAGTTAGCAAAGTTTGAAGGGCAGGACTTTCGTCGCTGGCAAAAGAAGATGCACTTTCTTCTTACAACACTGAAAGTTGTGTATGTTCTGAGTACACCCAGGCCCGAATGGGACGAGAATGAAGCTTTGGAGACGACTACGAAGAGGATGAAATGGGAGAACGACGACTACATATGCCGTGGTCACATTCTGAACGGTATGTCTGATTTCCTATTTGATATCTATCAAAACGCTGAATCTGCAAAGGCATTATGGGAGTCCCTAGAATCCAAATACATGGCAGAAGATGCTTCTGCAAAGAAGTTTCTTGTGAGTAATTTTATGAATTACAAGATGGTTGATACCAGGCCTGTCATGGAACAATATCATGAAATGTTAAGGATTCTGGGATAGTATACCCAACATAACTTGATGATGGATGAAGCCATCTCGGTTGCAGTTATCATTGATAAACTGCCCCCTTCCTGGAGAGAATTCAAACATGGTTTGAAACATAAAAAGGAAGAGTTAAATTTGGTTCAACTCGGTAGTCATCTACGAATTGAGGAAGGATTAAGAAATCAGGAACTTGATAATAATCCTAAAGGAAAGAACCAAATTGGATCTTCTTTTGTTAACATGGTTGAATGAGATGGAGCCAAAAATTCTAACAACAATTAAAATAAATAAATAAATAAATAAATAAAAATCAAAGGTGGTGATGATAAATTTGCCAACAAGAATGGTGCATTGACCTGTTGGAAATGTAACAAGCCTGGTCATATGAAGAAGGATTGTCACCCTAAAAAGGGCAATAATGGCGCTGGTTCAAGTGGGTCTAAGGATCCTGAAAAGCAACAAGGTTATAATTATGATTTTAAGCAGAATTTTTATAATGTTTTACATCATGTTTCTGTAATTTCTGATGCATTTTATGTACAGGATGATGAAGTTGCTTGGTGGGTTGATTCGGGTGCAACATATCATGTTTGCAAGGATCTTCATTGGTTTCAAGAATGTAAATCGATTGAAGATGGGTCATGTGTAAAGATGGGAAACGTTGCAACCGAACCAATCAAAGGAATAGGGCGTGTTTTATTGACTTTCACTTCTGGAAAAACTTTATGTTTAGATAATGTATTGTATGTACCTGGGATTCGAAAGAATCTTGTTTCTGAAATTGTGTTGAATAAGTTTGGCTACAAACAAGTGTTGGAAAGTGACAAGTATATCTTGTCAAGACATGGTTCATTTGTTAGATTTGGTTATGTATGTAATGGAATGATTAAATTAAATTTGAATTACCCTTTATTTAATGCTTCTGTTTGTATGATTACTTCTAGTCATAGAGATAGTTTAAGCAAATTTGAATTATGGCATGCTAGAGTAGGACATGTTCATTACAAGAGAATGAAAGATATGTCTAAAATGAGTTTAATACTTGCTTTTGACATGACACCAGAAAGTTGCAAAACTTGTATGTTAACAAAGATCACTAGACATCCATTTAAGAGTGTTAACAGGGAAAGCAAAGTATTAGATCTCATACATAGTGATTTATGTGATTTTCATGCCAATCCTTCACTAGGACATAATAAGTATGTCATTACTTTTATTGATGATGCACCCTAGATATTGTTATGACTATCTACTGCATGCTAAACATGAAGCTCTAGATAAATTTAAAATTTATAAACAAGAAGTAGAACTTCAAAGACAAGATTTGATAAAAGTATTTCATATTGATAGAGGTGGTAGGTATTATGATCCAGTTAATTTTTAATCGACTAGAATAATACATCAAACCATGGCTCCTTGCACGCCACAACAGAATGGTGTGGCTGAAAGGAAGAATAGGACTTTAAAGGAAATGGTGAATTCCATGTTATCCTATTCTGGACTCAGTGAAGGGTTTTGGGGTGAGGCTATGTTGACAGCCTGTTATATTTTGAATAGAACTCCAAACAAAAATAGTAAACAAACACCTTATCAAATTTGGACCAAGAAGGTACCTAATTTGACTTATTTGAGGGTTTGGGGCTGTAGAGCAGTTGTAAGATTAACTGAACCTAAAATGAAAATTCTGGGTGAGAAGGGTATAGATTGTATCTTCATTGGGTATGTTGAGCATTCCAAGTGTTATAGGTTTTATGTTATAGAACCTAATGATTATGTGTCGTTGAACTCTATAATAGAGTCAAGAGACGCTATATTTGATAAAGAACGGTTTACGTCTATACCTAGACCAAGAGGTATGATTCAGCCATCTTCGAGTAAGATACCTGAAGATGATGTTGAAGGTACTGATGATGTACCTGGTCCATCTATTCCTAGGAAAAGCACTAGAACAAGAAAAGCTAAGTCTTTTGGTTCTGATTTTCAACTTTATTTAGTTGAAGGAACAAGAGATAAGACTTTATCTCAACGTGAATATTGCTTCATTATTGAGGAGGATCCAAGTACCTTGAGTGAAGCAATGGCTTCTAGGGATGTTGCTTTTTGGAAAGAAGCAATTTAAAGTAAGATTGATTCCATCATGCAAAATGATACTTGGGAAGTAACTGATTTGCCTCCTGGATGCAAAGCATTAGGTAGTAAATGGATCCTTAAAAGGAAGATGAAAGTGGATGGAAGCATAGATAAATATAAAGCCAGATTGGTTATCCAAGGCTTTAAACAAAAGGAGGGAATTGACTTCTTTGATACTTGTGCTCCTGTTGCTAGAATTTCCACTATTAGATTGTTGTTAGATCTTGCAGCTATACATGACCTAGTTATTCACCAAATGGATGTGAGAACTGTATTCTTAAATGGTGATTTGGATGAGGAAATTTACATGAAACAACCTGAAGGGTTTGTGATGCCTGGACATGAAAACAAGGTATGTAAATTGAAGAAATCATTGTATGGTCTAAAACAAGCACCAAAAAAATTGCATCAAAAGTTTGATGATGTGGTCTTGTCTAATGGTTTTTCTTTAAACCAAGCTGACAAGTGTGTGTATAGCAAATTTGATGCTTCTGGTAAAGGAGTGATAATTTGCCTATATGTGGATGACATGTTGATCTTTGGTACTGACCAAGATCAAGTTAATAAGACAAAGGAATTCTTGTCATCTAATTTTGATATGAAAGATCTGGGAGAGGCTATGGTGATTCTTGGTATTAGAATCAAACAAGGAAACAATGGTATTGTGGAAAACTAGAAGGGGGGGGTTGAATAGTTTTGCCGATTTTACGTTAGTTTCAAAAACTTTAGATTCGTTAATATGTGAGATCTTATGGATGTAGAGAAAGTATAGATCTAATGATAAAGCAAGTAAATAAAGTAAAGCGAAGGGAAAGAAAAGACACAACCGATGTATAGTGGTTCGGCTACAAGGACACCTTCCTTGCCCTACTCCACTCCCCGAGTCACCTACTCGAGAGTTCAAGCACTATGTCAACAAACTCCTTCACTTGGCGGAGAAGCCTTCACAACGTTGCTTACACTTTTTCCGGTACAAAGCTAGATACCGAGTCCGTAACACGGTGGATAAAACCAACACGACTATTACACAACAAATATGTGAAATATCAAATACAAGATCTTTGCTATAGAAATCTTGCAGAGTGACAAATCAATCAAGGACCCCTTGCTTGGATGACTTATAGAATGCTCGTGATCTCGCCTTAGAGAAGGACCTATATGAGGATCACAATAGAAAGAAAGAAGAACAACTCTCTAGATCAAGTGATCTATATGTTAGAAGAGAATGAGAGTGTTTGAGAGATTTAGTAAGAAGAGGAGTGAGTTAGAATGAAGAAATGGCTCTCTATTTATAGGCAAAAATCTTCACTGTTCCCCGGATCCCACGGATTCCTTCCACTTGGGATCCGTCTAATGTAATCCTAGGGATCCGTGGAACGCTCCTCTTTGCCCATGGGTTTTTTGGTTATGGGTCATGGGTTATGGGTTGGTCCATGGGTTTTCTTTAGATTCAATGTATCTAAGTATACATTGTATCTAGCCAACTTGGGTATGGGTTAAGATCCATGGGTTATGGTTTTTACCCATCCTAATAAACTATTACAACAAATGCTTAATTACTACATTTTTGTATTTAAATGGCTAATGTAAATGCTTTACAAAAATAACATGTATCCTTAAAATTATACTTAAGATAACATTATATTTGTTATCAACAAAACACAAAGAGATCGCAAAATATTAATAAACGTTTTTACAGTTTATTTGTATTAACAGGTATCTCTATTTCTCAATCACATTATATTGAGAAGATACTGACAAAGTTTAACTTTGGTAATTGTTCTCCTGTTTATACTCCTGTAGATCCTACTATGAAGTTTCAACCTAATAAAGGAAATCCAGTGTCTCAGTTAGAATACTCTAGAGCTATTGGTTGTCTTGTGTATGCCATGATTAGCACTAGACCAGATATAGCTTTTGCTGTAGGAAAGCTTAGTATGTACACTAGCAATCCTAGTGCTCTACATTGGCAAGCTCTGGGTCGAGTGTTTCAGTATTTGAAAGGAACCATGGATTATGGTTTGACTTATAGTGGTTATCCTTATGCTATAGAAGGTTATTCCGATGCCAGTTGGATTAATAATATGGAGGATCACTCGTCTACGAGTGGTTGGGTATTCCTTCTTGGAGGAGGTGCTATTTCTTGGGCTTCAAAGAAACAGACTTGTATTACAAGCTCAACTATGGAGTCTGAATTTGTTGCTTTAGCTGCAGCTGGTAATGTGCTGTCAAGTCCATCTACTCGCCATTAACTCGTTTTTTTTCCTTTTTACAAAACCCAAAAACCATTTAGACATTTGTCAAGAAAAATATCAATAGCATTTGAATTTTTAACAAAACTATATAAGTAAAACTATTTGTTCATTGCTAAAAAACTACTAGTAAATAAAACCAATAATACAACTATAATGTACTACATGTCTACACTCTAGACTCGAGAGTGTTATCACATTGGAAGTATGCATGTTTATTTATCTATACTCCCTAGTCCCAAGGAACACACTTTATTTTGGAGGAATTGCATATATATCTTTTCAAAGCCTTATAATTGCATATATATATATATATATATATACAACCAGAACTCATAATTGCATATATATTCTTTCAAAGCCTTAAAATTGTCATATATATCCAACTAAAACTCATAATTGCATATATATATTCTTCCAAAGCCTTAAAATTGTCATATATATCCAAATGATCATTTTAATAGAAAACAAATGTCTAATAATTATAATTGATATATAAAGTGACGATTATATATATATATATATATATATATATATTTACAATTACAAAATATCTTTTTATTGGTTTGAATTTTATATTTTATTTTATCTATATATATAGGAGTTTACGTTTAGATGGAACGATTGTGCAGTTGATCTCTTATTCAAGATTCGTCGATAACGAACACGGTTGAGTCGCCGAACATGGTTGCTCTTTCTTTTCTTAAAAAACGGTTTAAGGATATTTTTTAATTGTTAAAAAAATAATAACAAATAAAAAAAATTTTAATAAGTATAAGGGTATAATCATTATTTTATAAATCAACTATGTGTAGTCCTTATTCTATATATTAAATTATAATTGATATATAAAATAACGATTATACCCTTCTACTTATTAAATTATTCTTATTTTTTTAACAATTACAAAATATCCTTAAACCATTTTTTAAGAAAAAAAAGAGCAACCATGTTCGGCGACTCAACCGTGTTCGTTATCGACGAATCTTGAATAAGAATATCAACTGCGCCATCCATCTAAACGTAAACTCCTATATATATATATATATATATATATATATATATATATATATATATATATATATATATATATATATATATATATATATATATATATATATATATATATATATATATATATATATATATATATATATATATATTATGGAAACGTAGAGGGGTGAATACGTTACCGTTTAAAAAACTTTAGATCTTTAGTATCAAATCGCTTATGAAGCTTGTTATAATATGAGAGTACCAATTATTGTTTGTGACTAATATAAAGCATGGTAAACCAAGCTGTCATACAATCATGAACATCAAACCACATCACAAACGATAGTATAGTGCAAGTATAAAAGTAAAGAGATAAAGAAAGGAAAGTGCAAACCGAACACGAGAATTTATAGTGGTTCGGTCACGGATCTACTTTCCGCCCTACTCCACTCCCCGAGTACCCAACTCGGAGTTACTTCACTAAATCAACAAGCTCCCTTCTCGGCGGAGAAAACCATACAATCGTCGCTTACACTTTTTTCGGTACAAAGCTAAATACCGGGTTCTAGTTCGAGGTAGAACCAACCTAACGTCGCCTATACAATATTTCCGACACTAAGCTAGATTTCGAGTTCTTTTACAAGGGTACAACCACTCCCAATATTTTTATGACCCAACATAACAAACCTTGTGTTTTATGGCATAAACACATAAACCATCTAATCTAGTTTGGTGAAAGTGTTGTTATGATGCAATGATGTTTACACTAATGATCCATGACACAAATGTATAATGGATATGAATGACTACTTCTAAATGAACTTCCATTGATAGGAAGCCTTCATGATGAAGATCAGAAGTTCCCTAAACTTGTTGTGATAGATCTTCAGCTTATGGTGAGTGGGGATGGCTAGATCTCCAAGCTTTCCTTTGTTGATCAAAGAGTATGCTTACAACAAAGATGAATGTTAGAAGCATTATGATCATGATCATTAGGGTGTTTAATGTATGTTACTACATTGTTAATGAATGATCTAAATGTATGCAAGAAGGTGGAGAAGATGTGATTTGAAGTGGTGAAGAAATGGGAAAACAATGGGCTTCTATTTATAGCCAAAAGTGGACAGGAGCGTCCACGGACCAAGGAACCCTTTAAAGGGTTCCGCCCTTTATACAAAAGGGTTCCGTGGGTGCCTGACAGAAAATCTAAAAAATCTTTCTTCAAATCTTTCCAAGATATTACCCAATCTTACTAAGATCACATTTGATATATTGAGTATCAATCTAACCAAAATATTCAAGTGATTTTCCAAGGATTTCAAAGATGATGCATGACATGATGTAACATGTATTTCCATTTTTAGATTAAAAGGTTTATCAAGGTAAACTTGTGAAATGTATTATGTAACTAGTTAATAAAATGTCTACTTACCTTTTGAAATACTTGTGAATGCAAAATGTCAAATGAGGTTCGAAATGGAATGGTTAACCTATTAAAATACTTAGTGACTCTAAATGTATTTTAAACATTCTAAATGATTTGTTAATGGGTTTGATCATAATGCCACATAACAAACATGTACGAACCTGTGTTGTAACATACGAGGACTTGAGACATCGAGAGGTGTTGAATGTATGTTGAGACAAAGTGTGATTACAAGTAACTTGTACATTTTACGTTATGTATTACAAGTTACATGTTTGTCATCAATCAAAACAAACGAGACTGTATAGATTAAATATCGTAATATTTGCACTAACAATCTCCCCCTTTTTGATGATGACAAAGATATGTAAAGGTAATAGAAAGTAAACTGTAAAAAGTTACTTGTATCCTTACTACATTTACATTACCTTCTCCGTTTACACTCTTCTCCCCCTTTTGTCGAAACAAAAAGGGCGTGTCCTTAGAGTTTAACTTCATTTCTCCCCAAAAAGGCGAGCTTGCATCATCCCTAGTGAAGTTAAATCGTCTACTTCAATCCGTTCCTTGTTAGGTAGCGGATACATGGACCAAATTAAGATGCTTAACCTACATCAAGGTTAGTTTTATGCAACAAAAATTATGAGAAATATATGTAAAAGAAAAAAAGCATAGCAATGTTAGCCTATTTTCTCCACTTTTTATCGAAGCACAAATGCTTGTTGAAAAGTGATAATGATGCTAAATGCGTGCATGCTCCCCCTTGACGGTTGCTCCCCTTTGTTTGAGGCGTCAGGGTACGATTAAAACCTACAAAACAAATATTAGTGCAAAACTATATTCGTCATTGGACGAGTAAGTGATATACAACAAAGTGTATATAAGATGCATTCAGTAAATTCTTAACGGAAGCTCCCCTTGCTCTAGGGCGTCAAGATGAACCTTCAAAATAAATATTAGTATAATAGAAGCTTTGTCTTTAGACAAATATGTTATATACAACTGAGTGTATAGACGATGCAATATGAGTGGTTAAAGGACATTCCTCCTTGTTCTAGGGTGTCAAGAAGCACCTAAAATAAGAAAACTAATTGATGCAAACTTCATCCTTAGATGAGTAAATTATATACAATCGAGTGTATATGATGATGAACCTACAATGAAAAATATTAGTGCAATATATTTCATCTTTTTCACAAAGAAAAATAAGATGTATATATGTGATAAATGATATAATCAAAGATCTCATGAAGTATAGTCTCCGAATTACAATCATAAGAAAAGTGAGAATATAACATGATAAAAATCTACAAAATAGTTCCTAGAAAGAAGATATGAAGTCTCCCACCGGGTGTGCCACTAGTGGTGCTAGTGTTGGTGTCGGTTTACTAGTAGGATTCATGTGGTGATGGTAGATGACTCAAGATTTACAAAAGTAAGTTTTCGCTAATCCATGGTGGTGATGATTAATGAAAGTGGTGATGGAAGGTGGTGGTGATTAGGTAGGAAGCTATTAAGGAGTTAGAAACTCATACGTATAGCAAAATAAAAAAATATGGACTCATGCAATCCTTTCGTCATGTCAAGTGACCAAAGCTAAAAAAATATGAATGGACATTGCATTTCAATGATGCATAAGGGTTATGATTTGAATGATTTATTGATGCTAACAACCTTTTGTTTTGAGCAAGTTCTTATATGCTTCAACTCAAGAGTAATCAATAATTCGTTCTATCTAAGAATATATAAAAGTGATAACATGAAGATAAATTCATTCATTGATTGACATGAATTATAAAAATGACCTATTCTAGGTGACAATGGGAAAGGCAGTATTAGCATAGTTTTGACCGACATGGATGATTATCACTTTGAAAAGAAGTGAAGACAATATGGAAAATACTAATAATAATAATGGGTACCTATATGAGGATGAGAATGACGTCATATAAGTGAGAGTTGGATGGATCAACGTGTTGGAAATGGCTGTTTTGATTAATATATCGTTTGCACTGACAATGACATGCATGATATATGTCAAGTGAGAAAAGGATAAGATCCTATGATGGTGTTCTAGATAGTGAAGTTGTAAGGTGCTAGGTTAAAGAAAATCCTAGATTCGTTGATTGTTGAGATGAAGAAGTTTGTAAAACAAATGATGTGTTTTTCACTTGATGAGGTATTGGTGCAAACTTGTGATATAAGGTCAAAAAGGTTGAACTAGTTGTGGTTTCGTGAACCGGTTTTAG
Organism: Chrysanthemum seticuspe; assembly: GCA_019973895.1. NCBI lineage: Eukaryota > Viridiplantae > Streptophyta > Magnoliopsida > Asterales > Asteraceae > Chrysanthemum > Chrysanthemum seticuspe. The sequence continues at coordinate 30,858,154 of BPTQ01000007.1, read as the reverse complement.
TTAAGTGGTGTTTGCTTATGTGTTGGTATTTTAGAGTCTAAGAGACATAAAATTTGACAAAAGACAATTATGTGAATGGATTTCTCTCCCCCTTAATTGGTGGACATCCGACATAATGTGTATCAAATAAGGAATGACAACAAAGTGTTTAGGAGGTTATTCGGGTTAGCGAAAGCGATGAGCTTAGTGATGTTTTTCTGGATGATGGTTAGCAAACAATGAACTTCATCCTTAAAGTCACGTACCTCTTCTCGATTAATACGAGATGATTGTATGATGAGGCATGTGGTTTCCTAATAGGAAGTGAAGAGGATTAGAGTATTGTTATAACTAAATAATGATGGAGGTGATTTTTGGAAAGCGGAAGCAAAAATGAGATTTGGAAAGAGGTCGGTTGAAAGACAAAAATGCAAAGCCAACCCTCTAGAACTTAATTCTATATGCTTCTAAACTATATGCAAGTGTAGGGGTCCCATAAATCATATTACTAATCTACGTAGCAATAAAGGGGATTATGCAAGATGAGCATATAAAAGTTAGAACCAAGTGAGATAACAAATAATTTGTTATCAACCTACAAAACAAAATTGTTAGTGACAAAAGATGTTAACATGATAGAAATCAAATGATAACATATTATATAAGCAAAAACAACACATTGTACTTAGTAGACAAGAAATCACCACACAAGATAGCATCAAAATAATCATATTATGCAAGAATACGACTTTATTCAAGACATTTCATTTTGAGATTGTTTTGTCGTTAGACTTAGACACTTAAGCACACTTGGCTATACAACAATCCATGTGATTAATTTGTAAGATAAAAAGGCTTCTAAAAGTTTGTCATACCAAAAGCACTTTGGCAAATTATATGTGCACACGTAGCAAACAAATAGTGTGATAAGAAGCAAAAGAAACAAGATGAGAGATTCATGCAAGCCATGTTTATAACAATTTGGAGCATGTATCATTTGCATCGTACAACACATAAATATAATGAATGTCAACTAATAGCTTTCAAACACAAATATATCATATCAAAATTACCACGTATCAAAATGGCATATTATGAGTTCATAATTAACATGTGAATCATGCTAAAAATAATTCAAATGTAAGTATCATGCAAATCAAGTTTAGGTTTAAACGTTTAATAGCATGAGACAAGAATACAAGCATTATAAAGATAAAACCGTACTAAGGTTTACACATTTAACTATCAATCAAATAGCTATCAAACACTAAGATAATGTCAAATCAACTTATCGTATCAAACAAGAACATGTAATCAACACATGTAAGTGCAATGCAAGTGGTTTTAAAAGAAGAATCATGTTTACTACTTGTTTGATTAGTATTCCTAAGGCGAGGCAAACTATCAATGTTTTAACACTTTCTTTAGGCAAGTATAGGAAAACAGATTTTCAAGTTGGAGAATGAATATGAGACTATTACTAGCGGTGCTCAATTAAGGCTAAACACGACCATTTTTACGGGTGATTCTACATACCCAACTTCTCTTCAGGAAGCAATTCAACCGTTAGGTCAAATTGAGTTTCTAGTGCAATAGGTTCTCCAGTAGTCATTCTCATGTTAGAAAGATAGGAACTCTCACTTTTGCCTTTTAAAGTGTATAAAATATGATAGTTTACCAATACTTGGCTTAATGTGACACAACTAATATGCAATATAACTAAGGTGATGAAGATGTCATGTTATACACATGAATTTTAACAATGGTGTGTTGATAAACGATATGTTTTAATCTTGTGTTTAGAATCTAAGGTTTGTTCAAATTACAAAGCTAATTGTATGATCTAATGGATGACATCTTTTATGTTGAAGTGTATACTTTAAAAGTGATTTGATTATCTAAGACTAGGGAATGGAATATGTTAAATTAAGAATGTTCTCAAGAAAGCTCTTTGGAACTTTATTTGACAAGAATCTAAATAAGGTTACTAACTTCAATAAATCATGTGTATGTTCTAGAGATGTGTAGTTTCAACCTTGGATGTGCACAAGGTTTGAGCAAGGTTAGATTATGATGTACGCTTGAAAGGAAATGAATACAAATAGTATCTTTCAACAAATGAGATTATCGCATGGGATAAAGTTATCATGCTTATGAAAATAAGTATGACAAGATGAATTGGATATGCTAGTTCATAGAACTTTTGGATGTTTGTTTCAAGATCATTTAGCCAATGAGGTGTAATGAAATCTCTTGTAACATAACCATATATGTCGCAAGGAGAGAATGATGCATAAGATATACAACATCCTTTTAATAAGATGAATACTTAACGCATGATTTCTTAGGCATAATGTTTTTCAAAACATCATGCTTTCCTAGATATGAAGCCAAAGTGTTTGAATTGGATAGTCCTATCTAAATAAACTTGGTCTCAAGATTATATTCACTAGATGATGACAAGAGGAATTCACTCGAGTTTCTTATGTATACTCCTCAAGAGTCATTGTTGCTTGGGGTGTATGATGTTGGCTTTGAGATTTTATTTTAACATATGTTGTTAAAATATTGATTTGAGGTTTAACGAAATTTATGCAGAAGTTTAACGACAAAGTATTACTAATACTTTGACAATTTGTGAAGGTAGTACTACTTATACCTAGTGGAAATTGACAACAATTACCAAGAGCACCATGCTTATTTGATAGTTGAGGTTCTAGCCGTAATGAATTATCTAAGTCCTTATATGTGGGAAAGGATGGTTGAGTTTGTTCAAACGTGCCTTTAATTCAGTACAAGTGTTGGACACAAGGGCTTTTTGAGCATTACACTCAAAGAATTCAAATGATGGTAAGGATGGTGGATTGGTTGATCTAGGTGGTAAGTCTTCTAGTGTGTCTAAATAAGGATGTGGTGATGTAGGGGTTTGTTGTGCTATGGGAGTACTTAGGTTGATTATTTGTCCACAGATGTTGAACACAAAAAGTACGTATACTAATTCTTATGGTTCATTAGTTAATACAACTAGCGGGTGAAGTGCTTGAAGTTCTGGTTATGTCTATGAAGCTTAGGGGCTGAGGTATAGGTTCACCTTGAAAGGGCACGTTTGATTTAAAGGATGCTCTTGGAAGTTCATGAGCAATACGCTTAATGGTGCCAAAAGATGGAAGAGGGATAGTAGGTGTCTAAGAGGGATAAGTGCCACAGTGGGTTGTTTATTTTGGATAAGTGTTTCAACATTTGTTAAAATACTTGGGTGTTGTTTTTTCGGATATGACTTTTAATGACTACAATCGTAAGTCGCATATACTTGAATATTTCGGATAAAATACTTAAGTTGTCAATCCTAATTTGTTGAGATTATAAAGCTTAGATTGAACTCAAGGATAACAAGACTTGATAGTATGTCTTTAACATACGTGTGAGTTATGACTCTATGTAAATACTTATCGTCTTGAAGGATGATACATTTTTTCATGTTAACAAAGTGAGGCAATACATGTAGATACAAAACAATATGTATGATATCTTTGCAAATAATGAGTCCAGATTTGTTTACAGAAATCTTTACAGACCTATTATTTAGGTGTCGGGGACTTTTTCGAAACCTGAAATTTTTCTCAAAACATATGGCATTAACTATTTCTAGTTAGGAACAGTCAATAACGAATACACAAACATAATGGAACATTGATTTTGAACAAGGGCTAACGATTTTCACATATAAGTGAAAATGGGTAAAACTTGATAACACCCGTGTGCTATCCCCCTGCATGAACCGGTTAGCATACATCAATGTTTTAAGTTAGTTTATCATCCTACGAAGCAAGAACACATAAATGACATCATACAATACTGTTTTTGTCCTTGTACCAAACACTCTCTTAAAAAATCCATTTTTCAAAGTACTTGACTAATTTAGTTAGTACTCATTGATAATTGATTTATGACATTTCATAAGTAATGCGAGATTTTAGTATAACCTATGCAAAGAAAGTTATCTAATTCTACAAGTGATGGTAAAACAATTTTCCAACTTAGTGCACAAAATCTAGCAAAGTCCTATTGTGCATAAACAAGAAATCGTCAAACTAGCGAATAAATAACATGGCAATATTGACACGTATATTATACAAACAAATAAGTGTAAACAATAATTTGAAAATAAGCAAGCAGCATATATGCAAACAACATAAACAAGTAGTCATTTAGCATAGCATAAAATGAAAAACACTTTTCGTCATTTACCGTTTAAATATGACGATGTATACCAAGCTTGATTAGTTTCCTTTAAACATATTACCAAATTAATTAGTTTCAAAAGAAGTTGTATCAAAGTTCTAAAAATACCAACTTAAATTGTTTGATTCAAAATTTTGAGTTTTTATGTTAAAGCGAAACTAAATATTTTAGACATATTGTAGTATTTGGTCTATTTTACTTAATTAAAATTAAACTCAGGCCATAAAAGTATTTTTAAGTGAAAGTAGACTCAATTCCCTTTAAAATGATAGGTGGCTCGACTCGTATGGACTTACGGTTAATTAGTTATGATTTTTTGAAGTTGCCCAAAAAAAAACTGCATACTGTACAGACGGATTCCACGGAATCAAATAAAGGGATCCGCCCTTTATAAGATTTGGTGCCGTGGTCCTCTAAGACAAATTCAACAAAACTAGTATTTGACATAGAGAAAACGTGCGTGACTTACTAGATTTCATAGTAAACATATAATACACATATTTAACAACATATCTACTTATGTAACTTATCTTAAACATTTACGGAGGTGATTTTTAAACTAGATTTATAGTTATCCCAAACACTCCTTTAAAATCATATTTCTTCATAAATTTTCTATAAGCACTCAATACAATACTTACTAGTTTTTTCAACAAACTTTTATTTTATGTTACAAGAAAACCTTCAAGCTTGTATACAAAGTTACATTTAATAATAAAATTTCTAAGTATAATTAGCAAAGCATTTTTCATATTATTTTTCGCTTCAATGGTAATTTGATACATGGATCGTACTCTATTTTAAAAACCATTTGTTTTGAAAATAAGAGCTACGTGGCTCTGGTACCAATTGTGGAAACGTAGAGGGGGGTGAATACGTTACCGTTTAAAAAACTTTAGATCTTTAGTATCAAATCGCTTATGAAGCTTGTTATAATATGAGAGTACCAATTATTGTTTGTGACTAATATAAAGCATGGTAAACCAAGCTGTCATACAATCATGAACATCAAACCACATCACAAACGATAGTATAGTGCAAGTATAAAAGTAAAGAGATAAAGAAAGGAAAGTGCAAACCGAACACGAGGATTTATAGTGGTTCGGTCACGGATCTCCTTTCCGCCCTACTCCACTCCCCGAGTACCCAACTCGGAGTTACTTCACTAAATCAACAAGCTCCCTTCTCGGCGGAGAAAACCTTACAATCGTCGCTTACACTTTTTCCGGTACAAAGCTAAATACCGGGTTCTAGTTCGAGGTAGAACCAACCTAACGTCTCCTATACAATATTTCCGACACTAAGCTAGATGTCGAGTTCTTTTACAAGGGTACAACCACTCCCAATATGTTTTATGACCCAACATAACAAACCTTGTGTTTTATGGCATAAACACATAAACCATCTAATCTAGTTTGGTGAAAGTGTTGTTATGATGCAATGATGTTTACACTAATGATCCATGACACAAATGTATAATGGATATGAATGACTACTTCTAAATGAACTTCCATTGATAGGAAGCCTTCATGATGAAGATCACAAGTTCCCTAAACTTGTTGTGATAGATCTTCAGCTTATGGTGAGTGGGGATGGCTAGATCTCCAAGCTTTCCTTTGTTGATCAAAGAGTATGCTTACAACAAAGATGAATGTTAGAAGCATTATGATCATGATCATTAGGGTGTTTAATGTATGTTACTACATTGTTAATGAATGATCTAAATGTATGCAAGAAGGTGGAGAAGATGTGATTTGAAGTGGTGAAGAAATGGGAAAACAATGGGCTTCTATTTATAGCCAAAAGTGGACAGGAGCGTCCACGGACCAAGGAACCCTTTAAAGGGTTCCGCCCTTTATACAAAAGGGTTCAGTGGGTGCCTGACAGAAAATCTAAAAAATCTTTCTTCAAATCTTTCCAAGATATTACCCAATCTTACTAAGATCACATTTGATATATTGAGTATCAATCTAACCAAAATATTCAAGTGATCTTCCAAGGATTTCAAAGATGATGCATGACATGATGTAACATGTATTTCCATTTTTAGATTAAAAGGTTTATCAAGGTAAACTTGTAAAATGTATTATGTAACTAGTTAATAAAATGTCTAGTTACCTTTTGAAATACTTGTGAATGCAAAATGTCAAATGAGGTTCGAAATGGAATGGTTAACATATTAAAATACTTAGTGACTCTAAATGTATTTTAAACATTCTAAATGATTTGTTAATGGGTTTGATCATAATGCCACATAACAAACATGTACGAACCTGTGTTGTAACATACGAGGACTTGAGACATCGAGAGGTGTTGAATGTATGTTGAGACAAAGTGTGATTACAAGTAACTTGTACATTTTAAGTTGTGTATTACAAGTTACATGTTTGTCATCAATCAAAACAAACGAGACTGTATAGATTAAATATCGTAATATTTGCACTAACATATATATATATATATATATATATATATATATATATATATATATATATATATATATATATATATATATATATATATATATATATGAAATGACATAATAAAATTCAAACCAATAAAAAGATATTTTGTAATTGTAAAAAAAAAATTAAAAAAAAAAATCATCATTTTATATATCAATTATAATTATAAGACATTTTTTCTATTAAAATAATCATTTGGATACATATGACAATTTTAAGGCTTTGAAATGATATATATGTAATTATGAGTTTTGGTTGGATATATATGACAATTTTAAAAATATGCAATTACGAGTTTTGATTGAATATATATGCAAATGAGGTTTTGAAGGGATATATATGCAATTCCCTCCTTTATTTTTTATATCTTCTCTATCAAAAGTCTTCTTCACCAATCACCACTGCAACTTTGCAACCACCAACAATGGTGGACGCTGGAAAATTATCTTCGAATGCAAAGACCGTTTTCGACAGCAAGGACAAGTTTCTACCAGTCATCATAATCACAAAACCTCATATCACATAAAAATGATTCTCAACATTAAAAGCAAAACCGGTTTTTTAATCGGATCGGTTTAAACCGGTTTTCAAACCGATCTAAAAAAAATGGTAACCGGTTATAAAACTGGCGGATCGGTTTTCGAGAAACCGGTTTCTCTAAACCGGTTTTTAAAGAAATCAGTTTTCGGTTTTTCTTTCGGATCGGATGGGATCGGTTGTTGTTTTTTTTTTTTTTTTTTTTTTTTTTTTTTTTTTTTTCACCTCTATGTTACATAAGTATATAGCATATATAGTACCACTCAACGTTCAAACATTAGAACATGTGCGCATAAGAAAAGTGAGGGACCATGGCTCATGTCCTTAAATTCCATGTGCCCCATTCCTTGTGGTGTTTTGTGGTCAATGTCACTTCGTATTTGGGGGGTATGTGTTTGGGGGATATTAATTGTGTGGTCCTTTTGTCGTTGTATTGTTGTTATTTAGCTTAGTTTTAGTGGGATACTTTGAGTCGATATGTTGCGTCTCTTCGAGGGCGTATTTGGTCTATACTTTGTGTTTTTTTTGTCGGTTTATTTCTCTTTAATTGTCTTGTTTGGAGAAGCAGGGTGACATCTGTTTGTATCGTTTCTTTTATTGGTTTAATATATTATTGTCTTTCTAAAAAAAAGTATGGTTTGTTGATAATAATATGCTCAAACAATCACACATCGGTTATAGAAGTTAACACAATGCATATTAAATGGTGCATTGCTTAATTAACTCTAAAACTGTTAATAATTTCGGTGTACTACATATGGTAAAAAAAAGTCAAATTTGACTATAATTATCCCGAGGACATGTTATCGGGGAAACTATTGCTAAAAATTCAACGCTCTCATATCTCGGTCAAGGACTTTTTTGTCGTTTAGCGGGTTTGGCTGACGACATTGTGTCGTTGTCGTCGAATTATGCTCGATTTTACTTCTTTTTATACTTATTTTAAAAAAGATAAACATTTGGTCACGACTTTGTCGTCACTAAACTTATTAATTAAAAAAATTATTTAAAAAATAATTATCTATTATTTTTAAAATGTATTTTTAGCAAAATAAAAATAATTAAATTTGGATAATAATTTGTTCGTTGTCACTAAATTTATTTATTAAAAAAAATTTTAAAAATTATTAATTATTTTAAAAAGTATTTTTAATAAAATAAAAATAATTAAATTTGGATAATTATTTGGTGACAACATTGTCGTCACTAAACTTAATATTTAATTTTTTAATGACATTATCGTCATCAATTTGTGTAGGCCCCGCTTTTACTTTTTACAAAAAATCTGATGTTAAAAAAATGTTGAAATGGTTAGGCCCATCGAAACTTGGTGACGACTATGTCGTCTGAAAATTTTCCCGTCCTTAAAAGTCTTTTTGCTTGTAGTGTAACCATCTCAATACGCTTTATAGCTATTTTCTATGTTTTGACCATTTATCAATAAAATACATCCCCAATTGTCCTGTTTTTATACCAATATATTCAACAGGAAATCCTCATGCTCAGGAATAAATTCAACAAGAACTACAAGAGACAGCCTTCTAGATATCTGATAACGCTACACGCGTCGTTCGGGGTCAAGGAAACTTCCTTTTCTTCGAGCAAGTTTTATAACACCCTAGGCAGTGAACCTAATCGTTGTAGTGTAGTAATTAGGGTAAGCCACGGGTATTGATATCGTTCTCTAGGGGAATAGGAATGCTAGTGAGAAGTTACTACGCTAAGGTTGAGGTTGAGGAAGATTATTTTTTATCTTTTTATATTTTTTAGAAAATTGAAAAGGTACGAATCTCGGGTATTGAATTTGGGGGGTTGGTATTGCTACCGATTACTCTACTATTATCTAATTATCTAAGCTAAGGTTGTGATAGTCTATGTCTAATTGATGTGTACTCGTATGATAGTTTAAAGATGTGTTTACTTAGGTTTTACTACTCCTTAATTATCTCCTATTGATGGTTGATTTGTCACGTCCTTATTCCTAGTTGCGTTGTGATTCTAAGGCTATAGGGCGTGCTTATTTCCCTAACTCTTTGAAATTACCAAAGGGTCTTGTTTACAAATCCTCTAGTGATTTATAGACGCCTACTCTACGGTTGTCCTTGAATACTTTATCCTACAATTACCTAGATAATTATATTCTAAAGTTCACAAAGAAAAGTCAAGCATTAAGTACACAACGAATAATCTAGCGCACTCTAGATCATTAGTCAACTAAGATAAGTATCAACCAATCAATATTCAATAATTAAGTTTCATATTCCCTAAGCAAACACACAAATAAATTAGCCGGACATGGAGAACATGCAAGCATACACACAAATAATCAAAGACATAATTAAATTAATGAAGTAAATACTTATCTTGATGTATAATAGGGTTTAGAACCCTAAAATACTGCACAAGAAAGCCTTGGTTCAGTTTTAGGTTTTTACTCCAAAAGACTACACACAAAACTGAAAAATTCGGATTCTATATATAAGATTACATCTGCGACGGCGTCACCTTATGTTTCGTGACGCCGTCGTGTCGCCGTCATTAGGGTTTCGTCTTGGCCACGTAAACCTTGCGACGGCGTCACCTTATGACTGTGACGCCGTCCCCTTCAGCTCTGACGCCGTCTTGGCTGCATCTAGGCCGTCTGAGTAACGACGGCCTACTCCTTTAGAACCTGACGTCGTCCCTTGAAAACATGCAATTTTGCTTCTGACCCATCGCAAAATTCCTTCCCGAAGGCGTCGCAGATATGCAGTGACGCCGTCGCCTTATGTTTCAGCAGCTTTGAGTGTCTCGATTCTGACTTTGGCCATTTTCTTCGTATATTCGCGCCTTTTCGTCCAAATAAGCATCATTCCAGCATTTTGCCTTCAAGAGACCTAAAAAGTGAAAAGGAACGATATTAAGCAATAACGGATACAAAAGTGATCGAATAAGGGCTTAAATGACCCCTCAAAAAGGTACCTTTTAAAACCTTATCAATATCCACAAACAACTGTAATTATGCTCATGTACCTGTAAATAAGTCCAATAAGATAATGACCAGCTGCACCATTTGGGACCTGGAAAGAATAAGAAATGTAATGAGCAAGTCACTATAGGTCTATAGCTTTCGAAAATATATGATGGTGGTGGTTGTGTGGTGGTAAATTGTTAAAATTAACCCGATATCCATTTTGTATTTCTTGGTTTCATGTCTTATGTTTCAGGTTTTATGAAGCCCAAGTTCTCTCAAGCCCAACCCCTTCTCAGCCCAAGTCTTCCAGCCCAGCTTTTGTGACCGTTGGAAGTCAGAGTATATATGTGCCCTATATCGCTTCATTTAGGGTTAGAAGAGTGATTTGGTTTTTGTGAGCCGTTATAAAAATTTCTCTTTCTCTTTGTATAGATCTTGAGACTGAACTCAAGATCTCATCTATCTTTTTAGTACTGTTGTTTCTCTTGTAAAACTATTATCAAGTTAGATAATAGGATCACACCAGAGTAGCTGTGGTGATCTATTTTGGTTGGTTGTTATTCCGCTGTGAACTTTGATTAGTTTGAGTAATACAAAAGTGTTTGGTTTCTGCATATCATGTATTTCTACATGGTATCAGAGCCAGGTTCGTTTAATTAAGTGGGTTCCTGGGAATCTTGGTCCTGGTGGTTTTTCGTTGTTGGTGTTGAAGGCTTCGTTGCTTGGCGGTTCTGTTGCCTCCTAGACTAAGTGAATCTAGGAGAAACAGTTCGATTATGCTGCGGAGTTAGCTCTGTAACACCTCTTGTCTCTCTCCTTTTATTTATGTTTTTTATTTTTCTGTTTAGAATGCCGGAGGATAGGTTGAGGGACATTTGAGTAGTTGTGAGTGGTTGTTGGAGATTAATTGTTGTTTGTGGAGGTATAAGGTGTTGCTGCTTTTATTTCTCTCTGTTTGTTTCTTTGTTTGGCTGTCTTTAATTTTTGGTATTATGTCTGAACATGGTAACACTAGAACAAAAAGTGGATTTGGCCACACCGAATATGTGTGACGATATACATATAGTCACACATGTTTTTTCGGCCATGTGTGACTAAAGGTCGCGCGACCATAGGTACCCTATGGTCACGTGTTTGACTTTTTTTTAGTCTCTATTGCAAAAGAGTAACCAAAACCGTAACATGTGTGACTAATTAGGTACAAATTTTGTTGGATTAATCCGTATTAGTGACCATAAACAATGTATAGTCACACAAAGCATGTTTGTTTTGGGTATTTAGTCACATACAAGTAAACATAAAGTGGCAAAAAGTGTTAATAAGTGTGACCATATGTTGTTTAAGGTGAAGAAATATGTCTTTTGTGTGACTATTGATCATCCAATGGCCACATGAATTTTATGTTTGTGTGGCCTTTTCTAACATTTAGTCACACAAATCATGTTTGTTTTAGGTATTTAGTCACATACAATTAACCATAAAGTGGCTAAAAGTGTTAATAAGTGTGATCATATGGTGTTTTAAGTGAAGAAATGTGTGTTTTGTGTGACTATTGATCATCCAATGGCCACTTGAATTTTATGTTTGTGTGGCATTTTCTAACATTTAGTCACACAAAGCACGTTTCTTTTGGGTATTTAGTCACATCCAATTAATCATAAAGTGGCCAAAAGTGTTAATAAGTGTGACCATATGGTGTTTTAAGTGAAGAAATGTGTGTTTTGTGTGATTATTGCTCATCCAATGGCCACATGAATTTTATGTTTGTGTGGCCTTTTCTAACATTTAGTCACACAAAGCATGTTTCTTTTGGGTATTTAGTCACATGCAATTAACCATAAAGTGGCTAAAAGTGTTAATAAGTGTGACCATATGGTGTTTTAAGTGAAGAAATGTGTGTTTTGCGTGACTATTGATCATCCAATGGCCACTTGAATTTTATGTTTGTGTGGCCTTTTCTAACATTTAGTCACACAAAGCATGTTTCTTTTGGGTATTTAGTCACATTCAATTAATCATAAAGTGGCCAAAAGTGTTAATAAGTGTGACCATATGGTGTTTCAAGTAAAGAAATGTGTGTTTTGTGTGACTATTGATCATCCAATGGCCACATGATTTTTATGTTTGTGTGGCCTTTTCTAACATTTAGTCACACAAAGCACGTTTCTTTTGGGTATTTAGTCACATCCAATTAATCATAAAGTGGCCAAAAGTGTTAATAAGTGTGACCATATGGTGTTTTAAGTGAAGAAATTTGTGTTTTGTGTGACTATTGCTCATCCAATGGCCACATGAATTTTATGTTTGTGTGGCCTTTTCTAACATTTAGTCACGCAAAGCATGTTTCTTTTGGGTATTTAGTCACATGCAATTAACCATAAAGTGGCTAAAAGTGTTAATAAGTGTGACCATATGGTGTTTTAAGTGAAGAAATGTGTGTTTTGTGTGACTATTGATCATCCAATGGCCACATGAATTTTATGTTTGTGTGGCCTTTTCTAACATTTAGTCACACAAAGCATGTTTCTTTTGGGTATTTAGTCACATACAAATTAAGCATAAAGTGGCCAAAAGTGTTAATAAGTGTGACCATATGGTGTTTTAAGTGAAGAAATGCGTGTTTTGTGTGACTATTGCTCATCCAATGGCCACATTAATTTTATGTTTGTGTGGCGCTTTCTAACATTTAGTCACGCATCGAATTAAGCAAACTGTGACAAAAAAATGTTAATAATTGTGACTATATGAATCTTTTAGTCACATATAAGAAATCAATATATATCAAAACAAATTCTAATATATAAAAATATATTCAAATACAATAAAATTGGAATGTATATAAAATTGTAATGTCGTACATAATAAAATTCTCAATAATTTAATGACTTCTGACTCTTGATCTTCTTAGCTTCCTTTTGCATGGTATGACTAGAGACGTAGCGCTTCGTAAGTAATTTAGGTGCAGTTCTGTTCTCACCATTCAGTTTTATGGTACTTGGTGGTGTTACTTGTAGGAAACAAAAGCCGGGGTATCAAACACTGAATTAAATATGAAGAATGATATATATAGGTTTATAAAACACATGCATCTATGTACCTTTTCATCGAAAACCACTTGATCCTTTGGCCATGCATAAAAACCACCTACTGCATCCTTAACTGTTTTGAGACCGTTACTTCCTACATCCGGTATGCACGCTGCATCCACTAAAGATTTTTCAATAGACACTCTGTAGCAATCCTTTGGGAGTGGTTTGTTATGAAGCATTTGTTTTCCATCAGTTTTGTACACGGTACCCTCCACAATAATATTTGATTTCTTTAAGTGCCACAGTCTGCACTTAATTACCTAAAAAGATAATTTGTTGCATGTATATATGTATCAGTAATTAATTAAACTAAAGAACATATGAAAATGTTTAAATACATACTTGTGGTAGTACTGTTAATGGAGACTCCTGTTCTTGTGATCCAGAAAGTTGACGTGAAGAATCCTTTCGTTTTGATCTAGTCGATTTCTTAGATGCGACAGATTTAACAGTTTCCTATATGTATAATACACGGTAAATAAATAATGTATGTAGAATTCAAAAATCCCAGGGGGGGTGATTTATTACTTACACTTATTTGAATTTCCTTTTCCAAAGTTGCAAGTCCATTAGACTTCTCAATGCTCGCAACTTTCTCACGTCCAGCAACACGTGTTCCGGCATCCTCATCAGCACTGCTATTTAAAAGATTAATGTTCAACGGAGACACCTGAAATATAAATTGTTTAAGAAGAATGCAGCAGTATTTAAAAGGGTAAAAAAAAGATGGAATGTTACTTTCTTATGTCTTACTTCCGTTTCTGTCAATGGAGTTGAAGTTGACTGCAACTGCCCCCTTTGTGCAGCCAATTGTTTCATCAAATCTTGTATTACCGCCTCTTTTTCTTAACGTTGGCGCCTCTCATCATCAAGTTCACTTTGAAGTAACACCACTCTTTCATCAGATGCTTGTCTGATTCGAGGCAGATCAAAATACCTCTTGTAGGTTACTCCACCTCCCACTCCTATCGCATATCCTCCCTTTTCCTTACCTAATACAAATGTCATGGCATCAGTGCCATGATCAAGCTTCAAGGTTCCTTGTTTGATCTTCTCCTCCGTCTCTTTCTGCACACACAATATGGGAAATAGGTTATTTAATTCTACCAGTATCAAATTATAAATAACAGTATTAACTTATAACTAACAGAATTAATTAATAACTAACAGTTTTAACTAATACACTATCAGTTTTAACTAATACACTATCAGTATTAACTTATAACTAACAATAAACATAATCATAAAATGAGTCAAACTTACAATTTTTTGTCCAACTGTTCTGATATCATCATCGTGAAATTCTCCGTCTTTATTCACCCTTCCTTTCAACCACAGCGTACCACGCGGTGGTTCTTCATCTGGTTCAATTTCTTTATTCTCGATCTTATAAACATCAAATACATACACTTGTAAGATAAACCAATATAAACGAAAGTATGATGCTATTAAATGCAAATGTTTAATGTTTAATGTTACCATTTTATCCATCACACGGAAGTATCCACCTCGTCCCATTCTATGCTGATAAACAGACTTGGAACGCGCCACTTTAGATGCAGCTGATTTCACCTTGCAACACAAAATAAAAAAGGTGTTTAGATGTAGTAATGCTGATAGTATACAACTAATATATATGGAAACATCAAATGTGACAGATATTTGAACTTGAATAAAAATGAATAATTAACACCTTGTATTCCTCGGTGGCCGTGTAGTTTACAAAATTTACCCAATCTTCAGCTTTTATAATTGCACTATACTTTTCGCCGGGACTTCATTAAGTTTTGAAAGGGTATTTTGGTTGGGCAATATGTAGTTTTCTGTCAATTTCCTTCTGAAATTCCTTAGAAGTTGACCAAGACGATTCATTATCAGCTTTCGGACAGTCAAGCCAACATCAAAATATCGCTGCAAAGATTAACACAATGTTGTTAATTAGTTGCACATAATGTAAATGCAGAGATAAACTTATTAACAACTTGTACCTACGACAGCCAAGCCACTACTAGTTAAAAAAAAGTATATGTGTACCGGGATTTCGTCCCACATTTTATCTCTTGCTTCTGAATCAACCTTCCTCCAGGATAGAATCCTGACACCTATATGCTCACGAACCAAATCACCCAAAAAACTCGAAAACAATGCCCTGTTTTTTCCTGATATCCTATTCAGTGCATCGAAGGTTACACTAACCTTTATTCCGTCGGTTTTTCCATAATCCCTGCGAAACTTAGCTAACCTAGTTATGCCCCTCTTAACAACATTCGCATTTGAATGGTTGTTTTCAGCATCCTCACCCTCATCTGAATACGCCTCTGATTCATATCCAAATGGGTTATCATTTTCACGATCAGAATAAACCAAATCATCCTGACAATTGGTTTGAGTTGCCATGATTCGTCAGAAGTAATGTGTTAAAGAAAATTAGTAAACTTAATTGGTAAATAATGGTGTAAAAATTGAAGTTCTGGTTGTTTTGCTTGAATCCTGATTTATTGGAGTAAAATTAGGGCTCATTATGGGGCAGTTTTTCAAATAAGGAAACCATAATTTCCTAAGTACTTTTAAAAATTTTGGCTGAAATTTGGCTCCAAATTTCATAATTTTAAAATGTGGCTCCAAATTGATAATATAGAATTTAAATAATTCATTTTTGGCTGCATTTTGAAACCAACACACTCATGACATAAATGGTTCTTACCCACAGTCCCAAACACCCATATAACTTCAAACCAGCTGTATCAAAGCACATATAACTGCAGCTACACAAAAATCTCACCACATGGCGCATACAAATGAAGAAACAAAATAAAAAAATAGAATTAAAGCAACTGATTAAGCAACTATAACTAATAAGCAGTCCCATATAAACAAGTAAGCACAAAAATAATCAAATCCAACCAAGGACTGCTGATACAACAAACAGCCCTGATACCTTACTTTAAGCCTATAAATAACCTATTTATAAGCACTTAAATAAGCTCTAACATCCTCCAACAGTAAAAAAAATCAAGAAATCATGTAAATGCAATTAACTTAAAGCAAAAACAACAACAAAAACACCCTAAAAATTGACAACAACCTAAAAAATGAACAACCTAAGCAAAGCACTTATGAACCGCATATCCATGGCTCAACATTGAACAGAGTTTGGATCAACCTCAAACCTACAATAATACATTCTACCAGATATGAACTTAAACACCGCAACCAATTCCTAAATGCAAAACAACATTAAAAAAAGATGAAACAAACTAGCGAGCGCAACCCATTTCATTCCATTGGATAAACAATCAAAAGATCCATACATGTTTCATTGTTAATATATCTACATAATATTAAACCAAGACATTAGACATTATAAACAGATGACACTATAGCAAAAGAAACCATCCCTTTACATAGCGAGCAACCCTTCAACCATACATCGAATTAATTTGTTCTTCCTTGGTCTCGATATCCTTCTCAGCTTGAGTAATGAGATCATTCAACCCCTGCAGCTTAGTCCTCATAGCCTCCATGTCATGCCTAAGATCCATCAATGTGTCAAAATATTCATCCCCATCTCCAATAGCTACCATCTCAGCAATTAAAGCATTAAAATGCGCAATCTCATTCTTTACTGTGGTGGCCTCTTCGCGCATCCGGTTTATAAAGCCACGGAGGCTGGAAATTTGCTGAACCTTGAAGAAACTCATGTAACCATCAACAGATGTCTCCCCGCTAAACTCAATTAGGTCATCAATAACACGCTTAGCCAAATGGTTTTGTGGTGATGGTGCTGCCATTGATAATGAAATTGGGTAAAATATGATATTATTGAAAGATTGCAAAGAAAGGTTGAAGAAGAGTTGTGGGGATAGTGTGATAGAGAAGATACTTGTAACTCCTTATGAATTCAAACTATAAAGACCTAAACTTTAAAACCGCAAAACAAGTCCTCCTTTTAAACTATCACTATAAATTAGGGGTGTTTATCCATTTGGTTATCGGGTTGTTTGGTTTTGTTAAATCGGTAATCTTTTTATTCGGTTCAACACGAAAACCGAACCGAACCGAACTAGAATTAAACCGAAGCGAGCCGAAAACCGAATATGAATTCACTTCGCTTCTTGGGTTGACCCGAAAAGTCTTAAAAACGGATAAAACGGAAAGAAACGGACTAACGCAGACGAAAACGTGTAAGAACGTAAGAAAACGTATGGAACTTAAGAAAATGTACATTAATATGTAAAACATATGAAAGCGTATGAAAACGGACGAAGATGTCTAAAATAGATGAAAACGGGTAGAAACGGACGAAAACGGTCAAAAAACTTATACAAACGGACTAAAACATGAAAAACCCAGCGAGAAAGTGTAAACACGGACGAAAACGTGTAAACAAAAACGTAACGTATAAAAACTGATTAAAAAGGACAAAGTCGTACGAAAACGGTTGAAAAAGTATGAAAACAGACGCAAACGTGTAAAACCGTATGAAAATGTGTAACAGTGTAAGAAAGCGTATGAAAACGGCGAAAAAGTCTTCAAAACATATGAAAATGGCTAAAACGGACAAAAAACGAACTAAAGCGGACGAAAACGTATAAGAACGTAATAAAATGTACGTTAATATGTAAAACATATGAAAACAGACGAAAACGTCTAAAATAGATGAAAACGGCTAGAAACGGACGAAAACGGTCAAAAACTTATACAAACGGACTAAAACATGAAAAACTAGCGACAAAGTGTAAATACGGACGAAAACGTGTAAACAAAAACAAAAACGTATAAAAACTTATTAAAAAGGACAAAGTCGTACGAAAACGGTGGAAAAAGTATGAAAACGGACGAAAACGTGTAAACAAAAACAAAAACGTATAAAAACTTATTAAAAAGGACAAAGTCGTACGAAAACGGTGGAAAAAGTATGAAAACAGACGCAAACGTGTAAAAACGTATGAAAATGTGTAAAAGTGTAAAAACGTACAAAAACGGACGAAAACATGTGAAAAGAGACGAAAACGTGTAAAAACGTACAAAATCGGAAGAAAACATGTACAAAACTAAGAAAACGTATGAACACGGACGAAAACGTATAGGACAGACTAAAACGCACGAAAACGCACAAGGGTTGTGTTACCGTGCCCAACGTATATAACGCAACCCTAAACACAGTTTCACACAATGTTTTGAGTAAGACACATGAGTTAATGATTTTATGTCATCCTGAAATGTCAAAATTAACGTGCCCACCTTTAATAACTTTAATACAATTCATATAACCTTCACACTATAATATGGGTCAAAAGCATTGGGTTATAGTTTCTTAGAGTTTCATTTTACGACATGATTCAATCAATAGTATATATAAAATAATATCTGAAACCATGTTACGGTTTTGGAAATTCAAACATGTTACGGGTTTGGAAATTCGCGTTCGGTTTTGGAAACATGTTACGGTTTTGGAAATTCGCGTTCGGTTTAGGAAATTCAAACATTCAATCAATAGTATATATAAAATTATAGTCACACATGTTACGGTTTTGGAAATTCGTGTTCGGTTCGTGATCGGGTGATAAAGAATAATGAAAGATATTTGGATTTTGTGAATAAATTGATGAATCATAAACTAAAAACAAAAAAAGAGCAAGGTTAGATCAAGTGGTTAACACTCTTGCCTCTGGAGAAAGAGGTCAAGGGTTCGATCCTTACCCCTTGCAAGGCCGGAGGTTCTTTTCTACCTTTGGTAGAAAAGAAAGCAGCCTCTCAAGGGTTCGATCCTCACCCCTTGCAAGGCCGGAGGTCCTTTTCAACCTTTGGTAGAACCGGAAGCAGCCTCTCTACCTTAGGTAGGGGTAAGGCTGTCTACGTCTCAACCTCCCACATACACCGTGAAAGACGATATTGGGACCCATAACCCGTGGAAGACGGTACTGGGAGTTAGTTTATTTTTTTATTTTTTTAAACTAAAAACAACTAAATAAGCAAATAAATCAACTAACAAAAGTCGAAATAACGTAAAATGCACTTAATCCTAAAAATACCAAATATTGTAAATTTAAGCATAAAATTTAAAATTATTTTTTAAAAGTCCTAAATACTTAAACATATATATATATATATATATATATATGTTTTTTTTTTAAATTATACTTTTCTGAATTTTATTTTATTTATTATGAATAAAAAACCTTTTTAAACTAATTAAATGAAAAAAATCATTAAATCATAAGAGAAAAAACATTTTTAAACTAATATGAAAAAATTTCAAAAATTTAAGCAAATTTAAAATTCCCCCCACAAATTAAATTTATTCCCCCCAAAGTTTGCATCAAGGCATTTCAAACTAATTGCAAAAATTAACTCCTCCTCCTCCTCCTCCTGTACCACACACCTCCCTCTCATCTCACTACAAATCCCGTCACCACCACAACTCTCCCGTCATAGACCCACCAGTCCCGTCACCACTGGTAAGTATTGTTATCTTCCTTTTGTACACATCGTTCTAACACATAAAATAACCCTATTAAGCCTATTAGCTAATTGAACATTTGTTTCGAGATATCCTCTTGTAAATTATGTCAGTTTCTTGTTAAATTTAGATAGTTAATTGGTTAAAAATTTAAGAAACCCTGTTAAGCCTGTTACCACATGAACATAGAACCATAATTTAGCTAGTTAATTTCTAATTTTTCCTTGACCCAAACATCCCTTTAGGAACTGTTTCATTAGACTTTATTCAATTCTTAGCATAATTCAATACGACATTCAATCTTTGAGCTATCCTCATTATTTGGAATGTCTTTTTTAACTTTTATGATCATCAATTGAAGTTTGATGTTGTCTTGTATAATCTTCAATAACTTGGACTGTCTTTTTAACATGCCTGCAAGGACTACATTTATAAACATTGCTGCTCGGATAAGTGGGACACATTTATAAACATGGACAAGTCTTGGATAGGAACTAATAGGACCAACAAATCTTATGTTGATGGAGTAGCAACGTTTATTGATTATGCAGTACACAACTTGCGGAAGATGGGGAACATCGACCCACGAGTTAAGAAAAATGATCTTTCAATGCCATGTCCGTGTACAGATTGTTTAAACCACATAGAGCATCAAGTGGAGAAAGTGCAGTTCCATTTATTCAGCAATGGGTTTGATCTAAGCTACCTAAAGTGGACTAAACATGGAGAGAAGGATGAGTCATCAATAAGTACCGAAACACCTGTTAACGCTACAACAGAGTTTGTTGACGACACGGATTTTGCTTCAGATATTCCAACAGATGCCCCAGCAACAGTAGAAATGGTTAATGCTACAAAAGATAATTTTGATGAGGATGATCTTGTCAAGTTTCAACAATTATTATTAGACGCAGAGAAGCCTCTTTACGCAGGATGTCCTGACTTCACAAAGATGTCCGCAATAGTTAAACTACTCAACTTGAAGGGTAAGTACGGATGTTCTGATAAGTTCTTTACTGAATTACTAGGATTGTTAAAGAAGATGCTGCCTGCTGGTAACGAAATGGTGGAAAAAACTTATCAAGCCAAAAAATATTTGAAATTGATGGGATCAGGATACAAAAAGATACATGTATGTATCAACAACTGCCTTCTTTACTGGAAGGGTGACAAGGATTTGACTGCGTGTCGAACTTGTGGGATATCAAGATGGAAGGTGGATAATAAGACTAAGAAAGTGTACGAAAACATTCCAGCAAAGGTAATGTGGTACTTTCCAATTATACCAAGACTGCAACGACTATTTAAGCTAGAAAGTATTTAAGAGGATTTAAGATGGCACGCGACACGGAGGATAACCGATGGTGTGTTACGTCACCCCGCAGATTCAAAGGCATGGCGTACCATAGATGAAAAATTCCCCGAAATTGCTGAAGATCCAAGAAATCTACGGCTAGGAATATCGGCTGATGGGGTTGACGTCAACTCAAGAAATAGGCATCACAGTGTATGGCCAGTTTTAACGGTCATATACAACCTTCCTCCATGGTTGTGTATGAAAAGAAAGTTTATCATGCTTTCGGTATTAATATCGGGATACCCGGGAAATGATATCGACTTTTTTTTAGAACCGTTTGTTGATGATCTGCAAACCTTATTCGATACAGGGGTTGATACATATGATGCATCCACAAAAGATAACTTTAATCTACGTGCCGTTGTGTTATGGACAATAAATGATTAGCCTGCACTTGGTACATTATGTGGCTGCCCGTACAGTCGATTCAAAGGTTGTGTAGTATGTGGGAAAGATACAAACTGTGTTAGACTTTCTGCCTCATCCAAGCAAAGTTATGTTGGTCACAGACGATATCTACCATATGACCATCCGTTCAGAAGGCAAAGGAAGGCATTTAATGGACAACAAGAATTTCTCCCGGCTCCAAACCCAATGACCGGGGAACAAATATACAACGAGGTACAACATATTGAAAATAAGTGGGGAAAAGGAAAACGAACAAACAATAATGCATTAGAAAACCAAGAAGATACGAGAGGTAGAGGTGGGAAGATTCAAAAGCAGAAAAGAAACATAACAGAAGTAGAGGGTAGTTCAAGCCAAGTAAATGGACAAAACGGTGCGTATTGGAAGAAATTCAACATTTGGTATCGAAAACTTAGGTATTGGAGGCATAATTCTGTTCCACATTGTATTGATTTTATGCATGTAGAAAAGAATGTTGCTGAGAGTCTCGTCGGAACTTTGCTACATGTTCCAGGAAAGACGAAAGATGGACTGAATGCTCGATTGGATCTGGCTGAGTTGGGGGTAAAACAAGAGTTGTTTGCTATGCAAGAACAAGACAAAACAACACTACCTCCAGCAGGTTACACATTAACGAATGCTGAAAAAGATATTTTTTGTGAAACTTTACACAACATCAGGGTACCACAAGGCTATTGTTCAAATTTCTCTTCTTTGGTCAGCCTAAAGGATAGGAAGCTCATTGGCCTAAAATCGCATGACTATCACATGCTAATGCAAGAGTTTCTGCCAATTGCAATACGTTCAATCATGCACCCACCCACACGATATGCTATTATCAGGTTTTACTTTTTCTTTAAATCAATATGTTGCAAAGAAATAATATTGCAAGAACTAGATAATATGCAAGCAGAACTGGTAGTGACACTGTGCCTACTCGAGAAGTTCTTTCCTCCATCATTCTTTGATATTATGATACATTTGACTGTGCACCTAACTAGGGAGGTAAAATTATGCGGTCCTATATGCTTTCGGTGGATGTATCCATTCGAAAGATATATGAAGGTTATTAAAGGACATGTGCGGAACAGAAATAGACCAGAAGGATGCATTGATGAGGAGACTATTGCGGAAGAAACAATAGAGTTTTTTAGCGAATATCATAAATCCATGAAAACTGTTGGTATCCCACCTGATAAACATGAAACAGATGAAAATGAGGAAGGAAAGCCATTGTCGGCCGGCAAATCAACTGAAGTTTCTGCGGAACTCTTTCAGAAAGCACATTTGTATGTAATAAATAATACAGATGAAATTGTACCGTATATCGAGTAAGTCTTACTAACACATGTCTATTTCGTTACTGAAAATTAAATGATGTATCAAATATAATAATCAAACACGTTGTTTCAGGCGACACAAGCAAGTTTTGAAAGCAGAAAACCCGGGTAAACGAATAGCATTTCTGGAGAATGAGCACAGCAAATCTTTTGCCAAGTGGTTACGCAAAGAAGTAATTAATCTTATGTTACTTAACATACCCTTTCTAAACCTTATTTCTCAGCTCATTTTGATCTGAAAATTGGTGTACTTATTGTTTTGAGCTAATATATACTTCTAATGAAATTCAGGTTGAGAGAGAGTTACAAATCGACAAAGAAAGTGTATCAGAAACTGTAAGGTGGATATCCTATGGACCACGCGCCACCGTAGTGAAATACGATGCATATCACATCAATGGGTATACTTTTCGTACGAAAGACCATGAAGGCAAAGTTTACCAGAACAGTGGGGTTAGTGTTGAGGCATTAGATATCCACATATCTAAAGAAGTTGCAACCACAAGAAAAGCATATTATTATGGGGTTTTACAGGAGATATGGGAACTAGATTACCGTTACATGCAAATTCCTCTTTTCAAATGTGACTGGGTTAATCACAAAGCTGGTGGTGTGAAACGCGATACTACTCTTGGGTATACATTGGTTGACCTGAATAGTTTAGGCCACAAGGTTGATCCGTTCATATTAGCCGCACAAGCACGACAAGTGTTTTATGTGAAAGACCAGGTAGATAAAAAATTGTCTATTGTGTTTAAGACACCTCCCAAGAATTACAAAGATAAGTATGACGAAGCCGATGAGGAATTTAGTACCGTCATTCACCAGCACAATGATAACATATTGCCACGTGTGGATCGACGTGACTTAGGTAACGAATCACGAACTGACTACTATCGAACCGACTGTGGAGGTGTTGTTATACGAAAGTCCAAGTGAACCATGTTATGGTCAAGTTGTCACACTCTACCTTTATCATATTTCACTCTTTTAAAGCATATATAAATTCGATTTTTTGTACTTTTTTAAGAATTTATGTTTATAATACAAGACTTAATATTAGTTAAATCTGTTAGGTATATTTTTTTGTTTAAGGATATGTTGAAAAGAAAGAATTCTCACAGATTGGAGATGTATGGAAGCTGTGCTAGTTGATGTGCTATAGTACAGAGTTAATTATGGTGATGTCATTTTTAAGTCTGTTTGACCATTCTTTAGTCTGGTAGTGCAAAAAATAAAAAACGATTTTTACTGTTTAAATAGTACCGTTACCTAATTTTAGATGGTCAGAAGTATTTATATGGATAATTTTTATTTTTAGAAATCATATTTATCCTTTAATTACTTTATCCTAATCTTTAAAAGTTTAATTATTTTATTTCGATTAAGTCTCCTCACCAACACTAAACCCTAATTGCCCTGCACTACCAGTAATTCAATTAACATAAAAGATGGCACAATTAAAGTTTGTAGACAAGCACAATCAAGTGGGATTTCTCAAAAAGCCTGCTGAAGGGTAGTCATATAAGGTATGCCCTTACTCATAATCCAACTATCTATGATTCCCTAGTCAAACAGTTCTGGCAGACTGCTACTGCTAGAACTATTGCTGATGGGACACTAGAGTTAAATGCAACTATTGATACGTTAGAGTATTCAATCACTGAGGAATCAGTCAGAAGCAAGCTTCAATTGGCTGATGCCTCAGGGATTTCAATGTTGGCAAATCATGACCTCTTTCAGGGATTGGAAAAGATTGGATATCCAACTGATGGAACATTCACTTTTTGGAAGAGTCATTTTACGCCACAATGGCGTTTCCTTGTGCATCATATTTTACATTGTATGAGCTCTAAAAGTGGTGGATGGGATCAATTTGGAAGCAATATTGCTTCTGCATTGGTCTGTCTCTCCACTGGCAGACTCTTCAATTTTTCAAAAATGATTTTTGATGCCATGGTTGCTAATTCCAAGAATAAGAAAAAGTTTTTGATGTACCCAAGATTTTTGCAAATGATCTTAAATGTTGAAACAGCAAGCAAACATCCTTACATTGCTCTCCCTTTCACTAAAAAGATATTTGGTAATATGAAAAGGGGTTTTGAAGGGGCACACAAGCCACTTTTGTCTGCTATGTTGCCTTCTGTTGCTACTGACCCTGAAGGTACATCTACATCTGTTCCATCTCCTACTGCTACATCAGAAGCTCAGGCTCAACCTACATCTGAACCTGAAAAAACAGAGTTTCAACAGAGGACACCAACACCCCCACCACCTTCACCTTCAGTCCATAAGGAAGAACCACCAGTGATTCCTCAACCACAACCTCCAACACCCACTACTACAGCAGAACCCAGTTCCTTATCTATGGAAGATCTACTTCAACTGGTTCCACAACTGATTTCAAGGGTTGATGAGTTGGAGAAAAAATTGAAGAAGACCAAGAAGTCACTGGGGACTACTCGCACAAGAGTTAAGAAATTGGAGGGGAAATTCAAACAGACGGGGATAGACATTACAGACTCAGAAGGTGAGGAATCCTCTAAGGAAACTCAAATTAGTCCTCAAGGATTGGAAGCAGCTGAAATCTTGGTTAAGAATTTCAGTCACAAGAAATCCTTTAAGAAGAGACTGGATAAAGAAGCTGGAAGTTCTAGTGGAGTGGATAAGTCTGGTGACTTTACTAACGATAAGTCTGGTGGTGCTGAAATTAAATCTGCTTTTGATGAAGATTTTAATACTGGCTTTGATGCTGAAGTTAATACAAGTACTGAACATATTAATCCTGGTAGTGATCCAGGTAGTACTGGTGAGGAGTTTGTGCATAGGGAAGGCAAAGGAATAGTGCAAGAATCTTCTGAGCCAGTGAAGACCAAAAAGCAACTCGCAGAAGAGGAAGCTAGCTTTGCTGAGATTGTTAGGATTCAAGCAGAGGATGCGGCTGAAGAAGCTAAACGTGCAGAACAAACAAGGGATGGTGAGCTGATTGCCAAAAGTCTGCAGGAGGAACCACAATTAACTGAAGAACAAATGAAAAGGAAAGCTGAAGTTCTGGAATCTGCCAAATTCTACACTGATGAAGACTGGGATACTATAAATGCCAGATTATTAGTAAACAGAGATATCCTTCCTGATATTGGCGGAGAAGACTATGCAAGTAAAATGGTTGAGATAATTAATGAGAAGAAGAGGCTTCTCAGAGAGCAGAGACAAAAAGAAAGGATGAACAGATCCTTGACCAAAGCTGAGCAAAGGGATTATATGATCCACTATGTCAAAAGTCAAGGGAATCCTACCTGGAAGTTGAGCCAGTTAAGGAAATTGAAGAATGATGAACTAAAAGCAGAATTTGAAAAAGTAGTGTACCAAAATAAAAAATTTATTCCAATGGATTCAGAGTTGGAAGCTTCAACGCTTAAAAGGAAGGGTTACAATCTTCAACCAAAGGATGCTAAGAAGCACAAGATTGCAGAGACTGAAAAGGTTGCTGAAGCTGAAAAACTTGGTGATAAGCCAAAAACTGTAAAGAAAGAGGAGGAAGCTGAGGTTAAGCAACCAGTTTTGAATATGACAAGGAAGAAATCCACTGGAAAGAAAGGAGTGAAAAAGGATAAGACAAATGTTAAGAAGGAAGTGGAAGAGTACATGAAGGATAAGGTTGATGAACCGTCATCAGAAGAGTTTACCATGGGCTCCATTCCTACAGGTTCAGCACTTCTTGCTAAGATTGCAAAGGTTTAGATCATCAAAAATGGGAAAAAGGTAGTTTACCTGATAGTAAGGGAAAATCACACAGACACTATATATGTGAACTTTCCTGGTTTATTGAGTGATTTGTCCAGGGATGATTTGAAGACCATGTACCAGCTGATGATGGAGAAGCATGGTGTCGAGAGACCTGAAGAGGAATATGAAAGAGTCCTCTGGGGTGACTTGAAGACCATGTTTGAGACACCAGATGCTGATGATGAAATGTGGAAGCTGACCTGTCAAGAACAAGTGATCAGATGGAGATATTTCCACACTTGTCAGGTGCACTGTTTGGAATTAGAAACTGCAATTCTTTATATGCTTACAGAAGTGGAGTATCCACTTCCAAACAGTATTTGCAGGGCTATGCTTGAGAAGAAGCTTTTTGGTGAAAGAAAGGATGATGCATGCTATCAGCTTTTGAGGTTAATTGAATCAAAAGCTCAACAGCAATAATACTGGCAGTATAACAGTTAAGTCTGGTAGTATTCGTAGTTAGTTCTGTTTATGAAAAACATAATAGTTTATTAGAGTTTAGGGAAGGCATATGTACGCGTAGAGATATCTTAGGAAGAGATATCTATATCCTTCTACACGTTTTGTATACTAGGTTTTCCTAAGTGTATAAAGGAACCCTAAAGTATAGTGAAATGAACTTGTACTTAGACGAATAGAAATATTAATAAAATAAGTTTATTAGTGAAATAGTATTTGTGTTCTTCTTGCTTGTTGTTAAGATTCCGCATTAACAATCAAGTACTCGTTGTTAAAGAGTTCTTCATATATATAATTAGTTTGGATTTATCCAAGTTTAGTATATTGTGGTGTTGCACAAGTGTTAATGTGTGTGCATATCAATGTGACTATAAAATCCATCACCTACAAACCCACATTTTCATTAACAGCACAATAAATGCAACAAACTTGACCATATGGTGTTTAAAGTGAAGAAACGTGTATTTTTTGTGACTATTAATTATCCAATGGCCACATCAAATTTATGTTTGTGTGGCCTTTTCTAACATTTAGTCATACAAAGAATGTTTGTTTTGGGTATTTAGTCACATTTATCATAAAGTGGCTAAAAGTGTTAATAAGTGTGACCATATGGTGTTTCAAGTGAAGAAATGTGTGTTTTGTGTGACTATTGATCATCCAATGGCCACATTAAATTTATGTTTGTGTGGCCTTTTCTAACATTTAGTCACACAAAGAATGTTTGTTTTGAGTATTTAGTCACATACAATTAATCATAAAGTGGCTAAAAGTGTTAAGAAGTGTGACCATATGGTGTTTAAAGTGAAGAAACGTGTATTTTGAGTGACTATTGATCATCCAATGGCCACATATTAAGTTACGTGACCATATGTACTGGATTTTGTCTACACTTAAATAATATGTGTGACAAAACGTTTAGTGTGACCATATATGGCATTTGGTCACGGTGTTAGTAGCAAATGTGACTTTATAGATTAGCTTTTGGCAAGCTAACACAAACTAAACTTTAAACACACATATTAACTTACGTGAACATATGTACTGGATTTTGGCTACACTTAACGAATGTGTGACAAAACATTTAGTGTGACCATATATGGCTTTTGGTCACAGTGTTCAAGTGTGTGACATATATTTATCACTGTTTATATGTACATCGTGACTAATGTTGCAACCTCACTTTTCATTTGTCACTCGTTCCAATTTCAGATGTGGCTAAAGAGTTGGCAAAACATATCAGTCACCCTTAAATAATGTGTGACAAAACTTTACTCTATGATTTAGACACACAAAAAATTACTTCATGTGACTAACGCATCAAGGTTACTTGTATTTGTCACGCGTTCCAAATTCATATGTGGCTAAATGATCTGAAACAAAATCACCAGATACCTTTAGCCACACAACGTTCAATTGTGTGGCGATACAGTTCTAATGGTCACACAATCAAAATTTTCATGTGTGACTAATTAGTACATGTTGTCAATTTTCGTACCTTCAGCCACACAAATATGTGAATGTGTGGTTGTTCCATTTCGACCATGCGTGACCAAATCCCGTTTTTGTACTAGTGTAATTCTGACGATGAGGGTGTCAGTGATCCTGTCACTCTTATTGGTAAACTTGATGTTAGTAATCCTCTTCATTTGCATCCTAATGACTCTGCTGTGCTTACTGTTATCTCTGTCAAACTTAGAGGGACTGAAAATTATCAAATTTGGGCTAATGCTATGCTTCTTGCACTTGAGGGTAAGAATAAAATTGGTTTTATTGATGGCTCTTGTAAAAGGTCCATTACTGATGAGGTTCTAGCTAAACAATGGGATAGAGTTAATGCTGTTGTGTTAGGATGGATTTTGAATTCTATATCTGAGGAGCTATTCCTTGGCCAAATTTTCTCTAAAAAAGCTAAACATGTTTGGAATGAGTTAAAGGAAACATATCATAAAGTTGATGGTTCTGTGATATTCAACCTGCATCATAAAATCAGCTCTTTGAAACAAAATGGGTTGAATCTGTCTGACTATTATCATAAGTTGAATGCCTCGTGGAAACAATATGATGCCATGGTTGAGTTGCCTAATTGTGTGTGCACTGCTTCTGATGAGTTTAAAAAACATAATCAACTGCTGAAACTTATGCAATTTTTGTTGGGTCTTGATGAGTCTTACATAAGTATTAGAAGTTCTATTTTGTCTAGAGAGACTCTGCCTGATGTTAAAGGGGCTTATGCCATTATCTCTAGTGAGGAATCTCATAGAGTAGCATCTGGAACCAATTCTGGTACCTCTCAAAGGGGTCAAACCTCTGCCTTCTTGGCTAGTGGTCCTACTAGAAACAACTTTCAAAAAAATCAGAACTCTTACACTAATGCTAGACATAACTCTACTGCATTCAGACCTAATTTTAACACTGGGTTCAAACCTGGTGGGAATAATGTGACAAGACCTAATATGAATGTGAACTCTGAAGTTGTGTGTGAGCATTGTGGTTATGTTGGTCATACTATAGACAGATGCTTTAAAATCATTGGGTATCCTGCTGATTTTGGAAAAAAGAAAGGGGGACAAGGTGGTAAGGGTAAAAATGTTGTTTACAACTCTGTTGGGTCATCAGGGTGTGATAGTCCCTCTGGATCCTCAGGGTTCACTGATGAGCAACTTACCACTTTGGTCTCCCTGATTAAGGAAACCAAAATGTCTGAGAAAAATGTCCAAGCCAGCATGGCAGGTACTTACTTTAATTCTAGCAAACTGTTCAATGACAACTTTGATAAATTTTTTTGTTCCAGTTCTAGCTCTATGACAAAAATAAAATATGTTGGAAGAGTTGTGGACTCTGGTGCTAATCATCACATGACCAATAGTGAGAAAGAGTTAGAAAATGTATATGATATATCTCATCTTAATATCAAAGTGTCTCACCCAAATGGCACTAGTACCATCATCTCTAAAATTGGAAATCTTAGACTTGGAAATGGTCTTGTCATGTTTGATGTGCTTGTCATTCCTGATTATTGTGTGACCTTTATCTCTGTTCATAAACTTGCTAAAGATAATAAGATCTTAGTTGTGTTTGATGAAAGTAAATGTTTCTTTGTGAATCAGGATTTGAATCTAAAAAACATTCTGGGGATTGGTAAACAATGTGGTGGTTTATACTATTTAGATACTGAAGGTACTAAATGTGATAATGTTAATATTGAGTATAAGTCTTCTTTGTCTCTCTATGATTAGCACTGTAGACTTGGCCACCCTGGTGACCCTGCACTTGATGTTCTAAAAAGTTATTTGAAAATTGGAAAAAATGATAAATATGAGGTTTGTGAAATCTGTCAAAGAGCTAAACAGACTAGAGAACCCTTCCCTCTAAGTGATCATAAATCTAAAATGCTTGGTGATATTGTTCATCTTGATCTGTGGGGCCCCTATAAGGTGTTCAGTCACTCTGGGCATAGATATTTTCTTACCATAGTTGATGACTATACTAGAGCTGTGTGGGTGTATCTTATTAAATCCAAGGATGAAGTTTTTGAGGCTATTAAAATCTTTTACAATTTGATTAAAAATCAGTTCAAAAAAACTGTTAAAGTGTTTAGAAGTGACAATGGAACTGAATTTCAAAATCAAACCTTTAACAAGTTTTATGATAACATGGGGATCAATCATCAAACTTCTGTTCCTTACACCCCACAGCAAAATGGGGTGGTTGAAAGGAAGCATAGACATCTCTTGAATGTCACCAGATGCCTTATGTTTCAGGGGGGAATACCCTTAAGATTTTGGAATGAATGTGTGCTAACTGCTACTTATCTTATTAACAGATTGCCTTCTTCTGTGCTAAATGGAAAATCCCCTTACCACATGATTTATAATTGCCCTCCTAATCTCTCTCTTATCAGAATGTTTGGTTGTCTTGGTTTTGCTACTATTCTTAACAGTCATGATAAGCTTACTAGCAGATCTGAAAAATGTGTTATGATGGGTTATTCTGGTTCTCAAAAAGGGTACAGGCTCTATAGTCTTGATAGATGTCAGTTTTTTGTGTCTAGAGATGTTAAATTCTTTGAGTCCATATTTCCTTTTAAGGAATCTATTTCAAATGGTATTAAGAATAAGCATATTGAAACTGATGTCTTTCATGAAAATAACCTGTTGAATTTTTTTGATCTAAATAACCCTGAGCTTCCTAATGATGATGAGAGAGATGTCTCTAGACATAGTAGTGACCATGAGTCACTGAGTGGAGGTAGCCCCTCTGCAACTCTTGGGGACAATGGGCACACTGATGATTCACCATCTGGATCTTCCAGTGATAACATTGATGCCAGATTGCATGATGTTGAGGCAGCCACACTTGATGAAAACCACACTTCTGAAGGAAATGTTGATTCCAACATAAATACTCAGGGTACTCAAACCTTAAGAAGATCTTCTAGAACTTCTGTTTTTCCAAAAAACTATAATGACTTTGTTGTTAAAACCAATGTGAAATATGTGATTGAAAAATATGTTGGGTATTCTAACTTAAATGGTGAAAACTTGTGTTTTGTCACTCAATTGAATAAGAACTGTGAACCCAAGTCCTTCTTTGAAGCATCTCAAAACCCCTTATGGGTTGATGCTATGAACTTAGAAATTGCTGCCTTACTTGAAAATGATACTTGGGATGTTGTTGAACTACCCATTGGCATATCTGCCTTGAACTCCAAATGGCTGTGGAAACTTAAATATAAAGCCAATGGTGAAATTGAGAGGTACAAGGCTAGACTTGTTGCCATGGGGTGTGCTCAAAGGGAAGGGGTAGATTATGAGGAAACTTTCTCTCTTGTTGTTAAAATGGTCACTGTGAGATGTGTGCTTAATATTGCTGTTGTGAATTCCTGGCCCATCTTTCAACTAGATGTTAATAATGCTTTTTTATATGGTGAGCTTGATGAATCTGTTTACATGAGACCTCCTCAATGGTTCTATGTTGGTGATAAGAATCTTGTTTGAAAACTTAAAAAATCTATCTATGGTCTTAAGCAGGCCCCTAGACAATGGAATGCTAAACTCACCTCTGTGCTCAGTGAAAATGGATTTAGTCAAAGTAAATCTGATTACTCCTTGTTTATTAAATCTGATAATGGTGTGTTTCTTGCTCTCCTTGTTTATGTTGATGATATAATTGTGATTGGAAATGATCTTGGTGAAATTGAGAAGTTTAAAATGTTTTTGAAAAGTAAATTCAAGATAAAGGATTTGGGAAAGCTTAAATACTTCCTTGGTATAGAAGTGGTTGATTCTGATAATGGAATTTGTCTAAATCAGAGGAAATATGTGCTTGATTTGTTATCTGAATATGGTATGCTTGCCTGCAAATCCTCTAAGACTCCCTTGATGGCTAAATTGTCTATATCCAATATTCCCACTTCTACTGATCCTGCTCTTGTGAATATTGTTGATTATCAAAAGCTTATGGGAAAGCTTATATACTTGACCAATACCAGACCTGATATATCCTATGTTGTGCATTGTCTTAGTCAATTCATGCATTCTCCTTTAACTTCTCACCTCAAAATTGCTTTTAAAATTCTGAGATACCTTAAAGGATCTCCTGGTCTTGGCATTCATATTACTAAGAGTACTGGTGTGTATCTTAAAGGATACTCAGATGCTGACTGGGCTAAATGCATTGTCACTAGAAAGTCTGTTACTGGTTACTGTGTTTTTATGAATGAGAATCTCATCTCTTGGAAAAGCAAGAAACAAAATACTCTCTCCAAATCTTCTGCTGAGGCTGAGTATAGAGCCCTAGCATCTTTAACAAGTAAGATCATTTGGATTTTGAAAATCCTTCAGGATTTGCAATGTATAAATCTGCTGCCAGTTGATTTGCACTGTGACAGTAATTCAGCTATCAAAATAGCTGCCAACCCTGTATTTCATGAGAGGACTAAACACCTTGAGATTGATCTCCACTATGTGAGAGAAAAAATCTTAAATGGTGTTGTTAAAACTGTCAAGGTGGATTCAGCAAACCAAATTGCTGATATCTTAACCAAAGGGTTGGACATTTCTCAGCATCAGTGTCTTGTTAAAAAACTTGGAATGATTGACCTCTTTGGAATATCGGATTAAGGGGGGATGTTAAAATTAACCCGATATCCATTTTGTATTTCTTGGTTTTATGTCTTATGTTTCAGGTTTTATGAAGCCCAAGTTCTCTCAAGCCCAACCCCTTCTCAGCCCAAGTCTTCCAGCCCAGCTTTTATGACCGTTGGAAGTCATAGTATATATGTGCCCTATATCGCTTCATTTAGGGTTAGAAGAGTGATTTGGTTTTTGTGAGCCGTTATAAAAATTTCTCTTTCTCTTTGTATAGATCTTGAGACTGAACTCAAGATCTCATCTATCTTTTTAGTAATGTTGTTTCTCTTGTAAAACTATTATCAAGTTAGATAATAGGATCACACCAGAGTAGCAGTGGTGATCTATTTTGGTTGGTTGTTATTCCGCTGTGAACTTTGATTAGTTTGAGTAATACAAAAGTGTTTGGTTTCTGCATATCATGTATTTCTACATAAATGGTGGTGGTGGTGGTGGTGGTGGTGGTGGTGGAGGGTGGTGGTGGTAGAGGGGGAGGGGTGATGGAGGATAGTGGAGGGATTATATTTGCAAATTAAAAAAAAATGTAATTGTGAGATGAAGATGAGGGTAAATTAGTCATCTCACATGGCCACTAAAGGGAATATTTAACGCTCGTTAGCCAAGCCAAAAGTGACGATTTGCAACAAAGTGGAAACCACAGGGACATTGTTCGTTAAAATGATATGCCATAAGGACATTTTTTGCAATTAAGTTTGTTCAAAAACATTTTTTGCAAAAATGGCAAACCGCGAAGACATTTTTTTCAGTTTACCGACTATACCCTAAAAAACAGTTAATACAAGATGCAATATAAACTAGAAATTCGAAAAAACTGATAGGGTGTCATGATTAAAGCAAATTGTTTAGTCCAAGCAATCACATGCGCTGAGCACATAATCAAGTCTCTCTAATTGACATTTTATGGTCGATAAGTAAGAACGAAGATCATTGTCAAAAGATATCTAGTTCATGTTTTTCTTCACTTTTAAAGTAATAAGGTTACTACTGTTTTAACGTTGAGTAATATAAATGGGACCTCGGATTACACACTGTATGATTTCAGATTAGTTTTTGAAATTTATTGCAAAAAAAGTTCAAATATTCTAAACAACCTGCTACATATGTGTTTGTTTTTGCTACTGCTAGAGATTGCCTTATCATCAGTACAATGGGTTAAACTCAACGCTTTGTACCGTAAGAGTGTAAAAGGGAGAAGTAAGAAGTGGTATAGCAGCAGGGCAAAATGTACCAAAAACTTTCTAATATACATTGATAATTACAGTACATTTAGTGGTTTTGTTAAGTATGGCGAAACTCTGCGTTTTTCGAGATATGCTTTTGAGCATTGATTTGGCGGAATGCGCTCACAAACCAGAAGATGTTATTCTTCCTTATAATAGGCAACATTTTATAAAATCAACATTAGAAATTCAACATTTTATAAAATCACAAAAAGTAACAAAGATACAATACAAGATATACCACCTTAATTAAACAAGCTAATTAAAAGAGGAAGGAACCCGAAAGACAAAATTCAAAGCAAAACATAGATACTATCACACTATTCTCAAGCTAACACATGAAATCTAATACAAAATCAATATGAAATCTAAATACTAGGAAAACTTTAGTGCACAGCCATCGAAGGTCAGAATTAACCTTCTAACAATGGACAAAGACACCATAAAGTACATGCAGGCGTTAACTTCTAACAATGGACAAAGAGATCAAAAGTTCATGAAGGCATTAAACTTGTTACAATGAACGAAAAAACCAAAAGTTCATATATTAATTTAGCAAGCTTGATTTGTTAGAAAAATTAAAAAAATAAAAAATAAAAAATAGCAAGCTTGAAACCGCAAAAGGGTCAGGTGCATCCTTTGCAACCTTTTTTTATCAAAGACCATAAGACAACCAGACATCCTTTGTATAATCCAACTATTGATTTCATGTATGATCAACGGTGTGTTCCTATCATAAAAGGCTAAAAGACCAACAACTCCAATTGATCTTGTTTTTCGGACATGCTAATGTTGTTTATTTGCCAAAATAGCACATTTGTTGCAGCTTTTTACCTTTGTAATTTATGTTTCAAACTATGAATCCACAAAGCCAAATTATTAGAAATCACCAGTATCCAAGAAAAGTGCCACTGTGACATTATAAAATTTTTTCACATGAAACAAAAAGAACAAGGGATATGTTAATTAGTTTGCATATAATTCACATAATGAGATAATGTTGTTGTGAATCTAATGCCACCGTTATTTATGCTTTGGTGATTGCTTCATCCAAATCATATTAAACATGAAAATATTGTCTGTGTATAAGTCACATCCAACAGGAAAATAGGATAAACTAGGATCTATCCGTTCTTAAGAAAATAAGATGGTTCAAATGTATCTAAAAGAGAAGGAAATGGGGAATCACTTGTCCAGGTGCCATTTGAACCAAATACATACATATGGTATATCAAAAAAATTGTTCGCTATCTATAAAACATTAATTAGCTTTGATACACCACATGTGGCTTGAATCAATGTTTAAAAAAACCGGTATCGGTAACACAGACACACATCACATTAACAGAAGAAAATTCCAATTCTATGCTTGGTTTTAAATGCATGGACACTAATATGCTTATTTAAAAAGTGCTTTCCAAAACTATACATTCTCTTAATAAAGGATTAAAATTAGTTTTTATCACTATTATTATATTATTTTTTATCTCCGGACCAATTCTCATATTTCCTTCTTTCTTTTCTAAAATGTTTACTCCATTTTTATGTTTAATAGAATTATAAAAGTTCCCCTTTTATCCAAAATAATAGAATTATAAAAGACTCATAGTTAACAGCCTACCAAAACATAGGTTTCATGTAGTGATCTTTTATTGATTAACTTATATCAAGAATTCAAGATGTTAAATGGTTTACTAGAAGTCATTGTACGATTTATAAATTACCTGAAGTTGTAAAGTAGAAAACTAAAACAATAACCGTTTTAATAATGGGTATTATGAATTTTCAATGAATAACGCATTTTATGACATCATTACAGGTTGTTATACATAGTTGTATGTTTTCAGAATATTAGAAGCATAAATTGATGGAAATAATATTTATAAGTTATTTTTGTTCTTTAAAAATAACTACTTTACTTTGTATTTAATCAAGTTATTATTGTGTATTGTCTATAGTTAGAAAAATAGATGGGAAAAGATGGAAGGAGGGAGTAATGTTATAGTGGAGAGGACATATATATTTTTTTGTTTTTATACAATAAGTATACTTTTGGAATACCATACTCAAACAGCATACTTTTGTCCTCGTTTTCAAAATGAGCATACATATGGAATTGAAAAAAAAAAGGATATAGTTTAACAGAAGATCAGTTACACGATTCAGCCAAGTTGACTAAACAAAGGATATGTTCATTCTAAGTCATGTCAAAACCATATTACAATATTGATCAAATACTCAAACAAGCTTCAAATAGTATGAGTAATTGTAGAAAATAGCTACTTACGTGATCAAAGGTGTAATCAGTCCTTCCAAAGACAGAGAAGAAAGCCGGAACCGATTGTCCTGGACACATTCAAACCAGTAAGGGAAATCGCATAGTTACTTGATATATGCAAGCTGATTAAATACACTATCATACCCTGACCTACTTTCATCTACCATCTAACATTTGATCTAGATGGTGAGCCATAGTTAATCAATCCTTCCTTCCAAACCTTTCCACTTATTTGTAGTCTTCAAATATTAAACTAACATCTCTGTCACAAATTGTCATTAATTCTATTTCCCTTCCATCTTTGAATGTTTATATCCACATCCATTCTAAAGTTATATCCAATCTTCAAATAGAATAACCAAAACGATTGTTTGTGATAAACATGGATTTTTTAAATGACTCTCGAGTTGTTTCATCATTTCGACCAAGTTAGACTCAATCGACTCGCATATAACTTGATTGGTCCGAATCGTTTGAGATGAAGCATAACTTAAATGAAGTAAGGCATAACAAAAACGCTAAAGAACTTATAATGGCATGTGGAATGTGCGAACGCAGTTAGCATTGTAGGAGAACATTAACTCGTGATCCCTATATTCTAGACCATGCGGCATAAATTGAGTCACTGTGGAATTTCAGTTGTGCAATTAGTTCTACACATCACACTTATATCACTACAAGAAAAAATTGCTTTAGTGACGAGAATTCAGTGACGAAATCTTTTTTTGGTCACTATTTAGATGAAAATAGTGACGAGATAATTTTTCGTCATTATTTTAGGTCATAGGTAGAAAGTCAGTGACGAAACTTATAAATCGTCACTAATTAGTCACTAAATTACATGAATAGTGACGAGAAATTTTGTCATTAAGTATTAGTGACGAAATGTTGGTCACTATTTCACATATTGCTAATTCTATAAAATGGTTACGAATAAGGGCATTTAGATATTTACTTATTAAAACATGCATATACGTATATTAATCGAAAAATCGTAAACACTATCAAAGGTTACGGATAAAAAACTTGTATTATAGAAAAATATGCAAAATTGCAAATATTTAACTTTCTTTGATGTATTCTCCTCAAAACAAATACGTAAGTCACCGGGTTACTGGTTTGACCGCCGACTCAACCCGGTTTTGTATTAAAAAAAAAACTATTTTTTTTTCAAGTGGTTCGACCACCGGATCAACCCGGAGTTCTATAAAAAAGACGAAAAAAATTAAACCCAGTCTACCCGGGTCACTTAAAACCCGACGGATATAACTGGTTAAGGCGTTTCTAAAAATCATTTTACCCATCACATATTATATTTTACTGATATGTAAAAAAAAAAAAAATACTTGGATAAATATTAAACATGTATTCAACAAATAGTACTGTAACACATAAATAATAATTTACTTTAACCGCAATTCACAAACTTCCCCTTTTCATAAATATCTCAAATAAAAAAATCAAACCATAGCAGACGATCGCCGGCATCTCCATCACCATCTCCGTTCCACCACCATTGCACCGTCATATCACCGTCACCATCACTATCACCAGCGTCGCGACGTCGAGATCACCGTAATCACTCCATTATCAACCACCAATTCGACGTAACCCTAATCTGCTCGCCACCGGTAGATCACCACGACAACATCCACCACCGCATACACCGGCGGCTTCACCACCGCTTACTCAATCGAAAAGGTATCTTCATCAATTCCTTCATCAGTTGTGTATGGCAAAAGAAGATGCACTTTTTTCTTACCACACTGAAAGTTGTGTATGTTCTGAGTACACCCAGTCCCGAATGGGACGAGAATGAAGCTTTGGAGAAGACTAGGAAGTGGATGAAGTGGGAGAACGACGACTACATATGCCGTGGTCACATTCTGAACGGTATGTATGATTCCCTATTTGATATCTATCAAAACGCTGAATCTGCAAAGGCATTATGGGAGTCCCTAGAATCCAAATACATGGCAGAAGATGCTTCTGCAAAGAAGTTTCTTGTGAGTAATTTTATGAATTACAAGATGGTTGATACCAGGCCTGTCATGCAACAATATCATGAAATGTTAAGGATTCTGGGACAGTATACCCAACATAACTTGATGATGGATGAAGCCATCTCGGTTGCAGTTATCATTGATAAACTGCCCCCTTCCTAGAGAGAATTCAAACATGGTTTGAAACATAAAAAGGAAGAGTTAAATTTGGTTCAACTTGGTAGTCATCTACGAATTGAGGAAGGATTAAGAAATCAGGAACTTGATAATAATCCTAAAGGAAAGAACGAAATTGGATCTTCTTTTGTTAACATGGTTAAAGGAGATGGAGCCAAAAATTCTAACAAAAAAAAAAAAAAAAAAAAAAAAAAAAAAAAAAAAAAAAACGTTCAAAGGTGGTGATGATAAATTTTCCAACAAGAAGGGTGCATTGACTTGTTGGAAATGTAACAAGCCTGGTCATATGAAGAAGGATTGTCGCTCTAAAAAGGGCAATAATGGCGCTGGTTCAAGTGGGTCTAAGGATCCTGAAAAGCAACAAGGTTATAATTATGATTTTATGCAGAATTTTTATAATGTTTTACATCATGTTTCTGTAATTTCTGATGCATTTTATGTACAGGATGATGAAGTTGCTTGGTGGGTTGATTTGGGTGCAACATATCATGTTTGCAAGGATCTTCGTTGGTTTCAATAATGTAAATCGATTGAAGATGGATCATGTGTAAAGATGGGAAACGTTGCAACAGAACCAATCAAAGGAATATGGCGTGTTTTATTGACTTTCACTTCTGGAAAAACTTTATGTTTAGATAATGTATTGTATGTACCTGGGATTCGAAAGAATCTTGTTTCTGAAATTGTGTTGAATAAGTTTGGCTACAAACAAGTGTTGGAAAGTGACAAGTACATCTTGTCAAGACATGGTTCATTTGTTAGATTTGGTTATGTATGTAATGGAATGATTAAATTAAATTTGAATTATCCTTTATTTAATGCTTCTGTTTGTATGATTACTTCTAGTCATAGAGATAGTTTAAGCAAATCTGAATTATGGCATGCTAGAGTAGGACATGTTCATTATAAGAGAATGAAAGATATGTCTAAAATGAGTTTAATACCTGCTTTTGACATGACACCAGAAAGTTGCAAAACTTGTATGTTAACAAAGATCACTAGACATCCATTTAAGAGTGTTAACAGGGAAAGCAAAGTATTAGATCTCATACATAGTGATTTATGTGATTTTCATGCCAATCCTTCACTAGGACATAATAAGTATGTCATTACTTTTATTGATGATGCATCTAGATATTGTTATGACTATCTACTGCAAGCTAAACATGAAGCTCT
The DNA here is from genome assembly GCA_019973895.1 of Chrysanthemum seticuspe. NCBI lineage: Eukaryota > Viridiplantae > Streptophyta > Magnoliopsida > Asterales > Asteraceae > Chrysanthemum > Chrysanthemum seticuspe. Next base: position 30,818,067 of record BPTQ01000007.1, on the reverse strand, counting down.
AGATAAATTTAAAATTTATAAACAAGAAGTAGAACTTCAAAGACAAGATTTGATAAAAATATTTCTTACTGATAGAGGTGGTGGGTATTATGATCCAGTTTATTTTTAATCGACTGGAATAATACATCAAACCATGGCTCCTTACACGCCACAACAGAATGGTGTGGCTGAAAGGAAGAATAGGACTTTAAAGGAAATGGTGAATTCCATGTTATCTTATTCTGGACTCACTGAAGGGTTTTGGGGTGAGGCAATGTTGACAGCCTATTATATTCTGAATAGAACTCCAAACAAAAATAATAAACAAACACCTTATCAAATTTGGACCAAGAAGGTACCTAATTTGACTTATTTGAGGGTTTGGGGCTGTAGAGCAGTTGTAAGATTAACTGAACCCAAAATGAAAAATCTGGGTGAGAAAGGTATATATTGTATCTTCATTGGGTATGCTGAGCATTCCAAGTGTTATAGGTTTTATGTTATAGAACCTAATAATTATGTGTTGGTGAACTCTATAATAGAGTCAAGAGACGCTATATTTGATGAAGAACGGTTTACGTCTATACCTAGACCAAGAGGTATGATTCAGCCATCTTCGAGTAAGATAGCTGAAGATGATGTTGAAGGTACTGATGATGTACCTGGTCCATATGTTCCTAGGGAAAGCACTAGAACAAGAAAAGCTAAGTCTTTTGGTTCTGATTTTCAACGTTATTTAGTTGAAGGAACAAGAGATAAGACTTTATCTCAACGTGAATATTGCTTCATTATTGAGGAGGATCCAAGGAACTTGGGTGAAGCAATGGCTTCTAGGGATGTTGCTTTAAACAAAAGGAGGGAATTGACTTCTTTGATACTTATGCTCCTGTTGCTAGAATTTCCACTATTAGATGTTGTTAGATCTTGCAGCTATACATGATCTAGTTATTCACCAAATGGATGTGAGAACTGCATTCTTAAATGGTGATTTGGATGAGGAAATTTTTGCATGAAACAACCTGAAGGGTTTGTGATGTCTGGACATGAAAACAAGGTATGTAAATTGAAGAAATCATTGTATGGTCTAAAACAAGCACCAAAACAATGGCATCAAAAGTTTGATGATGTGGTCTTGTCTAATGGTTTTTCTTTAAACCAAGCTGACAAATGTGTGTATAGCAAATTTGATGCTTCTGGTAAAGGAGTGATAATTTGCCTATATGTGGATGACATGTTGATCTTTGGTACTGACCAAGATCAAGTTAATAAGACAAAGGAATTCTTGTCATCTAATTTTGATATGAAAAATCTGGGAGAGGCTGAGGTGATTCTTGGTATTAGAATCAAACAAGGAAACAATGGTATCTCTATTTCTCAATCACAATATATTGAGAAGATACTGACAAAGTTTAACTTTGATAATTGTTCTCCTGTTTATACTCCTGTAGCTCCTACTATGAAGTTTCGACCTAATAAAGGAAATCCGGTGTCTCAGTTAGAATACTCTAGAGCTATTGGTTGTCTTATGTATGCCATGATTAGCACTAGACCAGATATAGCTTTTGTTGTAGGAAAGCTTAGTAGGTACACTAGCAATCCTAGTTCTCTACATTGGCAAGCTTTGGGTCGAGTGTTTCAGTATTTGAAAGGAACCATGGATTATGGTTTGACTTATAGTGGTTATCCTTCTGTTATAGAAGGTTATTCCAATGCCAGTTGGATTAATAATATGGAGGATCACTCGTCTACGAGTGGTTGGGTATTCCTTCTTGGAGGAGGTGCTATTTCTTGGGCTTCAAAGAAACAGACTTGTATTACAAGCTCAACTATGGAGTCTGAATTTGTTGCTTTGGCTGCAGCTGGTAATGTGCTGTCAAATCCATCTACTCGCCATTAACTCATTTTTTTTTCTTTTTACAAAACCCAAAAACCATTTAGACGTTTGTCAAGAAAAATATCAATAGCATTTAAATTTTAAACAAAACTATATAAGTAAAACTATTTGTTCACTGATAATAAACTACTAGTAAATAAAACCAATAATACAACTATAATGTACTACATGTCTACACTCTAGACTCGAGAGTGCTATCACATTAGAAATATGCATGTTTATTTATCTATACTCCCTAGTCCCAAGGAACACACTTTATTTTGTAGGAATTGCATATATATCTTTTCAAAGCCTCATATTTGCATATATATATCCAACCAGAACTCATAATTGCATATATATTCTTTCAAAGCCTTAAAATTGTCATATATATCCAACCAAAACTCATAATTGCATATATATATATCCTTTCAAAGCCTTAAAATGGCCATATATATCCAAATGATCATTTTAATAGAAAACATATGTCTAATAATTATAATTGATATATAAAGTGACGATTATATATATATATATATATATATATATATATATATATATATATATATATATATATATATATATGTATATATATATATATATATATATATATATATATAGAGGCACTTTATTTTCAGAACCCACTTTAAGTGCGAGAACTGCGAGAACCAATATTTTACAACTAATAATACACAATGTACATCATTTAATGCTCTATAGCATTTTGTTATTTTTATTTAATTCAAAAGGGTATAAAAGTAAAAGACATTTTCATATTATTTTTGTTTTTTTTTAAATTCCAGTTTTTTATAAATATTAAAATTCGTTTTTTTTTTTTTAATGCCAACATGTTTTCAAATAGTCATGGTGCATACATGTTTTTTTTATACCTAATTATTATTTTTTTGAAATCATAAGGAGCATGCATTTTTTTTTCAAATAGGTAAAGGTGCATACATGTTTTTTCCAAAATAGTCAAGGTACATACATGTTTTTAATTAGTCAAAGTGTATACATGTTTTTTTTAGTTAACACTTTTTTTTATCAACCTACTAATATTTTTACATGATCGTTATTTTTTTAAAAGTGTGAACACAAATCAAAGAACATAAATCATTATAAAAGAAAAACAAGATTGATATACTTAAATGTTACATTTCACTTGATTACAAATACAAAAACACATGCAATAATCATATATCTCCAAAAGTCGCAAATTATCTTCATGTATAATCGTGTTCATCCACTTCCCGGTCTTAAATGATATCATCATCTTCATCAATCAATCTGAAACAAGCATGCACGAAAACAATTAAACCACAAACAAATAAGAAACGAAAATTAATCATAAACACAAAACATATATGTTTTATATTCCAAAACATTATGCGCAACATAAACTAATGATGTAAACATGCTTTTTAATCATAAACACAAAATATGTTTTATAATCCAAAACACAAAACATATATGTTTTATACGTAAACATATATGTATCGTCCAAAACATATATGTTTTATAATCCAAACATATATGTTTTTTTTAACCTTCCACACATGTATGAAACAGTTACGCTAAATGACTATCACCACATTAAAACATTAAAAGGATAAACTATTAAGTAAACAATTATGCTTCCAGTCGGTTTTACATCAATTATGAAATACCAACCACTTATAGTCACACTTGCATAAGTTATATGTCGACCATCTACTTGCTATGGTATAAAGTTTTCGGCTAAATAGAACAAGGTAAAATTTAATGAGACATGTTTGCAGTACTTCAACTGTTAAAAGTTGCTAAATAGAACAAGGCAAAACTCTTGATTGACACCCCACATTTAGCTAGAAATTGTCATTTACATGTCCTAAGCATTATTATAATATGGAGTAGATGTTGGTTTGGAAGTATTAACTCTATTAGCCATAAAGGCCATAATTAAGTTAATCAAATCACATAATTTTACCCTATTTTTTAGTTCTCCCACACGTATATGTTTGACATTAAAATAACCATAAACCATATATATGTTTGACTATTAAACAACCACACATAATTTAACACAAACATAAATGCACGTGATTTCATAAATATAAATCCACACATATGTGTTCAAACCAGTAAAGCAGTCAAAAAGTAATCCACTTGTGGGCATCCTTTGTAATTTTGGCTTTTTGATTAAAAAAAAACATAAAACCACACACATACGACATAACAAAAAAAAATAGAGAAGGATGGTGATATTTACCAGATCTATACATATTCACACCATTGTTGTGTTGTTGTTTTCGAAGGAGCAACCCAAAAAACAAGATCCGCATCCCCAATGAGAGGCAGCGCCACAAAAATGAAACCACGATCCCAGCCACAACAAGATCCACATCTCACCAATACTCTTTTGCGATGTTTTACTTCTTTGAACACTTCCTCCTCCTGCACTTTACTCTTACCCAAATCGAAAATGGTTTTAGTTTTTCAGATCTATTTGCTTTGCAGATGGAAACCAATATTGCGTTATCATATTGAAAGCCAAAAAAAACGCAGAAGTTTTTGTAGGGAGGGCGGCAGAGTTTTTGGAGAGGGGTTAGAGGTTTTTTTTAGGTTAAAGCAAATCTTAAAATCCCTGGTCATATGGACGGTTTTCAAAAAATAATAAGTGTGATATCCCTTAATTACCCTTACACTAATTACAGCAACCAATATGATCTTTTGGTTATTTACATAAATGGCACATTCATTTTTGACCTTTGATCAACTAATCTAATGGCTAAAAAGTGGTTCTCGCAGTTCTCGCATTTAAAGTGGGTTCTGAAAATAAAATTTCACTATATATATATATATATATATATATATATATATATTTACAATTACAAAATATCTTTTTATTGGTTTGAATTTTATATTTTATTTTATCTATATATATAGGAGTTTACGTTTAGATGGAACGATTGTGCAATTGATCTCTTATTCAAGATTCGTCGATAACGAACACGGTTGAGTTGCCGAACATGGTTGCTCTTTCTTTTCTTAAAAAACGGTTTAAGGATATTTTTTAATTGTTAAAAATATAATAACAAATAAAAATAATAATAATTTAATAAGTATAAGGGTATAATCATTATTTTATATATCAACTATGTGTAGTCCTTATTTTATATATTAAATTATAATTGATATATAAAATAACGATTATACCCTTCTACTTATTAAATTATTCTTATTTTTTTAACAATTACAAAATATCCTTAAACCATTTTTTAAGAAAAGAAAGAGCAACCATATTCGGCGACTCAACCATGTTCGTTATCGATGAATCTTGAATAAGAATATCAACCGCACCATCCATCTAAACGTAAACTCATATATGTATGTGTATATATATATATATGTATATATATATATATATATATATATATATATATATATATATATATATATATATATATATATATATATATATATATATATATATATATAGAGTGCGGTTCTAGAGAAAAGTGAGAAAAAAAGTTATAGGGTCTAATTTGAAACATCTCAAACTTCAGGGGTAAGTTTTGAAAACCACCCCACCCACCCCGCCCCCCCCCCCCCCCCCTCCCCTCCGCGGAAAAAAAAAATTCCCGCCAAAATTTTTTTTTTTTGGGCATTTTTTTTTCCCGCCAAAAATTTATAACTCTGATGCACCTTTTTTTTGTGCATCTCAGTTATAAAAACTGGTACATCATAGTTATAACTACTTTTTTTAACTGTGATTCACCAAAATAAAAAGGTGTATCAGATCGCATATGTTATTAACTTATTCCAGAAAAAGTTTTGAATTAGAACCGTCAACCTTTGTGTATAAAAGAGAGATTTTTCAACTGATTCAACACGCTTATTTTATTAATCACATGGTTAAATATACAATGAAATCAATTATCCTAACATGTTTCAGAGTCATTTTATTAATCACATGATTAACTTACTTATCCTCAATTCACGATTATTAATATATGCACTAGCGTTATCCCAATGACAAAGCATGCGACGCTACCATGGCTACCATAGCTCCGTCTCTGGTTGTACAACTAATGCCCCTTAAAGAGCATAGTATACTAAGTTATTGCAATGTTATTGAAGCATATTAGGTAGCAATCGTTGGGTGCATCTCAATTGTAAAATTTGGTGCATCATAGTTATAATTAATTTTTATAACTGTGATGCACCAAAATAAAAAGGTGCATCACAGTTATAAAAATTTGGCGGGAAATTTTTGGCCCAAAAAAAAATAATAAAAAAAAATTGGCCCCCAGAAAAAAAAATTTGGCGGGAAAAAAAAATTTTTCGAGGGGGGGGGTGGGGGTGGGGGGTAGGGTGCGAATTTACAAAACTTCCTTAAAGAATGAAGGAAAATACAATTAGGTCCCTGTAGTTTGGTATGAAAAAAGGGAGGGGAAGAGGGGGTGATCCAATGGTTGAGATTACTTTTCTCACTTTTCTTTGAGATCAACTTTTTAAATGATCCAAGCTCTCTCTCTCTCTCTATATATATATATATATATATATATATATATATATATAGAGGGAAGGGATCGGGTGCGGATTGCATTTTAAGTAGGGATGGTGCGGATAATATCACAGTAGTTTTTTTTTAAAACAAATTCAAAAAAATCTGAAAAATTTTAAAAAATAAAGAGGATGATAAATTATTAATAATCGCTGAAAAAAATTTCAAAAAAAAATCGTTTTCATGATTAAAGGTATTGTGATATTAAGGTCGATTTTAACTTTTGTAAAAAAGTCAAGATTTGATCTTAATATCACAAAAACCTTTTTTATTTTAATACAAATTTTTAATATCACACTAACTTTGTTTTTGATATCATACTACTTTTTTGTTTTTTTACTAATATTATTAATATCACAGTTACTTTTTTAATAAAAAAAATGTTAATATCACGGTTTCTTTTTATTATCACAGGAACTTTTTTCTTTTTTTAATATAATTATTAATATCACAGTAACTATTATACGCTTTTTTAATAAATTTGTTAATATCATAGTAAGTATCATATGTTTCTTAATAGCACGTTTCAATTTTACATGTATAAAAGCTTAATAACACATTTGGTTTTACAATATCACCATTTTATAATATCAAAGCTTCTTAATATCACAATAGAACTCATAATATCGTTAATATAACGGTAGGACTCATAATCAAAAAACTAAAAAGTGCTCAGAAAAATCTGGAAAAATAAAAAAATGAAAGAAGATAACAATAGTAAGGATCCCTCCAAAGGAAAAAAATTTAAAAAATCGTTTACATGGTCAATTGGTACCGTGAAGATAGGGCAGATCTTGACTTTTTTACAAAAAGTCAAGATCAGATCTGGAATGGGCGGTCCAAATCTATCCGCACATCCGCACGAATTAAAAAAATTCGCACTTGATCCTCACTATATATATATATATATATATATATATATATATATATATATATATATATATATAGAATTCGGATCGATTGAGAAGATGTTTATTTTGAGAAGATTGAGAAGGTTTTCAAAAACAATAGATTTTTAACTTTGATTCATGTTTTTTGAGCTTAAAACTCATTATAATGTGATTAAAATTCAAAATGTGTAAAAAAAATTTGAATCAATGTTAAAAATCTCTCGATTTTGCGATATATGTAGAATACTGAATCATTTGTACAAATTTAATGAATCATCATCATAACTCGATTTTGACAATGATTTGTGAATCAAATTTGTGATTTATAGATTCGATTCACCATAAAATGATGTTTACTTGTGAATCAAATAAAAAACATGAATCAATTTGCTCAAACGAAGATTTATCAATCTTCTCAAAATAAAAACCTTCTCAATGGAACCGGAGCCTATATATATATATATATATATATATATAGAATCCGGATCGATTGAGAATGTTTTTATATTGAGAAGATTGAGAAGGTTTTCAAAAATGATAGATTGTTAACTATGATTCATCTTTTTCAAGTGTAAAACTCATTTTAATGTGATTAAAATTCAAAACGTGTAAAAAAAATCTGAATCAATGTTAAAAATATCTTGATTTTGCGATATATGTAGAATATTGAATCATCTTTACAAATTTAACGAATCATCATCATAACTCGATTTTAACAATGATTTGTGAATCAAACTTGTGATTTATAGATTCGATTCACCATAAAATGATGTTTACTTGTGAATCAAATAAAAAACATGAATCAGTTTGTTCAAACGAAGATTTCTCAATATTCTCAAAATAAAAACCTTCTCAATAGAACCGGAGCCTATATAGAATCCGGATCAATTGAGAAGGTTTTTATTTTGAGAAGATTGAGAAGGTTTTCAAAAATGATAGATTTTTAACATTGATTCATGTTTTTCAAGCGTAAAACTCATTTTAATGTGATTAAAATTCAAAATGTGTAAAAAAAATTTGAATCAATGTTAAAAATCTCTCGATTTTGCGATATATGTAGAATACTGAATCATCTGTACAAATTTAATGAATCATCATCATAACTCAATTTTAACAATGATTTGTGAATCAAATTTGCGATTTATAGTTTCGATTCACAATAAAATGATGTTTACTTGTGAATAAAATAAAAAAACATGAATCAATTTGCTCAAACGAAGATTTCTCAATCTTCTCAAAATAAAAACCTTCTCAATGGAACCGGAGCCTATATATATATATATATATATATATATATATATATATATATATATATATATATATATATATATATATATATATATATCAAATGACATAATAAAATTCAAACCAATAAAAAGATGTTTTGTAATTGTAAAAAAAAAAAAAAAAAAAAAAAAAAAAAAATCGTCATTTTATATATCAATTATAATTATAAGACATTTTTTCTATTAAAATAATCATTTGGATACATATGACAATTTTAAGCCTTTGAAATGATATATATGTAATTATGAGTTTTGGTTGGATATATATGACAATTTTAAAGATATGCAATTACGAGTTTTGATTGAATATATATGTAATTATGAGGCTTTGAAGGAATATATATGCAATTCCCTCCTTTATTTTTTATATCTTCTCTATCAAAAGTCTTCTTCACCAATCAACACTGCAACTTTGCAACCACCAACAATGGTGGACGCTGGAAAATTATCTTCGAATGCAAAGACCGTTTTCGACAGCAAGGACAAGTTTCTACCAGTCATCATAATCACAAAACCTCATATCACATAAAAATGATTCTCAACATTAAAAGCAAAACCGGTTTTAAAAACCGTTTTTTTAAACCGGTTTTCAAACCGATCTAAAAAAATGGTAACCGGTTATAAATCCGGCGGATCGGTTTTCGGAAAACGGGTTTCTCTAAATCGGTTTATAAAGAAACCAGTTTTCGGTTTTTCTTTCAGATCTGATCGGTTTTCGGTTTTTTTTTCCACCTCTATTTTACATAAGTATATGGTATATACAGTACCACTCAACGTTCAAACATTAGAACATGTGCGCATAAGAAAAGTGAGGGACCATGGCTCATGTCCTTAAATTCCATGTGCCCCATTCCTTGTGGTGTTTTGTGGTCAATGTCACTTCGTATTTGGGGGGTATGTGTTTGGGGGATATTAATTGTGTGGTCCTTTTGTCGTTGTATTGTTGTTATTTAGCTTAGTTTTAGTGGGATACTTTGAGTCGATATGTTGCGTCTCTTCGAGGGCGTATTTGGTTTATACTTGTGTATTTATTGTTGGTTTCCTTCTTTTTAATTGTCTTGTTTGAAGAAACGGGGTGGCGTCTGTTTGTATCATTTCTTTTATTGGTTTAATATATTATTGCCTTTCTAAAAAAAAGTGTGGTTTGTTGATAATTATATGCTCAAACAATCACACAACGGTTATAGAAGTTAACAATGCATATTGAATGTGCATTGCTTAATTAACTCTAAAACTGTTAATAATTTCGGTGTATAACATTTGGTAAAAAAAGTCAAATTTGACTATAATTATCCAGAGGACATGTTATCGGGGAAACTATTGCTAAAAATTCAACGCTCTCATAGCTCGGTCAAGGACTTTTTTGTCGTTTAGCGGGTTTGGCCGACGACATTGTGTCGTCGAATTATGCTCGATTTTACTTCTTTTTTATACTTATCTATATCTATACTAAATAAAATGGAAAAACAGTCAAAGTGGAAAAGTGGAAAAGTTAAAAAGTGAAATGGTCAAATGAGAGAGAAAGAGACGTACCTAAAAGCATATTTAATACTCTATTATCACAACTCACTCAAAAACACATACAACTCAAAAACACATACAAAATACTCTCCTCTTCCACACATCTCATCAACCACCATCCTCACTCCCACAAAACCCTTCCACCACCGCACCACTCTATCATCGCATATCGTTAATTGTCTGCTGCTAGGAACCGATGCCGCCAGGCCCAGGTACTCGCCTAGTTTTAAAAAAGATAAACATTTGGTCACGACTTTGTCGTCACTAAACTTATTAATTAAAAAAATTATTTAAAAAATAATTATCTATTATTTTTAAAATGTATTTTTAGCAAAATAAAAATAATTAAATTTGGATAATAATTTGTTCGTTGTCACTAAACTTATTTATTTAAAAACAAAAAAAACAAAATTTAAAAATTATTAATTATTTTCAAAAAGTATTTTTAATCAAATAAAAATAATTAACTTTGAATAATTATTTGGTGACGACATTGTCGTCACTAAACTTAATATTTAATTTTTTAACGACATTATTGTCATCAATTTTTGTAGGCCCCACTTTTACTTTTTACTAAAATCTGACGTTAAAAAAATGTTGAAATGGTTAGGCCCATCGAAACTTGGTGACGACTATGTCGTCAAAAAAATTTCCCGTCCTCAAGAGTCTTTTTGCTTGTAACCATCTCAATACGCTTTATAGCTATTTTCTATGTTTTGACCATTTATCAATAAAATACATCCCCAATTGACCTGTTTTTATTCCAATATATTCAACAGGATGAATATCCTCATGCTCAGGAATAAATTCAACAAGAACTACAAGAGACAGCCTTCTAGATATCCACAAACAACTATGTACTATATATATTCAGGTAATTATGCTCATGTACCTGTAAATAAGCCCAATAAGATAATGACCAGCTGCACCATTTGGGACCTGGAAAGAATAAGAAATGTAATGAGCAAGTCACTATAGCTTTCGAAAATATATGATGGTGGTGGTTGTGTGGTGGTAAATGGACAAAATGGTGGTGGTGGTGGAGGGTGGAGGTGCTAGTCGTGTGGTGGTAGAGGGGGAGGGGTGATGGAGGATAGTGGAGGGATAATATTTGCAAATTAAAAAAAAATAATAATAATAATAACTGTGAGATGAAGATGGGGTAAATTAGTCATCTCACATGGCCACTAAAGGGAATATTTAACGCTCGTTAGCCAAAAGTGACGATTTGCAACAAAATAGAAACCACAGAGACATTGTTCGCAAAAATGACAGCCATAAGGACATTTTTTGCAATTAAGTTTGTTCAAAAACATTTTTTGCAAAAATGGCAAACCACGAGAACATTTTTTTCAGTTTACCCTAAAAATAATACAAGATGCAATATAAACTAGAAATTCGAAAAAATCACATGCGCTGGCCGCTGAGCACATAATCAAGTCTCTCTAATTGACATTTTATGGTCGATAAGTAAGAACGAAGATCATTGTGAAAAGATATCTAGTTCATGTTTTTCTTCACTTAGAGTAATAAGGTTACTACTATTTTAACGTTGAGTAATATAAATGGGACCTCAGATTACACACCGTATGATTTCAGATTTGTTTTTGAAATTTATTGCAAAAAAAGTTCAAATACTCTAAACCAACTGCTTCATTTGTGTTTGTTTTTGCTACTGCTAGAGATTGCCTTGTCATCAGTACAATGGGTTAAACTCAACGCTTTGTACCGTAACATGTAAAAAGGAGAAGTAAGAAGTGGTATAACAGGCAGGTCAAAATGTACCAAAAACTTTCTAATATACATTGGTAATTACAGTACATTTAGTGGTTTTGTTAAGTATGGCTAAACTATGCGTTTTTTCAGATATGCATTTGAGCATTGATTTGGCGGAATGCGATCACAAACTAGAAGATGTTATTCTTCCTTGTAATGGGCAACATTTTATAAAATCAACATTAGAAATTCAACATTTTATAAAATCACAAAAAGTAACAAAGATACAATACAAGATATACCACCTTAATTAAACAAGTTAATTATCAAAAGAGGAAGGAACCCGAAAGACAAAATTCAAAGCAAAACATAGATACTATCACACTATTCTCAATCTAAGTTGCACGGGCACGGGGACGGGTACGGGTACCGGGAAACGGCAACATCCTAAAATTCAAGAAACGGGTACGGCGAGGAAACGTCTATATATTTTATAAAAACACTATTAATTATATTTTATCACATCATATAAACAATCTAATAAAATTCCTTTTTAATAGATAATAACGTTCTGTAACTAAAAAATATCATCTTCAGGCTGTATTCCACATAGCAAATTCTGAATGGATATATTGTACTTTGCAAAAATATGAAACATTTTGTAGTAAGAAGAAAATTGAAAGTTTTAAGAAAGCTATAGGGTATTTTGTAACTTTCTTAAATCTATTACTACGTACATAACTACATAATCACTCCCTCACCCACGTGAGTAACTCTACACAACTTCCCACACAATAATCAGACCATCATCTTCTTCCTCGTGTCATCTAAATTACTCCGTATCAAGAACCTAGATGAACTTCGTATTTTCTTATCCTATTATAACATGAATCTAAAATATGATGCCCTCAAATGCTTGATGTCCTGGGCCGTCGCCCAGCTCGCCTAATACCACTGTAGCAGGGCCGGCCGTTTAACCACCATCACGCCGGAGATTTTTTTACAGTAACATATAAAGTGAACGTCGGAAATTTGATAGGAAACGCTACTTTTTAGGCCATAAACGTTTCCCCAAACGTTTCTTAGGTAAGATCGGCGTACCCCAATTGAAGAAACGTTTCCACCTTTCATGGGGACGTTTCTCAGGCGTTTCCCCGCGTTTCCCGGCGTTACCCGTTTCCGGGACGTTTCCGGTACGTGATACGGCATCTCGGCGGCGTTTCCGTGTATCCTAGGCTAACACATGAAATCTAATACAAAATAAATATGAAATCTAAATACTAGGAAAACTTTAGTGCACAGCCATCGAAGGTCAGAATTAACCTTCTATAACAATGGACAAAGACACCAGAAAGTACATGTAGGCGTTAATTTCTAACAATGGACAAAGTGATCAAAAGTTCATGAAGGCATTAACCTTGTTACAATGAACGAAAAAACCAAAGTTCATATATTAATTTAGCAAGCTTGATTTGTTAGAATAAAAAAAATAAAAAATAGCAAGCTTGAAACCGCAAAAGGCTCCTTTTATCAAAGACCATAAGACAATCAGACATCCTTTGAATAATCCAACTATTGATTTCATGTATAATCAACGGTGTGTTCCTATCATAAAAGGCTAAAAGCCCAACAACTCCAATTGATCTTGTTTTTCGGACATGCTGATGTTGTTTATTTGCCAAAATAGCACCTTTGTTGCAGCTTTTACTTTTGTAATTTATGTTTCAAACCATGAATCCACAAAGACAATTTAGAAATCACCAGTATCCAAGAAAAGTGCCACTGTGACATTATCAAAATTTTTGCACATGAAACAAAAAAGAACAAGGATATGTTAGTTTGCATATAAGAGCATCTCGAGTCGGGCTTGTCATGGCTCGCCGTGCTACGTTGGCAGACTCGCTCGCCGTGACATCGGCGTGCCTCGCCACCTGCATGACGAAGATAAAACGTTTCCTTTTTCTAAATTTCCTACCGTTACGCAATGCGTTTATTTTTTTTTTATTTTTTTTTTTTTATTTTTAAATACTACACAGTTTAATCAAAATCTACACATTTCAATCAAAATCTATACATTTCAAAATGTACATATATAAACATGAGCGAATCATCTTTTTCCGGTGAAAGTGACATTGAAGAGATAGCGGAGCTAGAGATGATTCTTCAAGAGTTTGAGTTCGAGCAACCGTTGCAACAACAACAAGCCGACCCTTCATTACACCGTAGATACGTCCCCCGTGAACGTGAAATTGCTGAAGCACGTCTACTTGCTGACTATTTTGGTGACAACCCAAAATATACAGAAGAAAATTTTAGGCGTCGCTTTCGTATGAGCCGTAAACTATTTTTAGAAATAGTACAAGGTATTGAAACATATATTCAAACTCATGATCCTCTTCCCAAGCATTTTGATTTCTTTAGAGTCCGACCCAATGGTAGAGGTGTAATGAGTTTTAGTGTGATTATGAAATGCACATGTGCCCTATGCCAATTGGCTTACGGGATATCAGCTGATGCATTAGATGAGTATTTACAAATAGGTGAACACTGTACACGCGATTGCCTATATTTTTTTACTATGTGCATAATCCATTTGTATGCGAAGAAGTTTTTAAGAAAACCAGATGAGAATGACATTCGCAACTTATACAACGCACATAACATTGTTCATAAGCTACCGGGAATGTTGGGAAGCATCGATTGTATGCACTGGGAACGGAAAAATTGTCTGAAAGAATGGCAAGGCCAATTTCACAGAGGTGATAAAAAGTATCCAGCTATAATGCTTGAAGCCGTTGCTTCATACGATTTGTGGATTTGGCATGCATTTTTTGGGGTGGCGGGTGCGAATAACGATCTTACCGTTTTCAATAATTCTTTGTTATTCGACGACCTGCTTGATTACATCACCCTTGAGGTTGAGTTTGAAGTATACGGGCGTAAATTTAACCATGCGTATTATCTAGCTGACGAAATTTACCCGGAGTGGGCATCTTTTGTCAAATCATTTGCAGTTGCAAGTAACCCAAAAAATGACGCATTCAAAGCAAAACAAGAAAGTGCTCGAAAGATATTGAAAGAGCTTTTGGTGTCCTCCAAGGACGTTGGCATATCATTGCTCAACCGGCGCGTACATTTACTATTGGCAAGTTACGGAGAATCATGTACTCGTGCATCATAATGCATAACATGATTTTAAAAGATCAACAATTTGCGATAACCGACGTTAGCGAAACGTATATTTCTCCGCAACCAAATTTACAACAGACATTGATTGACTGTTGCGCAATGCAAAGAAGAAAAACCAAAAAACTACATGATAAACGCAAACACGCAAAGCTTCAACGATGTCTCATCGAGCATGTTTGGTAACAACATCAATGGGAACAATTTCAACAACAGAATTCAAATAATTAGTTTCGTTATAATTTGATGTATTTCTTAAGTTGCGTATGTTTTTTTACCGTATCTTTATTTTACGTTTCGTATGTTTTTTATTATGTCGTATTGTATTTTTATTTTTAATGAAATGAATTTAGTTTATTTGAAAATTTGAATAAAAATAAATAAAGTTGTAAGTGATGTGCTCCAAATGAGTAAGTTGAGGTTTGTTGTGAGTGAGGAATGGGTTGGTTGTGGAGGTTTGTTATAGTGATGTGCCACCCGTGGGCCCTGAATGAAGAGTTTTGGTTAGTTATGGCACCTTGTGCTCTAAGAGCACTTGTTACCATGGCATGGCAAAAACTCCTCATTTTGGGTCCAACGGATGTCACATCACTTCAACGAACCTTTTCAACAAACCCCTCTTATCACAACTAACCTCATCTTACTCATTTGGGTCCCACCACTTACAACATTTTTTTCACATTTTCAGATAAACTAAAATTCATTTCATTAAAACTAAAAATTCATTACATCATATTAAAAATACGATACGAAAAAAAAGTTACGATACGGAAACTAAAAACACGAAACGGAAACTAACAATACGAAATGGAAAATGAAAATACGCATACAAAAAATAAAAATACAACACATATTAATACGAAACGGAAGCATTTTACTCGTAGCGTTAATATTTCTTCATTGTTTCCTCTTGTCTTTCTACAAATGATATTCGCCTTTGCCGGGGTGTGTAGTTTTTGATTTTGAATGTGTGAAAAATATTGTGTGTATCAATTGTATTTATAATGTTATTTGGGGTAGGATTTATTTTGGTTTAAAAAAAAAAAAAAAAAAAAAAAAAAAAAAAAAAAAAGAGGTTTATATATTCATTGCTTGCTTTTGGCCTCACCTCAACGTTCCCATGTCAGAAAACTACCTCGCCTTGCAGGTGAGGAGTTTGCAATCAACGAGCAAATGGCAAGCTGGGAAGGTGTCATGGCGAGGGCGGCGAGGGAACACGTCGAACGGCGAGGGCTTGTGGCGAGACCACACCTCCTGCTCTAATTCACATAATGAGATAATGTTGTTGTGAATCTAATGCCACCATTATTTATGCTTTTGGTGATTGTTTCATCCAAATCATAGTAAACGTGAAAATATTGTCTGTGTATAAGTCACATCCAACAAGAAAATAGGATAAACTAGGATCTATCTGGTCTTATGAAAATAAGATGGTTCAAATGTATATAAAAGAGAAGGAAATGGGGAATCACTTGTTCAGGTGCCATTTGAACCAAATACATACATATGGTATATCAAAAAAATTGTACGCTATCTATAAAACTTGAATTAGCTTTGATACACCACATGTGACTTGAATCAATGCTTAAAAAAACCGGTATCGGTAACCAGACACACATCACATAAACAGAAGAAAATTCCAATTCTATGCTTGGTTTTACTTGAATATTGTTGTGTTATCGAGTAAAGTCTTTCCACCCGGAAGTACGCTTCAATCTTCAGTCACTAATCTTGACATGTGATGTTCAGGATAGCGAGACCCGTCTAATCTCCCCCTCAAATCCCTTTTGCTATTTCAACAATCTTTATGCAAAGGTCTGCACCAGACGTATTGCTAGACCATTGTGACAACGAAAAGAATTCGAGGGGAAAATTAGAACATGCCGGTATCTTAAACATCTCGCATCAATATTAGCAAATGAAGATTGCGATATTCTTTCGAGTGGAAAGATTCCAATCGATGACACGACTATTCAGTTCGATATGAGGTACTATGAGCCGTTTCTTTAATGCTTAAAAATTATAGAAAGATCATATGGGATATAGTTTCTAATGATTGAAAAATAAAAAACGTCGACGTAAAGAACTTACTTGATACAATATAAAGCAAGGTCAAACGTCACAAACATGGTGTTTGATACTTTAAAACAAAACCATGACAGCTCTCGTAGACCATAAATGTCAATGTCCTTTTTCACCCCAATATGTTTTGACTCGTAACTGGTGCTGACCCAAAACCCAACCCAGTAGATAATTTGGAAAGTTAATCCTTTATGCATACAATTCTATTATTCGATATTCAACTACTCATGTGACAACAAAAGTTATTCACTTAGCATGAAATGAAGTAGAACCTACCAAAGGCAAAAGCTGAAGGCTCCGTTGTCTGTTACGTTAGAGAAGGCAGGCTCAGATAGGGTGGCATTTGGAAAAGGCGGGCGCGCCCTCCATGGTTGCAACCCCAACATGTTTTCGTGCCAAGGTATATGTTGTCTCGCTTTTAACATGACCCGTTGAAACTCATCATAGCCCCTAATTATCGTGGAATTTCCCAATATTGTGAAACAGATAAGCCACCAGGCAAAGCCCAAGGAAATTTTTGTTTCTTCACCGACATCGAATAAAACACAATGGAGTCTCGTACTGTTCTCCCATTAGGGCCAACCAAAATATGAGGCTCAGACATGGAAGTAACCCAGAAAAATAGAGTACATCCGGCATGGCTGCAAACCGAGTAGGTTGCCATGCCACGTTCCGGAAAACTGTATTTTTTCTGGAGCTCATATAAACTCATCATTGCCTCTTCAATATTGATGTCCACAACTTTTTATCGAATAAAGGAAAGAGTATATGGGTTGTTAATGAAGAAGTTACAGATAGTTGTGTTGGAAAAACATATTAAGAATGAGAGATGAGGCTAGGAAGTTTATGGTTATGAAAGTGGGTAATGGTTCTAGAGCTTCAGTGGTTTATGATAATTGGTGTTCAATTGGTATTCTTCAATCCTTCATATTTAACAGGGATTTGTATAATGCTAGATTGAATGCTAATATTGTGGTAAAAGATATTGTTGTTAATGGTATATGCAAATGGCCCAATGAATGGATTTCTAAATATCCAATCTTATCTCAAATCCAAAGTGCTAACATTAATGACAATGTGAGGGATCTGATGGTGTGGAAGAATGGAAAGGTTAAGGAGGGGAGATTTAGTGTGAAACAAGTTTACTGTGATCTTATGGAAGCAGTTGAGAATGTCTTGTGGTGTAAAATGGTGTGGTTCTCTCAAAATATCCCAACATTAGGGTTACAACAGGAAGTAAACCGAAAGAACAGGGTACGTCCGGCATGGCTGCAGACCAAGCAGGTTGCCATGCCAACTTCCGGAGAGCCTCAGCTTTCCATAGGCCATATAAAGTCACCGTTGCCGCATCAGTAGCGATGCAACAACCTGATAAGCCCTACAATTTCATCTGCAACAATCGAAACATGTACAGGGTGAATAAATGTTAGAAATAGGGAACATGCAAGTTATGCAGATGTGATACTACTCATTTTTCAGGAATGCATCTGAAACATAGAAGTGTTTTTAAGCTATTCATCCTAGACAACATAAAGCACTTTCGCAATCAAAACCCCATAAGAAACAACCAAGAATAAACATGCAATAACAAATGAACAACAACAAAACCAAACATGCAAC
Source organism: Chrysanthemum seticuspe (assembly GCA_019973895.1). NCBI lineage: Eukaryota > Viridiplantae > Streptophyta > Magnoliopsida > Asterales > Asteraceae > Chrysanthemum > Chrysanthemum seticuspe. The sequence continues at coordinate 30,799,368 of BPTQ01000007.1, read as the reverse complement.
AATCAATCATTCACAAAAAACAGGCGTACCCACTCAAAATACGCAGAGAGAAGAAGAAGTAAGAAAACCTTCAATGAAAGGAAACGAATAGCCATATATGTATCGCACTAACAAAGACCAAAGGTATACCACTTTGGATCGTTTTTGCCAGCCCACAGTTTGGCACATGTCAAAGCCCAGGACGCCTACAACTAAACCTTGCGTAACATTAAAATAACGTTATAAAACTATAAAAATAGTACACCGACGTTTGGTTTCATTCCACCATCTGTTGTTTCAGGTTGTGTAGTGAAATCAAGTGTACCTATAGCGACACCACCACCAAACAAATGGATAAAAAACTCATAAACCATGAAAATGATGCAATATAGGTCATGAGGCACAAATTTTTAACTGAAAAATGGTGAGCAACGACATAACTTAGGCATGGCTGCAAAGAAGCTCGGTTGCGTAATAGCAATTATGCTACCACGCCATCCGGTCTTTCACCCGCCAAGTTACGGTTCAGACCTCGAATGACCAACATCATATGATTCAGAGAGAAACAGTGATTAATCATCATAGCCTATTTTGTATTTTGCATCAGCCAACTTCAAAGAGTAATATAATCTTTTCTACAGACTCAAGAGTAAGTAAACATCACCGATACTGCCTGTCAACCGCTGCTTGACTTGGAATGTGTGCGTATATTGAATATAATGAACCCCTATCAGTAACTCGTCCCAGCTCATGGAAACATATGAATAATGATAACAAATAAGGCTTAGATAAATGTATACAATAGTGAGAGCGGCCCGCCAACATGGCTGCAGTCACACGCCCGATGTAACTGCCCTGCCAAGATACGGGCCAAGGGAATGTGTTCGCAATGGTTGCCATATAATCAGCATCATCGCCTACATAAAGGGCGAAGGTTCAGCTTCGCGCATACAATAGCGTCACCAGGTAACGAACATGTCCCGCAAGAATACTTCAAAAGTCGAATCGACGGGCATGGACCCCTTTCGTGATCCTAATTTCTATATATAATAAACCTACGCTGATGGAAAACCAAAACGCATGCACGTATCGTCACCGCCTTTATAAACGGGCGACTAAATAAACCATAAATAGGCCAATCTCACTTGCGATTTGCTGGGCCAAGGCACAATAGCAAAAGTTGTTGTACCAAATCCACTACAGCATGTTAAATACGGACCTCAAGCCCATGAACTAATAGACTGAACCAAAGCCACACAACCAAAACCATGGAACGTCTGCAAGCACCCAAAGAAAGCCGCAAAAGCCTCAATGGCTGCGTTACAATAAACGCGCCGCCAAGATAAGACCTTTTCAAACGTTTGGAATATCATTCAGTAATAAACCGTAAAAGTGCAGCAACAGAAATTGAAAAATACCTTCATGGCTGCGCTAGTAAACGCCCCGCCTAGAAAAGACCTTTTTAAAGCTTTGAAATATCATTCAGGAGTAAATCATAAACGTGTAGCAAAACAAAGGCAGAAAGACCTCCATGGTTGCGTTACTAAACGCCCCGCCAAGATAAGGTGTTTCTCAAATTTTGAAGTGCTGGAAGTGTCAGACGAAGAATATTTTTCTCCAACTAAACCACTGCTATTCAAAAGCGTTCTGGGTACTCTATATATGGAATAAAACAAACGTCGGTGCACTATTTTTCTCCAACTGAAGTGGCGGTTGTGTCAGACGAACAATATTTTTCTCCAGCTGAACCATTGCTATTCAAAAGTGTTCTGGGTATTCATTAACCAATCAATTAATAAGCCACATATTCAGCAAAGCGAAAATTGTATATAACAGCTGATGGTAAACTATGAAACATAAGCTGGAATCACGTAAACTTATAACTCCGAAATAAGCTTTAACCAACATTCTTATTACTTAGTTTACTGTTGTTATTTAGTGTAGCTAAACGTGTTGAATAAGGCTTTTTAACTTTAAAAATTAATAAACCAATAACTTTAGGTAATCAGTTTTTTCACATACAAATATGCTCAAATCAGAAGGTAGTCCAAACATAATTTGAATTAACGACCGAAAAGAGTACCAATAACTTACAATTGGCCATCTACAAACCAAAATCAATATAAAGTAAACTTACATAGTAACGTAGAGTATCAGGTTGAATGGGTTCAAAACGATCGAAATCATCCAAAAACCCCAAATTGGAAGCCTAAATGTCACTGTCGCTGTTATAGTTAAAAGAGGCGGTGCCTCATAACACGTAGAAGATGAAGAAGAAAGCCACGTCTTCTGATAGCAAAGTTATTATCAAAGGCGATAACATCAAAGTCGGTAGCGGGGCAGTAGCAGGCCAAGAAAACAGACATGGGCTGAAGAAAGACGCAAAGAATATCACACTTAGCCCAAGCGGCTTTAAAATAACATTTTAAAACTAATAAAATAGTGCACCGATGTTTGGTTTTATTCCATATAGAGAATAGAATTATAAAAGTTCCCCTTTTATCCAAAATAATAGAATTATAAAAGACTCCTAGTTAACAGCCTACCGAAACCTATAGGTTTCATGTAGCTAGTGATCTTTTATTGATTAAATTATATCAAAAATTCAAGATGTTAAATGATTTACTAGAAGTCATTGTACGATTTATAGATTACCTGAAGTTGTAAAGTAGAAAACTAAAACAGTAACCTTTTTAATAATGGGTATTATGAATTTTCAATGAATAACGCATTTTATGACATCATTACAGGTTGTTATACATAGTTGTATGTTTCTAAAATGTACAGAATATTAGAAGCATAAATTGATGGAAATAATATTTATAAGTTATTTTTGTTCTTTAAAAATAACTACTTTACTTTGTATTTAATCAAGTTATTATTGTGTATTGTCTATAGTTGGAAAAATAGATGGGAAAAGATGGAAGGAGGGGGTAATGTTATAGTGGAGAGGACATATATATTTTTTAGTTTTTATACAATAAGTATACTTTTGGAATACCATACTCAAACAGCATACTTTTGTCCTCGTTTTCAAAATGAGCATACATATGGAATTGAAAAAAAAAGGATATAGTTTAACAGAAGATCAGTTACACGATTCAGCCAAGTTGACTAAACAAAGGATATGTTCATTCTAAGTCATGTCAAAACCATATTACAATATTGATCAAATACTCAAACAAGCTTCAAATAGTATGAGTAATTGTGGAAAATAGCTTACGTGACCAAAGGTGTAATCAGTCCTTCCAAAGACAGAGAAGAAAGCTGGAACCGATTGTCCTGGACACATTCAAACCAGTAAAATGTGAAAGCACACATCATATAAGGAACAAAGGATCTATTTTGAAATGAGGCTAGAGGAAATTGGACTCTTTCTCAAAGGAAAGACGCTGCAAACCTCATTTATAGGAGAATCAATATTCCTAACAAATTATTTTTACTCCAAATTTAGGTAATACCGTAATACCAAGACTTCTTTGTATCCTTAATGAATCAGATAATAAGGGAAAATCACATAGTTACTTGATATATGCAAGATGATTAGATGCACCATCATACCCTAACCTACTAATTTCATCTACCATCTAACATTTAATCTGGATCGGATGGTGACCCATAATTAATTAATACTTCCTTCCAAACCTTTATTTGTAGTCTTCAAATATTAAGCTAACCACTGTCACAAATTATCATTATATAAAGATACTATAGCACACGGCACATACAAACTATATTTTTTTATTCATTATTGGGCTTTAAGATGTTAGCCCACTTTTCGGCTCACTAACGCGTTTCCAAGTTCTTTCTTGGACTGCCTCACACACACACTGATAAAAACTTATCCTCGGAAAATTTTATGTTAATCTTTTTCGCACCGCCTCCGATTACACAGATCTTCACAAACTTATTCTCTGAAAATTATATGTTCTCAATCTAAAATCAGCCGTGAGAAGGAAAAGAACCTCGACAGAATTTGAAGATATGCGACGGCGAACGTGTGATGAACCGGATGATGATGACGAGGTTGAGGTAATTTTCTTTTCTTTTCTTTTTAGATAAAATCAAAAGTTTATAGCTTTAGTATTTTATTTCAGGGGTGGTGTTAATTTGGTGTCAAAGTACCAATTTTTTAAAGTACCAATTCCAGACCAGTCGATGAGGAATAAACAAATAAAATGGTAATCAACTACAAATATTTTATTTCAGAGGTGGTGTTAATTTGTGTTTTTGCTTCTTGGTTAATGAGATTTTTTTTTTTTTTTTTTTTTTTTTTTTAATCTAATTTTCTGTGATGATTTTGTGGTTCCGTTTTTTTTGTCAGTCAAGTTGGATGGTGTTTATGTATACGATGTGCTTTAGGAGTATAATGGACCACGGGTTAGTTTTCCTCATTATGGTAAATTGTTGATTAAGATGTTTTTGCAATTTTTTTTTTTATGAAAGTACCTTTTTTTTTTTTTTTTTTTTTTTTCAGGTGGAGAAATTGATGCTTTGAAAGGTATGTTTATTAATTCGTTAAACGCCGTATGTTATCGATCATATTATGATTTATTGGAAATTTTAGTGTTGTCTGATTGGAAAACTAATTTGAATAAGGTTAATAGTTATGCTAAAGAAAGGTTTTGATCTTATTTTGTTATTTAGTAGACCTTTGGTTTGGAATTCCTCATGTAGGGGGCATAGGACTATGGGAAATTGTTCGACAGGAAAAGTTGGTACTTTGAAATCTCAAGAGTTTGGAATGTTAACGGCTGCATGTAAGTAATGCTATTTGGCTTTTTGGTGTTTGGTATTTAATTAGGATCGTCACTTATAGGGTGGCCCAGAATTACTGGGTTTTCTTAACCTGCACACTCTTTTTTCCATTACTTAGAGTTGGTCAATGCGTTTTTTTGGGAAGCTTTTTGATTCTCATTATGTATTTGTTCGTTGCAGGCTAAAGAATCGGTGTCTAATTTAATTTTTTTAGGATTTTTGCTTTTGTTTTTTATAATAGTTTTTTTTGCAAGGGTTTCAATAATATGTCGTTATTGTGTTATGATCTTTGTAACAGGAAAGATAAGGACTTTAAAGGTTTTGTTTGTTAGTTTCAATCGAAAGTAGACAACGAGGTGGCATCGACCGAAGGTATTTTTATGTTTTTAAATTCATTTGATTGTGGGGTTCGGGTATATGGATAGAAGGCAACCAGTTTACGTAAAGGTATAAATGAAAGTGACCTACTGTAAAGTTTCTTACCTCATTTTTAGCTCCTTCTGATTGACACGATAAGCTAACATCAACGTACATACTTTAGTTAGTGTTGTTTATTTCTTATTTTACATTAAAACCAACTTTGGCTTTCGAAAACATCCCCATACTAAAGTTGGTACCGTCCGTTTATCGCTCAGCGACCTGAAACACAATTATCAGATGATCACTTACATAGGTAATATTGATATGACTCATTCTGCTTTGTATATTTCTGCCACGAAAAACCTGAATCATCTTCAACCTTAAATTGATTTTTATCAGGAAAAGAACATTAGATGCAGCTGTGATAACCCATTCTCTTGCTGATGCTGTTGGAGGTAACAGTTTGCAAATTGCGGCTGTAATCAAGCAAGTGAATTTACACGCGTGTCCCTGAAGCTAGCCTACTGGAACTGGTAACAGTTTGCACCGAGTAGTTGTAACATGATATGTACATTAGATAAAATCAGTCTTATTTTACACTTATTTTTTTTTGTCAATTTTTTAGTGGAATTATTTGAGGCTCTTAGAGGTCACGTATGTGACATCAGCAAAATGTAATCGTGACTACTCCGAGCTCTATAAATGGTCTTGCATTTTCTATGGGACTGCAATAGAGAAATGTAGCACAAATGCTCAATGAAAAAGTGAGTTTGAATGACATTCCGTCTTGACAAACAAATTGAAAAAAAGCACACAAAAGGATAAATATATTGCGAGGTGTTCTTTTAGCTTTTCGGTGGGTTTGGGGAAGAAGAAAAGCAATGTTTTGGCCGCTTGGGCGCATTTTAATGTTGGAAGGCCATTTAATAGCCCAATTATAAGGTTTGTCTTTCACCCTTCTTTATATAACATAGTTTGTTTTTTCTTTGGTAGTATACGACATGTTTTTGGTGTACGTCAATTGTAGTACTATATATTGTTTGTTTGTTTAGAGGATGTTTGGATGTGTGTTTAGATTGATCGTTGCATTTCCAAAATGTTTGTTCAAAAACCCTTTAAAACTACATTTTTATATCTGCAATAAACAACCATTACATTCCAGTTTTAAAGCAAATCCAAACACCCCTTAAAACGACAAAATCACCGTTTAAGCTGTTATTTGGCAGCAGCCTCAAACATCCCTTAAAACTTCACAATTTGGAATTGTATGTCAGTCGCAGTGGCCTTAAACCGTTCGGATTTCTCAACCAAAAAGTCAAAAACCATGGTTAGAGAAAAAGAAATATTATAGATTTGAAACTAAGTTCTTTGGGTAAACCTGGATTACACTACGGCTTAAATTTTGCTATTGTAAATGCCCATTTTTTTTTGGCTTCACTAACATATACATTTACAAGGAAATGCTCCTTTCAGTTTTTTCCCCCTGTAATGTAGTTTTAATTGATTCCCATATATTCGACTCTTGATTTCAGGAACAACTGACCGATCCCGCATTGAAAGAAACGCTAGATGTGCTCGCTTCGTGTTCAGAGGCATCAACTGTTAAAAGATGGCAAAGTCTGCCTCCGTAAAAGGCGTTCACTAAGTGAGTTGTCGTATAGTGTTTGAATTTCTAATTGGGCTTGACATTGCATGTCTCCGTATGCAAATATAAAACTTTAAATTACAATGCAACATATATCAACTCATCTTAGCTCTATGTCTACATAATGAAATACCAGAACCATGAACAACATGGATGCTTAATGCTATTCGTTTATGTTGAGATTCTGATTCACCTTGCTACTCGCTGCTACAATGGGGCCTAAATCGATACGATATATCATCAAGCAAACTAATTAGACAAAGAATTGATAGAATATCTTGGAAATTATTTTTCTCTCAAGTTTCAGGGGCATGGTATTGATAATAATTCCATGCATTGACGGGTGGAGATGATGCCTGCTTTGTTGCAGAAACATGATCCATGCTAAAAAACGATTCCAATGTGTTCTGTGATTGGAGATAATAGGGAAGACTCAATAACGGACGACACTGTTGATGTTGGTGGTGAAGTCGGGTTGTGGTGGTGATAAGGCTCTACAAGATACATGTAAACAAAAGAGCATAAAAGAGGGGGCTAAACAAACTATTCACCTTTGATATAACAACAACAACAACAACATACCCAATCCCGCCGGAGCGAGGTATGGGGGAGGTAAACTGTAGACAGATCCTACCCCTTCCCCAGGGAAAATCCCGGGAGAAGGGAGACTGCTTCCAACGAGACCTCCGGCAAGTGTAGGTGTGCGAGTGAGATAGAGAAGAAAAGAGAGCAAAAGACAGTGAACAACAAGCACATGCAATAAAAAAGCAGGCATACAAGGCAGGGCAACAAAGAAAAGCACATAGCATAGCAAGCCGACCTAAGGGAGCAAAAAAAAAAAAAAAAAAAAAAAAAAAAAAAAAAAAAAAAAAAACGCACGGGCCTAAAGCACAAGCAAAGCACATCAACGCACGGGGCCTAAACTAAGGCAAAAGAACGAGACATTATTCAAATAATGTATGCAGAAAAAATTATTCAAAAGATATGTGTTGTTTGAAAAGTGTGGCTGATGTGTGGAACTACCATTACGAAACACCATAAAAAATCCCGCCGCATCGCGGCGGGTTACAAATACTTGTTAATACTATTTCCCATCCATTTTAGAATGTTTATATCCACATCCATTCTAAAGTTATAGCCAATCTTTAAATAGAATAACCAAAAATCACTTTTCTTTAAAGTGAAAAACTCAAATTAATATTTTGCCTAAATTACCTTTAATTAATCTATCTTTTGCAACTTTGTAATACTAACTAGTACACGGTTTCTTGCAATTTCAAATTTCATGAACACTTATTCTATATATGGAAACTTTATAATACATGGCTGGTCAACTTATGAGATTATGACAACTTTGGTGTTCATTCATAGGGGTGTAATCGAGCCGAGCCAAGCTCGAGCTTGACAAGGCTCGAACTCGGCTTGAAAAAAAAAGCTAGGCTCAAGCTCGGCTCAATAGCTCGTCGAGCTTTAACCATCTAGGCTTGAGCTCGGCTCGATTCAATTTCGAGCAAAGCTCGAATATATGTATATGAATACATGATTACACATTTACACAGGTATGGAGAAAACCATAAAAAGACCCTACAAAAAGAAACCCATAAAAATACCCTACAAAAAGGACATACACCTCAACCAATGAATCATAAGGATAAAAGCAAAAATAATCAACAAATAAAAATTGACCAATAGACTTTCTATTTTTATTGCAAGGCACTTTCCACTAAGATAGAAAACAATTTATAACCTATAAATCTCATGAAATAATGTTAATTACCTCTCTCATGTATACTAATTAACATTATTGACGTTGAAGTGTAATATGTGAGGTACGTTTTTGGTAAACAAAAATTCATTTAGTAGCTACTCTAGATATATCATTCGCTCACAATTGTTATATATTGTCGTTTTCATGGGTATATTTGCATAGTTGCCAACATATAATTATTCAACATGTAGCAAAATAAATATCTCTATATATCTTACTTAATAAATAGAATACCTGATGGCTGATGAAGACGAGGTGATGGCCAAGAAGGGTGTATTTTACAAATTGTAGAATACAAACAGTACGCAGGAATAATTAGGGTTTGAAGGGTATATAGTTAATTAATTGTTTATGGAGTTATTCCTTATAATTAAGTTAATATTCAAATTAACCCTTATTTAATTAAAGCTCGAAAAAGCTTGATAAAAGCTCGAGTCGAGCTATCCAAAGCTCGAGCTCGGCTCATTATATGTTTCAAGCCAATATATTGGGCTTGAGCTCGGCTTGAGCTCGATAAAAGCTCGACTCAATCGAGCCAAACTCGAGCTCGAGTTGCTTGATAAAAGCCCGACTTGTTTGCACCCCTATTCATTCATGCATCTATAAAAGGAAACATACGCATGATTAATTGTAAATGCATCTTTCTAACTAACAAAAGGTAATTAAGCCACGTATCATTATTTTATTTTTCAAAGAAAACAAAAAACAACCATGCATCTAAAAAGATTTATTATCAATATCATACACGCTTATTATGATGTAAATTTATATTTTTGTATCCCACGAATATTCAATCAACGATGGTGAGAAAAAATTAATATATTGGTAATTACTAGATGAGTATCCGTGTATAGCAACTAGATTTTATAGAGGCATAAAATTATAATGATATTTTGGTTAAATGTTCTGTGTGGCGTTTTCAGTAACCAAAATATCACTATTACTATAACTATCTGCTGCTAGAAAATCCCGCTGTTATGCATGGATACTCGTCTAGTAGTTTTTAAAAATGAGCAATTTGGATTGCCTAATTTACCTCCCTTAAAACCCCATAATCCTTTGAAATATTTGAAATGGAAACAAAAAGCCACGGTTGAAATACTTAGGGTATCCACTATGGTGGATTTATGAAAAGGTCTAAAAAAGGTGAAAAAGTTTATGTTTATTTTAATCATATTGGACACTCATTTCATGTCTATGGGGCATGAAGAGGCCCTAATTCTTGAACCTCTTTATAAATTCAATAAATTTAATGCATTTGTTATATAAGACATTTTATGAAGTTGTATAGGTTTATATTATAGTAAATGTAAGTTTATAATATCAAAAGATCTAAAAATTAATGATGTGTTATTGTATAAACCTTTATAAAAGGTTTATAATAGTGGATGCTCTTAAAAGCGCACATTTGAAATGGAAACAATGATAAATTAGAAGCATACGGTCGACCTTTTACAAATGGAAAGTTACACAAACATAAATTACATACACGTTTTTACATACCTTTTTTTCCCTCTTCTCTCCATATTTCATTCCCAATTTATTAAAGTGGAACTAATATGATGTTATTATCATCTCGAATGATGATTAAAAGTTGTCAAACGTCAATTGTAAAACATTACACGAACATTTAACCACAATATCTTAACTATAATTATTTGCCACTATAAAACCCCATCGCTATGCACGAGTACACGTCTAGTATATCTATTCAAAGATGTGCCATCCACATTGTTTTCGTATTCTATATTTTGCATGGTTCTAAAAGGTGCGTCATGGCGACGCCAAGGCGTAGCTAAGGCGTGAAGCGTGACCTTCACGTTACGAAATAAACCAAGGCGTCGACACTAGGCGTGGTGTGAGATGAATCGGGAAAATGCGCGATAAGACGTGAGGCATGGCGGGTAATTTTGATTAAACTCCAACAATGTTTATTTATTCTTTTATTTTTTTAATGAAGAATATTACATATAAGGATAGTTTCTTAACCTTATTCATTATGTACAACGCTTTTTGTATACTCGATATATATGAAATATGATAAAATATATAAATATTTTTATATTTTGTGTCGCCTTATGTCACGCCTTAAAAATGCAAAAGCTTCACTTTAACCGCTAAAACGTGAAGCTTGATCATGTCGTCACGCCTCACGCTATTTATAACCTTGGTATCTTCTATTTTTATAATATCCACTAACTTTTACAACGAGGATCTTTACCCGCGCTTCACTGCGGGGTGGTTTCATATAAAAGTTTTATAGCCGGCATATGAAATAAACTCAAATAGAAGCATATTGTTTTGTGTTGGTTACAACAATCACTTACTTTTTACAAACATAAAATTACAGAAGAAGCTTTAAACATGTATGTTGCTCCTGTGTTCCATAAGTCGCGTGGACCTCGTGTGTCAATATCAAGAAGCAAACCTGCAAGTGAGAGTCACACATTATTTCCAGAAGTTATCTGTTAAATACATGCCTTTCAAAGCTGATTTTATATAATGCTATCCTTAGATAAGGCTATCCTTAGATAAGCAGGTTTACTAAAGATTTCGATTTAAAACCAGATAAGCATTTTAAAGTAAGTTGTCCCAAACTCCCGTTAATATAAAGTTGGGTCGTTTTACAGAAGCGTACAATTTTTTAAACATAAGAACTTTTCCTATGTACCTTAGATTATGATCCCTTTTGAGCAAATTCTGAACATATATGCGGCATCTAAAGCTATCATCAAAAAAGAAGTCTCTTCATTCGTATCCTGCAAATGAGAAAAAAATGTAATCATAATGATACTTAATTATACTTAAGCATTTATCTTTCAAGTCAAAAAATGTTAACATAAGTTAAAGTCATCATAAAATGCATGCCACACTTATCTGTAAATGGCATCAGCAATGTGTTTTTTTTAACCATTTCCTTTAAGATGTAACTCCACACAGTCCACACCCTCTGAACAACACTCTCTAAACCACACTCTCTGAAGCACATCATGTAGAATGATTGTTGCTTATTTCAATTATTACAGGTTGTGTGCACCACTTTCATTGCAAGTTCTTTCAAACTCAATAGAAGCTTAGAAAACTTGTAATTAGTAGATAGCATAATTCATAACCAAAACATGTTTAGACATGAATCATGATTATTAGAAGATAAATAAATAAATAAGTGTAAGTTAGCAACAACAGACTTCAACATCATAAATTTCTATAAAAGAAATTAGGCGGAAGCATATTTTAACCTTCATGTTAGATTTTAACGTTACCTAAAGCACCGGCCTTCGCTAGATTAGTATATTACCTGCACAACAAATATATAGTTAATAGCAGATAATTCAATTGCACTGTTGTCACATATATCCGAGGTCGATTCATATGTTTATCTTGAAGCTGAAATGGTACAGAGATCCATCTGGTTATTAGGTACATATAATTTTTTGTTGAAATTCTTTTGTTTAAAGTTATTAGGCTTCTCTAACTTTTTGCCCTTATTTTTTTAGTCGCTTCAAAACAAAGAATCCAGGTTTAATTTTTTTTTTATCTTCTTTTAAGATGAAGATGAATTGGATGCCTTAGGTTGTAAATTAATTTAGGTAATTAAAAAGTTACATATCATAGCATGCATATCTTGTTCTATTATGATTTGGTACGTTTTAGGTTTATGAAATTGGTAAAGTGTATATTCTGAATTTGTGTATGTTAATTTAAGAAAGATTAACTGTTATTTTTGTTTTTACCTGTTTTTGTTGATACCTAGGTGTTTTGAAAATGTGGTTGATAAGGATTTAAAACGTACGCTTTTAAGGGGTCATTTAAGCCCTAAATCGATATATTTTATATCTGTTATTGCTTAAAATAATTCATTTTCACTTTTTAGGTCTTTTGGAAGTAAAATGCTGGAATGAAGCATATTTGGATGAAAAGAAGCAAAAACATGAAGAATATGGCAAAGTCAAGATCGAAGACACTAAAAGCCTGTTCAGCACACCTGACGGCGTCCCATCCAAAGGGCGACGTTGTCCCTCTATGAAGACTTGATCAAAAAGTGCACGCGATCAACGGCATTTCTGGTCCTAAAGCCTGACGGCGTCACACCTAATTCTGGAAGGCGTCACTCATACTTTTCACGCCAGACGCCCAAGATCCAAGATTCAGACGACGTCCTGCATGAAGACTGACGGCGTCACACCTCTCAAGTGACACCGTCCCAACGATGACTTGGCCCATACAAAACCCTAATGACGGCGTCGCTAGCAAAAGGCGACGCCGTCGCGATTGTAAATCTATATATAGAATTTGATTTTTCTGTATTTAAAAGAGGTAGAATTTTAGAGAGAAAACCATAACTCAGTTGTAGTCCGACTTGGATGGTATTCTAGGGTCCCATACCCTATTTTACACATCAAGATAAGTTTTTTATTCCAATTTATCATTATGTCTACCCCATGTTCAATTGATTGTGTGTATGATTGCTTGTTTAACATGTCTAGCTAAATTACTTGTGTGTTTGCTTAGATCTATAAAACCTAGTTATTGATTGTTGTTAGATTGTCTCTTGTCTTAATTGATAGAAGCCATAGGAATGCAACTAGGCTATCGTTGTATTTATTGCGTGAGTGTACTTTAACACAATAGGATATTCAGGGAAGATAGTATTATATTTGCCAATCTCATGTGTTCTATAGGAGAGATACATTAATAGAACTAGGGAATACGCACCCCCTACGACTAATAGGATACAACGCGTTAAGATAAAGAACGTGAAAATTCAACCGGCTAATAAAAGATAACTAGGAAGTAATAGTATCTAAGTGAACACATCTTTAATCACCATACGGGCACTCCAATTAAGCATAAACTATCTGTAGTAATTAGATAATTAGATAATTAGTAGAAGTAGTAAAATCGGTATAAGTACCACCCCCAATCATATACCCCGAGATATTTACCTTTCGTTTTTAAAAACATAAAAAAGAATAAAAAGAAACATCCTCAAACCCACCTTCTCGTCATACATCTCTTTCTAGCATTCCTATTCCCCTAGAGAATGAAATAAATCCCTGATGCTTACCTCTTACTACACTACAATGATTAGGTTCACTGCCTAGAGGGTTGAAAAACTTGCTCGTAGAAAAGGAGGTTTTCTCAACCCCGAACGCTAAGGCATCAAGTTTTTGGCGCCGCTGCCGGGGAATAAAATGGCTAGTTAGACTGCTATCTCATTTAGGTTCCCTTGCTTGATTCCTATCAAGTGAGATTTTTCTCATTTTTATTAGCTTCCTTGTAGTTTATTCCCCTACTTTGTGTTTTTGTTCGTAACCTTGTCACTTACCACCATGGGTGACAATCCACCACCAAACTACCATCCACCACAAAACCCACCACTTGATCGGACCTATGCCAACAAACTCCGTGCTCGTATCTTTAGTGAAATAGGAGAGCTTAAGAAATTGAATAAGATAATTGAAATCACAGTTGAGAAAGCCCTTGAAGAAACAACTAGTACAATAGATAGCAATTCAACCACGAGTGATGATTCGGATGATGAACTTGGGGAAGGAGATTATAAAGTGCTAGAAATTATGGAGGGTAGTGAGGAAGAGGAACTTAATGAGTATTTTAAGTCATACCCCAATGGAAAGGAAATCGCCTATCATTATAACATAGTTAACTACCCGCGACCACCTTTCGAGCTATGCATAAAAAAGGGTGACCCTAGAAACATTAAGATACCATGCATGATTGGGTACTTGTATAGGGATCACACTTACATAGACTATAAGGCGCCCATGAACATAATGTCTAGGCTCTATTACAATTGGATCATGAGCGAAAAGCTAGGACCTAGGAGAGATCCATTTTACCCTAGGAAATTTAGTAACTATGTTGGGAGAGTTAGAGGATTGCATGTCTTTGTAGGTAATTTCATATATAGGTGTGATTTCATGATCTTGGAAGATGTTAAGGGCATCATTTATGGATTCCTAGGAGATGTGATACTCGGAAGACCATTTATTAAGGAATCCATGATGATTTATGATCAAGAGGAAGGAATAGCCAAGTTCTCAAATGAGACCGAATGTGTTAAGTATGTTGATAAGGATTTAAAACGTACGCTTTTAGGGGGTCATTTAAGCCCTTAATCGACCACTTTTATATCCGTTACTACTTAATTTTGTTCCTTTTCACATTTTAGGTCTCTTGGAAGCAAAACGCTGGAATGAAGCACATTTGGACGAAAAGGAGCGAATACATGAAGAAAATGGCAAAGTCAAGATCGAAGCCACTCAAGCTGCTCAAACTGAACCTGACGGCGTCCAAACAAAGGGCAACGTCGTCCCTCTATAGAGACTTGATCAAAACATGCACCAGACGGCTTAGCAGAATTTTTGTTCGTATAACCTGACGGCGTCACGTTGTGAAGAAGAAGGGCGTCACTCAGACTTTTCATCTCAGACGACCCAGATCCAGAATCAAGACGACGTCCCAACTAAATACTGACGACGTCACAACTCTAAGGTGAAGCCGTGCCATCGATGACTTGGCCAAGACGAAACCCTAATGACGGCGAGCTGACGACGTCCCATCCAAAAGGTGACTCCGTCGCAAGTGTAAATCTATATATAGAATTCGATTTTTCTGCATTTAAAGAGGTAGACTTTTGGAGAAAAAACCCTAAACGTTTGTAGTCCGATTTGGACAGTATCTTAGGGTCCCAAACCCTATTTTACACATCGAGATAAGTATTTTAATCCAAAGTATCATTATGTCTTCAATTGATTGTGTGTATGCTTGCTTGTTTACCATGTCTAGCTAAATTTCTTGTGTGTTTGCTTAGATCTATGAAACCTGGTTATTGATTATTGTTAGGTTGTTTCTTATCTTAATTGTAATTGGCTTAGGAGTGCAAATACACATCATTCGTTGTGTTTAATGCTTGAGTATGCTTTGTGAAAGTGAGGCTTATGAATGAAATAGCCTAAGGGCTTGCGGATTTCGTATGCTAAACCCGAAAGATAACCTCAAAGAACTAGGGACTACGCATTCCCTATGACCTTAGGAATACAACACGTTAAGATAAGGTGTGACAATTCAACCGACCAATAAAAGATAACTAGGGAGTAATAGTATCTAGGTAAACACATTTTTAATCATCATACGAGCACACATCAAATAGACATAGCTACTCGTAGTATTAGATAACTAGACAAGTAGAAGTAATCGGTAGAAGTACCACCCCCCAAACCAATTGGCCCGAGATATTTACGTTAGCTTTCTAAAAAACCATAAAAAGATTAAAAAAAATAATCATCCTCAACCCCCACCTTCTCATAATACATTTCTTGCTAGCATTCCTATTCCCCTAGAGAACGATATCAATCCCCGAGGCTTACCCAATACTACACTACAACGATTAGGTTCATTGCCTAGGTGGTTGAAAAACTTGCTCGAAAAAAAGGAAGTTCCTTTGACCCCGAACGCGCTTCGTACGCGCATCAAACTTTTGGCGCTGCTGCCAAGGAATACAATAGCTAGTTTGATTTTTATCTCGTTTAGGTTTCCTTGCTTGATTCCTATCTAGTAAGATTTTTTTCTCATTTTTAGCTTCCTTGTAGTTTATCCCCATTCTTTGTGACTTTGTTCGTAGCCCCATCACTTTTCATCATGGAAGGTGATAACCCACCACCAAACCAACCACTTCCCATCGACCCACCACTAATTGACCCACCAAGAGGCCGTACTCTTGGTGAATACTCTAGACCGAGCCACCAAGGCTATAGGAACACCATTGAGCTCCCCGATCAAGCTCAAACTACGGCCCTGCGATACGACACCATCTGGTTGGTGTAAAACGGATGTGCATTCCATGGACTTTGTTCCGAAGATCCTAATCAGCATCTCAAGGACTTCCTTAAAATCGTTGATTCCATTGACCTTGATGCTACCACACGAGAGACCACGTGTTTGCGTCTCTTCCAATTCTCTCTACGGGACCAAGCTAGTAATTGGCTTGAGCGACTTCCCGCCGAATCCATCTCAAGTTGGGATGATCTCACCACTCGTTTCCTCGCCCAATTTTTTCCACCGGGGAGAACTACCAAACTTAGGAATGACATCTTGATGTTCCAACAATGTGAAGGTGAAACTCTCTACGAGGCGTGGACTCGATTCAAGGACTTGCTCCACAAAGTCCCTCATCACGGAATCGATCTTTGGCTTCAAGTCCAAATCTTTTACGATCATGTCAACTTCTCAACTAGGCAAACCTTCGACCAAGCGGCCAGTGGCAACCTTAGTGAACTTACCGCGAAAGAATCGTGGGGTACAATAGAGGACCTTGCCCTCTATGACAACGAAAGTTGGAATGACCCCCGTGAGTTGCCCAAAACCATCAAGAAAATCTCCTTGCCTCCCATTGACTCACAAACTTCCAATCGTAGGATGCTCGAACTTGAAGATCAAGTCAAATTCCTTGTGTGAGATATGTAGTGGTCCCCATGACACTCGTACTTGCACGAGACTCCCCGAACAAGCTTCCATGGACTACGCATCCTCGCGTACCAATGGAATGGGAGGGATATTCCCTACAACACCCGGACCTAGGACTTTCAACGATGCCCGAGAAGCATGGAGGGGCAAACCTGACTATAATTGGGGACAAACCAAAGAATTCACCTCTAACGATTCCCCATGGTCCCACTCTCACGGCCCTAGTCAACAAAACATAGAAGGGATGTTGCAACACCTAGTTACATCCCAAGAAGCTCAAATAGCCAAGCTTTCGAACCGCTTTAACCAACAACAAGCCGCGATGGATAGGAAGATAGATAACCTTTTGAAAGCCATAACCAATAGTGGTAGGAAGACCACCGAAAAGGTTAATGCCATCTCGACTCATTCTCCCGAAGCTTCCGGAGTAAAAATTAAGGACCCAAGCAAGTATTTTGAAACTAGGGATCCCTCTTCATCCAAGCATGTTCAATTCGTCAATGACATCACCTTATTAAAACCAAATAGGAATAGTGACGAAGCGAACCATGAGACTATGCTTGAGGTTAGTGAGACCCCTAAGGAAGAATCGACCAACGAAGTAGAAGAAATAGGTGATGAATACTTGATAAGGATTTAAAATGTACACTTTTAAGGGGTCATTTAAGCCCTTAATCACCCACTTTTATATCCGTTATTACATTATTTTGTTCCTTTTCACTTTTTAGGTCTCTTGAAGGCAAAACGCTGGAATGATGCTTATTCGGACAAAAAGGAGTGAATATGTGAAGAAAATGGCTAAAGTCAATATCAAGACACTCAAGCTGCTGGAGATGCACCTGATGGCATCCCACACAAAGGGTGACGCCGTCCCTATATTTGTGACGACTCAGGAGTAAAATTGCTATTTTACACCTGACACCGTCAGGCTTTGAAGAGTAGGGCGTCACGAAGACTTTTCTCCTCAGACGGCCTAGATCCAGATTCAGACGACATCAGAGCTGAAGGCTGACGGCGTCACAACCACAACGTGACGCCGTCCCAAAGTTGACTTGGCCAAGACGAAACCCTAATGACGGCGATCCAACGGCGTCACAATTAAAAGGTGATGTCGTCGCAGTTGTAACTCTATATATAGAATTCGATTTTCAGACTTTTAAAGAGGTAGACTTGTGGAGTAAAAACCTAAAACGATTGCAGTCCATCTTGGACACTATTTTAGGGTTCTAATACCCTATTTTACATCGAGATAAGTTATTTATTCCCTTGATTTCATTATGTCTTCGAGTGAATGTGTGTATGCTTGCATGTTTAACATGTCCGGCTAATTTACTTGTGTGTTTGCCTAGATCTATGAAACCTAGTTATTAAATGTAACACCCCCAATTTCGTGATACACAACGGAATTCAAACTGGGTGTTACTTCATGGCTCAACAGTTACAATAACAGAAAACGAACTCTAATTGTATCATTTTAAAAGATTTATCATTCGATTTATATAAATATCAGAGTTTACAAAATGAGGTCCCAGTGGTTTTACAGTTTATTAAATAAGTTATCGAATGATAATATAGCCTTCTTGAGTATCTGTGCCCTTCCGTGCCATCCTCGTAAATTATGAACCTGAGATAAACATGCTAAAAAGTCAACACAAAGGTTGAGTGAATCCATAGTGTTTGCATAATTATCAGTTGAACACAAGATAAGCAGTAGTAAAAGCAGTAATATTGCAGTACAGTATATTCTGTAGTTGCAGCATTTGTATCATTGCAACATAGTCTATATTGCCTTAAGTCTCATGAACGCAAACCTTAACACGAACGTGTCATAATAATGACGTAAGTTACAAACACCATAGTGATGATGTGAGCAACAATGCTCTGCGGTAGGAGTTTGCCATTCTCCTAGTATTCTCAAATAACGTGCATTTGGTTACCTATCCGGTTAACACAAATGGGGCGTCAACTGCCAATAGATCTATTCACGATATTCGCGTTCACTCGCAAGTGATTAATGGTTCATGATATGAGGGACTTTCAGTGGCATCAGTAGGTACTTAGGCAATATCAATCAGGATAGCATAGAGAAAAATACTTGTGTTTAGTTTTTGTATCATGTATCTCCCCACGAGTTTAGAAAACAAATATGTAAAAGTGGGACTATGAACTCACCTCGGTGTTATTGTAGTCTGGATGGAAAACAAATTAGATAAAATGAACAAACTGCTCCGACTCTCGACCTGAGTTATGTTGGTGGTTATTCATCCCAAAGCAGGGTAAGATAATCAACTTCAACAGAAATGCTCAACTGTTCAGCAGAAACAAAACTAAGGTCAGCAGTAACAGATACCACTTGGTGGTTACCGGATATCACTTGGAATCGTGTGATCACTTTCCAAAGTAAACTATTCGACCCTAATGCCTGGGTATCACGAATATCTACTTGGGATAAGACCAAATGTAGTTAGAGAATTAGGCACAATTCTTTAACCCTTTCACTAATAAGTGTTTAGGTTCTTTGTTTGTATTCAAGCGTATTTTCTCTGTATTTTCATCTGTAAACAGATCTCCTATTTATAGGAAATACTCTTGGCTAGTCAATGGAATTATGAGTATTAATCGGCCCATTAATAGCCTCATAATTATCCCCATTATAGCCGTTAGTGGTTACATAACCAATTCATCATGGTCATAATGCAGTTTAAACTGCCACTTGAATAGGTCAAAACCGTTATAGGTTGTACCATCATCAGTACTTTCATAGTGCCTTCAGTGGTTACACTGCTTCAGTGGAAACGCCACTGCTTCAGTGTAAACACAACTTCAGTGAGACACCACTTCAGTGGAAACACCAATTCAGTGGAAACACTGATTCAGTGTAAGTACTGCTTCAGTGGAAACACTGATAATCAGTGGTAACCACAACAGTACTTTCACCAAGCACTACCAATACAAACCACTACAAGAGTCAGGATGTTCATGGACCTTATGGGTGTACACTCCGTACCTCCTAACCCATTACAAGGTGTGAACTTATCCCATAAGTGCACTAAACTTTCCAACAATCCTCCCCAAATTTAGTTCACTTCCTTTGCATGAAAACAAACAACAAACAAAACATGTGCATAAATGAAAATGTCCTGAGGATTGAATTTCCATCTTAGTAATTACACGTTCAAATATTCGAGAATCAGGGTGTTCTAAGAATTGAACCCTTCAACCCATTTGAATACCTGAAGATAAAATACACACAAGTTTTCAAACACTTAATAGCTCCTGACACTATACAAGCCATGTGTCCATATCCAAATTCATAAATGTTGTAAAAGCTAAAAGTCCAAAGCTTCCTGAAGCGGCAAAACTTCAACATTTACATAGGTGGTTCCTCTTTAGTCATGCTCCTGCCAAGCACTTTTTCAAAGAAAATATAACCATTAAGAAGTAAAGACTTCATCCTCCTTTCAGCAGGTTCTGAGCACAACCTTGGGATGTAAATAAAACATGTGCTCCAGTCCACTGAATGTTCAGCTTTCCGCATTGAACTCAGCTCCCAAGTTTCCTTAGGAGGGAGTTGGGTGTCCTATCATTCAGTGACTAAGTTGGACTTAAACCCATCCCTTTAGCAGACTTTATAACCAAGTCTCTAGCCAAACCCTTCATCAAGTGATCAGCTAAGTTCTGTTGAGATCTCACAAACTCTATAGATACCACCCCATTCATGATAAGCTCACGAATCATGCTATGCCTGACACCTAAGTGTCTAGACTTACCATTGTACATCTGGCTATAAGCCTTAGCCAATGTAGCTGCACTATCACACCGGATAGAAATAGGTGCTATAGGTTTAGGCCACAATGGAATCACAAGAAGCAAGTTTTTCAACCATTCAGCTTCTTTTCCAGCAGCTGCTAGAGCCACAAATTCAGATTCCATTGTTGAACTGGTGATGCAAGTTTGTTTCTTGGATGCCCAAGAAATTGTACCTCCACCAAGTAGGAATACTCAACCACTGGTAGACGAATTGTCTTCAGTGTTACTGATCCAACTTGCATCAGTGTATCCTTCCAACACTGATGGGTAACCAGTATATGAGAGACTATAATCCATAGTTCTCTTCAAATACTTCAGTACCCTCTGAACTGCTTGCCAGTGATGAGAACTAGGATTGCTAGTATACCTGCTCAATTTTCCCACTGCAAAACCAATATCAGGCCTTGTACAAGTCATGGCATACATCAGGCAGCCAATTACCCTAGAATACTCAAGTTGAGATACAGCCTTGCCATGATTAGGCATCAGCTTCTCACAAGTATCCATAGGTGTACTCACTGGAGTACAATCAAAGTAATTGAATTTCCTCAACACCTTATCAATATAATGAGACTGAGATATAGAAATTCTTTTACTTTCATGTTTAATCCTTATACCAAGGATAACATCAGCCTCCCCCATGTCCTTCATGCAGAACCTTGATGACAAAAATTCCTTTGTCAGGTCAACTTGATCTTGGTCAATGCCAAAGATCAACATGTCATCAACATATAGACAAATGATGACTCCTTTACCAGATTAATCAAATTTGCTATATACACATTTGTCAGCTTGGTTAAGAACATAACCACTAGACAAAACCACTTCATCAAACTTTTGATGCCATTGCTTAGGTACCTGCTTAAGTCCATAAAGAGACTTAATCAGTTTACACACCTTGTTTTCATTGCCAGGCATGATGAAGCCCTGAGGTTGGTTCATGTAAACCCCCTCTTCCAATTCACCATTCAGGAAAGCTGTTTTCACATCCATCTGATGAATAACCAGATTGTGAATAGATGCCATAGCAATCACCAGTCTTATGGCACTGATACGAGCCACAGGGGCATAAGTATCAAAATAGTCTATTCCTGACTTTTGTTTAAAGCCCTGAATGACTAGTCTAGCCTTGAACTTTTCAATAGTTCCATCTACCTTCATTTTCCTTTTGAAAATCCATTTGCAACCCAGAGGTTTGCAACCAGGAGGTAGATCAACCAACACCCAAGTGTTGTTTCCCATGATGGAATCCATCTCATCATTGATTGCTTCTTTCCAGAAAGCAATATCCTGGGATTTCATTGCTTCTTCAAATGTCTTGGGATCATCCTCAACAATAAAGCAATAGGAGTATTGGTCTGAGACCTCATCCCTGGTTCCTTCAACTAAGTATAGTTGAAACTCAGGTCCAAATGACTTTGGAGTCCTGACCCTTTTGCTCTTCCTGAGCACAGGTTCAGGTTGTTGAACCACAACCTCATCAGGGACCACTGATGGTTCATCATCAGGGACCTCTGATACACCAGTGTCATGAGTTCCATTAGGAATCCTCTGACCTGGTCTAGGGACTGATGAGAATCTATTCTCATCAAAATCTATATCCCTTGATTCAATAATGGAGTTAATTGAAACATATTCATTAGGTTCAATAACATAGAACCTAAAAGCCTTGGAATGCTCAGCATATCCAACAAAGATGCAGTCAATGCCTCTTTCACCCAAAGTCTTTTGCTTTGGATCAAGGAGTCCTACAACAGCCCTACAACCCCAGACCCTGAGATAGTTCAGGTTGGGTTTCCTTTTAGTCCAGAGTTCATAAGGGGTAACCTTGTTCCTTTTGTTGGGAACCCTATTTAGCAAATAGCAAGCTGTTAACATGGCTTCACCCCAGAACCCTTGACTCAGTCCTAAATAGGACAACATAGAATTAACCATCTCCTTCAGCACCCTGTTTTTCCTTTCAGAAATACCATTTTGCTGAGGAGTATAAGGGGCAGTCGTTTCATGGATAATTCCAATAGACTGAAAGTACTGAGTATCCATGTACTCACCTCCCCTATCAGTCCTTAATCTTTTGATCAAAGACCCAAGTTGTAATTCAACTTCAGTTTTAAACACTTTGAATTTATCTAATGCGTCATCCTTGGTATGTAACAAATAGACATAACAAAATCTAGAAGCATCATCAATAAATGTCACAAAGTACTTCTTATTCCCCAAAGAAGGAGTGGCATGCAAATCACACAGGTCACTGTGAATAAGCTCCAAGATCTTAGTCTCACGACTAACACCCTGAAAGGGTTTTTTGGTTATCTTGGTCAACATGCAAGTTTTACACTTTTCAGTCTCCATGTCAAAAGCAGGGATTAAACCATCCCTAGACATATCTTGCATCCTTTTATAGTGAACATGACCAAGTCTAGCATGCCAAAGGATAGAATCACTCTGATCATATGTGGTCACAAAAGCTGAAATAACACTGTCAGTGGTAATATTAAGCCTGAACATTTGATTACATAAATAACCAAAACCAATAAAAACACCACATTTAGAAAGAACAAATTTATCAGATTCAATAACTTGTTTATATCCATGATTATTCAAAACACTACTTGAAACCAAGTTTTTCCTTATATCAGGAACATGAATAACATTAAACAAAGTTACAATCTTTCCAGAACTAAACCTAAGATCTACACAACCACGACCATGCACCAAGGCTGTTGACTCATTTCCCATGTGAAGAATAGAACCATCATTCAGTGACTCGTAAGTCTTAAACCAGCTTCTATCTTTGCACACATGAACTGTTGCACCAGAGTCAACCCACCACGCAACATCATCATCCTGCACATAAAAAGATTCAGATACATATGTAACATAATAAATCTGAAAAGACTTATTAAACATATTCTAACCTTTCAGTGAGTTGGCTGAACCACCACTCCCTGAACCATTAGTGCCTGATCCATTGGCTTTACCAGTGTAATTTTCCCTGACGTTTCCACAATTTTAACCACCATTTCGGTTACCTAGTCCGTGATTACCAAGTCCCTCACCACCAAGTCGGTTGAGTGACTTTCCAATCTTATACAAATTATTCAGAAAAGTCTAAATAATACAATGTATACATAGACTTAGAAAAATACACGTCCTACTACTACAACGCACCACCCAACTGAGACCACGTTGTCAAGTACACACGTTTCTATCTTCGACCAAATTCTGAATGCTCAGTGACTTACTACCAAGATAAGAAGTGTACCCTTTACTCAGTTGTCGGAACCACGTACCAGCACCAACACATCTAGAATCCAAATCAAGACCTTTCTAACATTGAAACAAATTACAATAAGTACAAGGACTATATTCCTTTTTGAACCAAAGTTCATCACAAAACTTAT